>CM041778.1:251137110-251453192 GCA_023374045.1 Limonium bicolor | reverse complement strand
AATAGATTGGTACTCTCGCGTCTGCAATGCTCTTCAACCAGTTGGTCTCCCTGGGCTGCGGCGGGTGGGGTATGGCTCCCGTAAATTGAGCTCCTAGTTGCTGCGCGAAGACTGCCATGGCTGCTGCTAGGCCTGGTACTGCTGGAACATCTGCCGGTGTTTCGCCACTGCCTGCGTTCGCTGTTGCCTCCATATGGTCCTCCGCTTGTCGACATCTAAGATAATATAATTATTTCTACTCGGCTGCTACACCGTATCACATACCAATCACAAACATGTAAGAAGGTTAACTACTAACAATAAAATATCCCTAGGGTTTTTCTAAGTCACGAATTCCTCACGGACGTTTTCCCGTATCCTAATATTCCTATGCTCATTGTCATAGACTCAGTATCTTTCATCAGAGCGGTACTCTCCGCTCTGATATCCACTTTTTGTAACACCCCTAATCCTAAATCTGTAATGACGTCATAATTCATAATATAGCAGCAATATAAGTAGCAAAAAGACAAATAAACTATCTACCTTGGTGTTACACGCCGTTACTCACCCTTGTGAGCAACAATGCATCCTTACTCTTTCCAACAATACAACTCTCTGCGCTGTGATGAACAGATACTGAGTACTCTAATTATTACAAACCAAAACCAACTAAATGAGCAACTAACTGAATACATCAACCTCCTTATTACAATACAAAATAAATCCAAAGGTGTTTGTTGAAACACAACTGCTACCCCCGGCCCCGTCCCGCACTCCGCTTGAGTCTTCTTTAATAACCTGGAATGTTTGGCCCATGAAGGGCTCAGCAATCGAAATGCTGGTATGCTAAATGTAGTCTTAAATCATCAAGATTCCTTAAGTCGATTTAGCCATCTTGATATTAGATTCATTACATAAAATTCCGGTTTACAATGACAACAGTAATAACTGTAAACACTTAACAAACACATAACAATCCACCTGTAAACACCAGTGCACCATAGTACACAACACCTACAACCACACAACAATGACCCATAGCAATAACCAATAATCACACATTAATAAACCGTAACAATAACCAAACAAGATACGCGTATTAACCTGTACTTGTTAGTTAGCCACTTGGCCCTTATCCTTTAAACCAATCATTTACCCTTTTCCAATTAATTTCCACCTCAAGTGTCATGACAAGTCAAACCTTAATAACTTATTAATGGACGAATGTCCCTTGTGTTCCATTGGAACTGTTTACCAGCTGACCCTGTGGCCCCGGTAATTGACCGATCCGGTCGAACCTGTGCACCAACGGCAGTGCCTTCCGCCATCCCCGAATGTGGCTGATGGATTTCGAGTGACTCCATTATAGTCTCTCGTAGTGATCACATTGCGCAACCAGAAAGTTGTAACGATCTGGATTCCTCTCCTTTATAAGTTAGCCCTTTTTTGTCAGTGACATAATAACCAACCCTTGAGTTAAGACTATAATAGTTGACCATCAGTTAGGTTCAATAATACCTTTAGGTCAGTTAGTCTTGTTCCAGTTTAGATGTATAAACTTCCAGTCATAAGACGTTCGCGTAAAAATAAAACGCAACAAAGTTGAGCAATACAGTATACAATATCATTCACATAAATCACAGATATCGCTCTTAAACAATTAACACAAAATGTCTGGACCTTAGGATAATCCTTAGGACATTCAGACCACACAATTAACATACGTTCACCAAGTAACTGCTAGCTTGACAAATCCCTGTTCAGTAGTCCCTCCCCGTACGCTGTTATTTAAACATGTAATGTCGGGTAATATTAATATAACTATTCATTAAATGTTATGGTACTGTCACTGTAATGTTTATACTCGTTGTATAATAACTCTGTATGTTATTTATTTTCCCCTGTTATTTTAACAGTGGTTCTAGATAACCTAGTAGTTCATATTTTATGTGGAGTTCACATGTGATAATGAATTTCCATTATACGGTATATCCTTATCTCATTATTTATATACTCATAATTATTTCCACTTATTCCTTATATCATATCACTTGGTCATTTTTATTATAACCACAATTATAATAAACTTATATTATACTCCATAATATACCATAATACATTATATTACCTAGTTTACTTCCTTTCCTTATTAATCACAAAACCCCCTTATTATTTCGGTATTTATATTTTTATATCCAACAACTTAATAAGTTATTAGATAACCACATATAGTTTTTGGAAATCATAATTTAACCCATTAACTTTTACAACTTATCAATGACCATATACTTTTATAATTTGCTAAATACCCACATTAATTTTCAGAAATTGTAAGACAATTATATTAACTTCTATAAATTGCCAAATAACCTTATAACTTTTATAATTCACTTATTACCCACATTATCCTTTGTAATTCTTAATTAACCATCTTACTTTTACAATTTACCAAATACTCTTACCAACTTTCGGTAATTACAATTTAAGCTCACCAATTTTTTAAAATCACTAATTAAGCCCATAAGCTTTTCGGTTTCAACATATAGTTTTCTATATTTATACTTTAACTCCAAAACTTTATATAAGTTACATATTAACTTATAAACTATAGTTTTAATATTTAATTCTGAAATACCCCAAACTTATATATGGTGTTTAAGTGATAAACTAAGTTATAAGGAGGCTAAATAATGCCTTAGAAACATTAAGAAATATTCCTAACCAAAGAAAACATAAGGAAACACCAAAGAGCAGTTAAAGCAAAAACGTGCTCTAAGCTTGGAGAGGCTTGGGTGAGTACCCAAAAATTGTTCTAAGACCTTATTAATATCCTAATGGTCATTTTAAATCAATTAACAAAGAAACCAAGCTTGAAAACAAGTTAAAACACAAAATGTGCTTTAAGGACTCTTAAAGCACATTTTTGAAAAATTGTCTTGTAAATAGGTTTTGAGTGGCTAAATGTCCATCATTACTCTTTAATTAGCATGTGTACTAATTAGTATCACATTAGGAAGTCTAAATCAATGGGAAATCACAAATTTTACAATTATGTGCACTAGTTTGTGAATAGTAACCAATTAGTGCCTAGATTAGTTTTTAGTCAATTTAGTTTAGTTAGTTGGTCAAACAAGACCATGACTAGCTTAATTAAAGGGGGTGGCCGATTTTTAAGGTGATGATTCACCACTTGATCAAATAACAAAAAGAGAGAAGAGATAAAGTAAGTAAGGTGACTATTTACTTTTAAAAGAAATCTTACCTTTTAAGCCATCTCTCTCCTCCTCTCTTCATTCTTCATCTTCTCCACCGGTTTTCTTTTGCTCTCTCTCTTCTTCCTCACGTAAACAAGCAGCTCCATGCTAGCTTCAACTTCCCTGCACACATCTTGCTCATTTTAGCTCCAAAACCAAAACTAAATACATATTCTTCTTAGTTAGCTCAAGCTCTCTCTTTGTATCTTTTCAAAACTTCAAGAGCTTTGATTTGGTGCCAAGCCAAACCACCATTAGAGGAGAAACTCAAGTTTGGAGACTCCATTGGCTTCTCCATTCTCTTAAGGTAAAGAAAGTGTAAGAAAATCTAGGTTTCCATCACTTTTCTTCATGACCGAAAATACATGCTCATGAGGCTTCATTTTAATGCCTTGTTCTAGCTTGTTTTCTACTCTTTCAAAGGATAAAGGTGGTCCTTCTTGCTTCATATCCAAGCTTGTCTTGAGAAACCAAGGTAAAACAATCACCTTAATACCTTAAAAGCACATTTTAACCTAGGGTTTGTTCCTTAGGGTTAATGTATTATCTAGTACTCATTGGAGTCATTGAATATTGGTTAGAACATTGGCAAGGAGAATATATTGGTGACCGAGATTGCTCAAGGAAAAACCTAAGGAGGGAAGTTTGTGAGCTTGTGAAAGAATAAGGTAAATTACTTACCTTAAGGTGGTTTATTGTTTAGGGAATGGGATTTAGATATGTGATGAGTTTAGTGTAGAGTTTACATTAGAAAAGGGTTATAAAACCTAGGAGAAAGAACAATGACTATACTTGTGAACTTTTGACTAAGGAGCAAATGAGAAAAAGGAGATAGTTTAAGAATATCAAGGTGAATTACAAGAAGCATTTTATTTCAATGGGAGCCTTGTTGTGTGTATTTCGCAGGTTAAAGACAAATATATGTGGAAATTTAGTGGTTAAGATTATTGTCATTTAAGGGCCTAAGTGCCAAGCATTTTAAGTTTATACACTATATGATGATGTGGTGTAGTTTTAGTGTAAATTGTGTGTTTTAAAAGTGTTGTGATGAGAAGAATTAAGTGATCTTGGTTGTTTGATGGTGAAAAACCAAGTGTTGGTTTGATGTAACTATATACTAGAGAACCCATGACAAAATTTAGAGGAGAACCTAAGTGTTTGGGATGTTCTAAGGAGATTTCATGACTAAGGAAGTACTAGGAAGTTCTAAAGGTTGTCTTGATGAAAAGGGTGAGATTAAGGTGCTTAAATGACTTATAATGACTTAGGCATCACTATGAAGGATTTAGGAATCAAAAGAATGTACTTGGGTATTTGGGACTTAGGTAAATGTTGATAAAAGAAGCTAGGAAACTTTAGTAAGTTTGATGTAAAAGAGCATAAAACTTTTAGATGGTTTAGGTAGAAACTAGGGTTTAGAATTTAAGGAAGGCTTAGTGTAACACCCCGATTTTCAGACCTAATTTTTTTTCTTCTTTCATTATCTTTGAACAATACAGCGGAAGACTTAAAACACCACCACGGGGTGCTACCGCCACACTCACCTACTAGTGAGTGCTTAGGCTAACTACCACTATCACTTCCAAACTAAGTTATACTTTTAAACCTTTGTATATTCAGAATGTAACCACAACTTATATGGACTTACAACAACTTTATTAGCTTACACAAAACTGTTTAACCCTAATACATAAGAACTTTATGGTAATAATTACAACGCCCTCTAACTTCAATCTCTATTCCTCTTTAGCTCCACTCTCTCATGCAACTTCATGTCTAGGGGAAAACACCATCCTTTCCTGAACCTGTGGTCAGTCATACAATCACAGAGAAAAGACCACAAGGCATAACGCCAAAATCAGCAACGCTGAGTAACTCCCATCACAACATGTAAAATACATTTACTTGTAAAACTCCAAGATTACATAACATAGCAACAAAGGTAGTGGAACACTACAACCATGACAACAGGATAATAGCATAGCACAATAAGGTTAACACATAAAACCACAAATTAGCACCACCTGTTGCTTACCTTAACATAAGGTGCATAAATGATCATTCAAACATATTACCAAGTATCATTCATCCAAACAATCAAATTCATCAGCAGGCAAAATAGCCAATGTCAAGATCCATTGAGTATAACACTCAACACCATGATACACTTTACACATGTCCTCGGGCAATCGGTCTTTCGACATAGAGCACTATCACTCTCGACCCCTCGGATAATATTTCTTCACCTCACCCCATGTCCTTAAGTGTGCACACCCCATATGAATCATCAGTCCATAGAGTAGATCATGATGGCTTAGCTCCAATACATTGGTAGGAGCAAATAATAAAAGACCCCAATACACTGGTAGGGGCAGTCTCAGTAAACTCCAATACATTGGTAGGAGTATAATTCATAAACACGTTACCACTTGGCTTAGGCATAACCTTGCCTTTCACCTCACTTCCATATCCATAAACACAAGATAAATCAACACATAAAGTCAATATAATCACTGTAGTAGTTGCTGGACAGAAATAGCATCACAACAGTAACATCATTATCCACGGTAAACACCTGTACATTTAAGTACATCTCAACAGAAACACCAAATTCATCAAGCCAGGTACTTATCTAGCTTCACATAACCAATATAAACCTTAATGGTCATTAAAACACAAGAGACTCGATTCACACAAGTTATCCCATTCCCGACTGTCAAAACAAAGAACGCTTACAATTTTACAGTCGGTTTCCAAGGCAACTAATCAATAATCACTTAACAAATGGTTGGGCACTTCCTTGCCTCACCCCACACTTCCATATCAGCACAGCACAAGTTATAGCATCACCAAGATCAATATAACCAGGCATAGCAATTGTTGGACAAAAATAACACAAGACAACATTTACAATTTACCGTTGTAGCAAATTGTGCACTTATGTGCATCCAAGAAAATTTTCACTAAGGTTCACTTGAACCAAGCTATCAACCAGCTTCTTATAATCAATATAAACTTAATTAATCTCTAATACACAGAAAAACCAATTCTTATAAACATTCCCACACTTGACTGTACAAACAACAACAATGACAATGACAATTTACAACCATTGTAATAATTTGTGCACTTATGTGCATCCAACAAATTTCACTAAGGTTAACTTGAACTAAGCCGTAAAACAGATGCATATAATTATCATAACACTTAATGATCTCTAAAACACAAAGGATTCAACTCATACAAATACCTCCACACTTTACTGTACAAAACAACAACGACAACAATGACAACTTACAATCAATTACTTAGGTGATTTACCTAAGGTTTTTAGCCACTCTTTCTCCCCTCTTATACTCACCTATATATTTTAATAAACCACTTTAATCAAGGATAACCCATGTCGAAACTACTAATCCAAACAACAACTAAATCATCCATTGTTATCTAACAACAATCTGTACTTTAACAACTTTCCATTTTACAACTTGTGTAACCATGTTAATTAATTTAGCTTACTTAAACTAAGTGGTCACATAACCTTATTTAGACTATATGAACCTCATTATTCACTAAATTCAGAAGAAACAATTCCCACCACCACCATTCATTTCGGTTGCGACAGCAACAACAATAACTTTTACATTTTGGACAGCTTTGTACATCTTAGCATATCTTGGTAATTTAACTAGATGTAATCAATATAATTATTCTCCTAGCTCATTATAAGATACATAAACCTCATTGATCTCAAATACACAAAGATTTCAACCCAAAAAAATATTACCGCACTTGACTGCACAAAACGATAACATTGACAGTCACGGTTTAACAACCGGTTCCTTAATAACTTGCCTAGGGATTTAATTAGCATTCCCTACCCTCATGTACAAGTAATACATGCTACTACCCCTAGTTAAACAGCAACTAACATGCTGGACAGAAACAATTCAAGTTCAAATACATATGCTAACTTACGACAATTGTATATTTCATTGTAAATCAACATATTCTCTATCTAATATGAGAGGAGGGTGGCCATTTAGTGGGCGGGGTAATTGCATCTGTTGGCCTGTGGACGGATTGAAGGGAGGGAGGTGGTAAAATGCGGAAGGTGAAGTTTGGATTATTTGATCCCTCTCGCTGTTCTGTTATTATTCTACTACCATCTCTTAATTATTGGACAGGGACTGAGGGAGTACGAGAGAAATGGGAATGATAATATATCAATCGTTCATAATGGTACAGTTTGCTTTGCGGCTCCATGGCCTACCCGTTCTCCATTCATGATCTAAAATAATATATTGATATGCATGTATATATATTCACACGAGAACTTACTCAAACACATCTATCTATTTTTTCCTAGCTACTATTTCTGGTTATTAATATGCGTATAGACACACACATGTAAACTCATGAACAATTCTTTTTGTTTTTGCCAGCTGCTATCCTTATTATCGATATATATACACTCGTGAACAATTCCTAGCTGCTATCCCCGTTAGCGGTTTGCATATATATATATACACACACACACAAACTTCCGTTAATGATATGCATATCTACACTTGCATACAACCCAACAGCAACAGCAACTATTAACCAACAGGAAAGTATTATGCCTATATCTAGCTTGTTTTTATTTGAATAAACACAGCACACCACCTATGTACTTTAACTACATCCTCCTATGATAAGCTAAGCTACAAAATTAGAAAAGTCACACAGGCACATCAGTCTCACAATCAATATACTAGCAACAAATCGGGATACAGCAGAACCGATAACTTCACTCCATTTGGTGTTTTTATACAGTCCTAATATACAGTCCTAATACACAGTCTAATTTCCAACTCGGCTACTCGCTTTTGACCAATCTTCTAGCGAGTTTGGTGTTTACAACTCTTGCGTATTTGGCTATCTTCTAGTATAGAAGAAACACGATAGCACCTGCTGATATCTTATTCTTCAAAACTTGGTATCTTTAAAGCGGTTCACATATATACATGGCATCAGCCCAAGATAGAATTTACACAACTGGAGAGACCATAAACGAAACAAAGAAAGAACACTTTTCTTGTATAACTTATCTAGCTTACTTCATTTGCATACCCACGAATTTGCTAGTTAAATAGGAGAATTAAACCTCCAAAAATCAGCTAGATACAGACTTTACAATCAAGAAAAATCAATAACGAAAGCAGCTCCTTAAAACCGCAAAACAATACCGAGAAAATCGGATTTTACAAAGTTGTTGATCAAGGTAGTTACCTTGTTCTTTTTTGTCATATTCTTGACAAATCTTTAAGATCCCTACAGATCGATGAACCTCCTTTATTTTCCCAGTTTCTCCAGCTCTTACACTTGATTTCTCCTCTTGTTCCTAGCTAGCGTAAACAGCAACAGCAATCAACACCTTTCAGCTCACGGAATGCACTAGTCTCTTCTTGTGTTATTATTTTTTTTTCCTGCAGCACTAACTCCTTCTACTAGTACCTACTGACTTACATGGGTGAAGAGAGGACAGGAGAAGCGAGTTCTAAGCTGGGGAGGATTTGCTGTCGACAACAACTTGACTTAAGGTGAGATAAATTTATTATTTTATTATTTTCTAGCCACGGTAACTTGCACCGTGCCACCTCTTATTTGCTGCTGTTTTATTTTCATTGGTTGCATAAGTTGGTTAACTAATATTGTGGCATTTAACTAGTGACTAAGCAGGAAAGAGGCGGCATTGTCCAGCTGAATAAAATCAAACCCTGAATGAAAATGATTCAATAAAGACAAAAGTACCAGTTAGTATTAAATGTAATCGGTAGTGTAGATAAGAATGGGCTAAATTCTATATTATCGTATTAGCATATTGATGTATACACTCAATAGGAAAGCGGTTGTATAATCTGATAAGTATTGATATAATGATTGTCAATGATTCCAAGAAAGACAATATATATAATTGTTACATGAGTCAAGCGGTAATACTAGTATAAACGAGCTAATGTAATTTGTTATTTCCTTGCATAAGGAAGAAAAAACAACAGCAAAGGAGGTCGGCTATTTAGGCTGATAAGATATTAATATACAATAGTAATAGTACCACAGGACAATGACTAACTAGATGAATTTGGCTGTAATAATTACAAAGTGACAAAGGTAAAATACAACCAGTAACATCGATATAAAGTGGGCTGGTTATATATTTATAACTAGTAATATAAATTTAGTTTATCATTGTAACAATTACGTATTTTAACATGTCACATATAAATGACATACTTTAATATTACCGTCGGTAATATAAATTTAACATGCCACTGTAACAATGACACATTTTACATTACAGTCGGTAAATAAACTCAACATGTCACTGTAAAAATTACAGTCGGTATCTATAGCGGTTATAATACATGTATATATGTCTACAATTTTCACACATAAAATAACAAATAAGGTATATTTTGTAACTAGGATTTTCCCGGGGTGTTTCACTTAGAAAATGTGATAGGGGTGGAAAGTAGTGTATATGGTGTGGTCAAGTTCTTAAGGAGGGAATCTTTGGTTAGTAGAAGTTGTAGGTGAAAGGTATGTTGAAAATGTAGTAAAGAATAAGTGTTAAGTGTTGGTAGTTGTTATAAGAATTGAGTAAAGGGTTGGAATGATCTTTGGAGGTTATTTTGAGTGATATGGAGGATGATTTAAGGTGGGGTTTAAGGGTCTAAATGATGTTAGAACACATTGGAAGACTTGAGGAAAAGTTTAGTGAAGATTTGACAATGTTTGGGCATGCTCTGGTGGCGTCCGACCCAGGGGTCCGACCCAAGTTTGGGTCGGACGGCCTCTGTTAGACGCGAGTGAATGTTCTGGAACGGTCCAACCCAGAGGATTTGGGTCGGACATGGGTCGGACAAATGAGGTTTAGAAGACGGAAAATTTCTGGAATGTACCGACCCAGTTGTTGGGTCGGACATAGGTCGGACAAGTGGAGTTTTTCAAACCCGAAAGTTACTGGAAGGGTCCGACCCAGTTGGTGGGTCGGACGGTGGGTCGGACGACCCTTAACACTTAAAAAAAACTTTAAATTCTAAGGATGTCTAATGGTATTAATGGTACACCATTTAGAGGGCATTGATGATTAGAAACTTAAGAACCTAAGGGGATTAAGTTAAGTTAAATATAAGTTCATAAGCTTAAGGTTAAGTTGCAAGATTAAGTTATAAGACTTAAGAAGTGTTAATTGGGGACCACTAAGGTTAAATAAGTTAAATAAGTTAAGCAATGTATAGATACTTAATCATTTAAGTTGGATGGATATTTTAGGACTTGAAAGTTGGAAACCGGAGGAGTATTAAACAACCGGGACGATCGACGGTGAACGGTACAATCTTTCTTGTGACCTGCTTGCTAACGAGGTGTCCCTCGGTGTGTGCTATCTGTTTACTTGCTATGACTAAGACAAGATAAAGCATGCAACCGGTTATATTTGTTCTCGTTTTGTATGTGTTTTCTTTGCACTAACCACGAGATTTGAGATTGTTACTAACCAAGTTTAGTACTTACTGAGTTAAGAATAAGAGTTAAGTTTTGGTGATTGTTGGTTAATACCCATTAAGGTTTAACTAACACATGGTGTTTAAGATTTCTACTAACTGGAACTTGAGTGAGGAAACCCGGGACTGACTCCGGTCATGCATGCTATGGAAAGGGGGACGGTATCTGAATCAGATCTGCCCTCCGCTTAAGGACTTGTCTTCGGACTTGTTGCCTAGGGCCGGTTGCCGGCTCAGCTACGCTGGACTCCCGTCCAAGGTAGGTGGCATTAAGATGGTGCAGTGGGATCACCTAAATCCCAGGTTTGAAATTAAGCTACAACCAATCCCTTCCAGGAACGGTTTGTATACTGAGAATAAGTTAAGGTTAAGATTAAGGTAAGTTAAGGAACTGAGGTTAAGGAAATCAGGACTAAGGAGGGGGTTACTAACCCACTTGATAAGGGAACACTTGTGTCGTTCATTGTTTGTGAACTATGTATGTTCATCTGTGGATTGTTGTTTATTGCACTTCATATCATGCTTGTGTACTTAATCAATTTCCATGCTATCGACAATTAGTCGTCGTAGCCCCGTTCTTGGGGGCCATGAGAGGGAGTACCAGCATTCGTGCTGACCCCCTTTGGGGGCTGTTTTTACACTTGCAGGTAAGAGGCCCATGAAGACGCACCACGAGAGTAGGAGCGGTTAGACTTAGGATGGGTTGTTTATTTTGAGTACGGGTTGCGCTTGTGCTCCGTCTGTTTATATTGAAACTGATGTAAGGTTGTGATTATGACTTACTACTTATACTCGGTGGTTGATGGTATTTTGGTTGGTGGTATTTTGGTTGGTGGTGATGGGTCGGTTCTTCATTTTGGAAGTGTTGTAATATTATAAGGCCGGTATGTTCTAACGATCAGACCGTGGCAAGGTCCAGGTGTTTGTTATTTCCGCTGCGACGAATTCGATTAAGCGTTAAGTTTAGCGATAACCACGATTGGTTTTGGATGGGGTGAAATACCCCAAACCTTGGTATGTTGGTTAAACATTAAAACATGATTTATTAAGACTAAAAAGAGTCTTAGAAACATTGGTAAACAGATTTAAACTAAAGAAAACACAAAATGTGCTTTAAAGTCAATAAGAGCTAAAATGTGCTCTAAGCTTGGATAAGCTTGGTTAAGACCTAATGAGCTTACCAAGACCTCATTTATATACTAATGAACATATTAAACCAATTACCAAAGAAAACCAAGCTTGAAAACAAGTTAAAACACAAATGTGCTTTAAGAAGTCTTAAAGCACATTTTTGAAAAATTGTCTTGTAAATGAGTTTTGAGTGGCTAAATGTCCATCATTACTCTTAAATATATATGTGTACTATATAGTATCACATTGGGTGGCTATATTAATGGGAAATCAAAAATTTCACTTCTAAGTGCCTTGTTTAGGTGAATAGTGATTTTTTATAAGCTAGTTTATAACATATGTTGTATTAAGTAATTAAATTGACAAACAAAGACTAAAATACCCTCACACTAATAAAGGGGGCCGGTTTTTAAGTGTGGTGACTCACCACTCTCTAGTTGATATAATAAGTAAGTAAAGAAACTAAGTAAACTTACTTTTTACTTTATAAGCATAAATATCTCTTAAAAGCAAAGTCTATCTCATTCTCTCATTTCCTCCCTTGTTCACACGGTCCACACCTCTCTTCTTCCTTCTCTTCCACGGTAATACACACCACCTCCATTAGAACTCCATCTTTGACCTCTTGCTAAACCAAGCTCACTTGTCCAAATCAAATTCTAAGACCACCAATCTCTTCCTCTCATCAAGCTCTTCATTCCTATCTTCTCAAAACTCCAAGAGCCCCATTTCGGTGCCAGGTGTTCCACCATTGAAGGAGCTTGAGCTTGTTTTTGACATATTGTTGATCTCCTTTGCTTCTAGGTAAGGAATCTCAAAGAAAAATCATGTTTCCTCCGTGTTTTTACCTTGACCGAAAATACACATTGATATAGCTCTTTGTGTGACCTTGTTCTAGCTTCATTTCAACTCTTCATGGACTAGGTGGAGTCCTCTCTTGTTATATATTCAAACCCACCTCAAAGATCAAGGTAAAACAACTACATTAATGTTTTTGAAACAATGTAAAATTAGGGTTTACAATGAGATGAAGCTTATAGCTTGAATACTCATTATGGTGTTTGTATTTTGTTTAGAGCTTGACAAGGAATCAAAATACCATACGGTTTTGTAAGGAAACAAGAAGGAAGTGTTTTGGAAAAGAGGTAAATCTACTAACCAAATGTGGTTTAATGCCTTAGGAGAAATGAGCTTATAAATGCTTATTAAAACTACCTAAAGAGCAAATGGTGAATGACTTAGTAAAGTGTTCTCAAGAGACTAGTAAAAGGCATATGTGTGTTGTGTGTATTTGCAGGTCAAAGGCAAATATATTGTGGAAATTCAGTGTTTAAGGTTATGCATTTTAAGGGCCTAAGAGCCATGCATTTTAAGGGCCTAAGTGCCATGCAATTTAAATTATGCACTATATTGTAATGTAGTGTGAATTTGGTGAAGTTGTGTATGAGAGTGTTCTTGGTGATTCTAGATGTTCTTGTGTGTTTAATGGAGAAAGCAAAGTGTTTAGGCTTAGTAATGTTCTAGGGGAATCCATGTCAAAATTTAGGTAAGAAGTAAGAAGTTCTAAGTGTTTACATAAGGTTTGGTGAGTTTGAAAATGTAGGAAATGAATAAGGAGTTCATGATGTTTTAAAGGAATTTTGATGAACTAGGAAGTACTCTAGAGTGTAATAAGGACTTAGGCATGATCTTGGGATTTTAGTAGGAACCAAAGTCATTTTGGACTTAGGTAAAGACTTAGGCAAACTTTGGTAAAATAAGGAGGAAGTGTACACTTGGAAAAGGAGTTTCAAGAAGGATATAAGGAGTTAGTTGTGAGAGACGATGCTTGGGAGATGATGTTAGAATAAGGAGAAAGCTTTTGGGATAGTAGTTATCATAGGTGAGAAACACCATTTAGAAACCTAGTGTAAAATGTTGTAAGTGTTAAGGAATTTTACAAAGGAATAAGTAAAGGCTTTAGGAATTAGAAAATGAGTTTCATGGATGTTGTATGTGGATATAAGGGTACCAAATGTTGTTAGGAAGCATTAAAAGGCTTTAGGAGAAGTTTGGTGAAGATTTGACAAAGTTTGGGTAAGTTTAGAGGACGTCCGACCCAGGGGTCCGACCCAGTTGTGGGTCGGACAGCCTCTGTTAGACGTTAGGAATGTGTTCTGTAATGGTCCGACCCAGAAGGGTGGGTCGGACATGGGTCGGACGGGCAAGTTTTATAAGGCGGTAAAATGTTCTGTAATGGTCCGACCCAGAAGGGTGGGTCGGACATGGGTCGGACGTGTGTGTTCTGAAGTTCTCTGTAATGGTCCGACCCAGTCTAGTGAGTCGGACTTGGGTCGGACATGTCTCTGGAATGGTCGACCCAGAAGGTTGGGTCGGACATGGGTCGGACATGGTAAGGTTCTTCAGACCCGAAAACCACTGGAAGGGTCCGACCCAGTTGTGGGTCGGACGGTGGGTCGGACATACAAACCTTGTAAAAAAAAAAACAGAAAAGAATGTGACTTATGTAGTTAACCCTAGGGTGTTTAATGAAGGTAACCTAGGGTAAGATAGACATTAAAACATGTCATACAATCATGATAAATACTTAGTAAGTTTGAAGTTAAATAAATAATTAACCGACGTTATTAACTATGTATAGGAGTGACCTACGGAGGAAACCAAACGAGGCAAGGACCAAGGTATGGTTTTCTTGCAGTCTGTGCCTACCGGTTTACACCGGCTTGGATGTTGTTTGCTTTTCTGTGTGTTACGACCTTATAAGATTAAGGCATGAAAAGAGTTTACAGTTGTTATACATTAAGATGTTGTAAGGTTGTGACTCCTTTCCCTTGGTTGTCTAACAAGACCTAAATATTTGCTTGTATGTGGCTTAACAAAATTGTGTGATCACTAACAAGTGCTAATCGGGGGGAATGAGGAGTCGGTTGTTCCGGCCACGCGTGTGATGGACGGGAGTCGATATCATATCCGGTTCGGCTCTCTTGGAGTATGTATAGGTGGTATTCCAATTTGGTTTTTCTTACCTTCCCTTAGCTTATCCAAAGCTAGTTACTGACTCACGTCGGGCCATAGGGGCATACGTATGTTATTTCGGTGTGCTTGGGATTACTATATCCGACACACCTTGGGTATAAGTTAACCGTTCTATATAACTGGACGGTAACGAGGTTGGTAACGAGCTTAACATGGGATTGGTAAAAATCTCTAGGCTCACATGGTGCACTAACTATGGTGGAAGGTTCCTTGTGAGGACCGATTTTATGGTGATATGTATTGTTATGATGCTATGCAATTTCCCTTGCTACGCTATGGTATATATATGTATATGTTGGATGTTCTAAAATGAATGCCATGTTATTATGACAATTGGTTGCGCGTATCCCGGTAGCCGATGGGCTGCGCGTTAGCCATACCAGCAAAGGTTGCTGACCCCCTCGGGGGCTCCATATATTGCAGGATGAGGATCGAAGAAGCAGAGTGGCTCTAGGTCCTAGGTTGTTGATGTACGGGATGCGCCTGTGCTCCCGTGGCATTACATTTTGGTACCGTTTGTTAAACAGTGGTGGATGTTTACGGTTGGTAGGTGTGATGTAAATTAAATACTCGGTATGGTTGGTTATGTTTATATATGGATGTTAGATTCTATGCTCGGGAGTCTGATCATCAGACCGATACATTTGTATTTATTCTGCCTAGTTAACCACGTGGGTGGTTAACGGCGTTGTAACACCAAAGCGTTTAGTTATTGTTTGGTTGGTTATTTCCGCTGCGATTTCGGTAGTTGGTAGGGGTGTTGTAGGGGTGTTACATGGGTGTTACAAAAAGTGGTATCAGAGCGTAGTTACGCTCTGATCAAGAAATACCGGACATAAGAAACCACCGAGTTAGGATATAAGTTAAGGAATAAGTGATGGGTGAAGGGTGTGAGAAGTTAGAGTGAGTAGAGTCAGATGACCACTAATAAGTGTGGATCGTCTTTACCGTCTACGGACGTTATAAATTCGTTAACCGAAACAGTGGCGGATGCGAATCTAATGTGAGTTATGCTTGTTCAGATGGTAGGACGTCCTAGAGGAGGCCGAGGTCGTGGCCAGGGCGATGATGCTTCAGGGATACCGGGAGGGCAGACGATCGCCGAGATCGCGGCTGCCGCATTAGGGCACATGGGCTATCAGCCTGGTGTGGGTGCACCACCTCCACCGCCACAACCCAGGGAACCAAATTGGGTGAAGAGTCTTGCAGACCTTCGACCCGCACACTTTAAGGGGGAGACGATCCCGCCAAACTCGAGGCGTACATCTCCGAGCTGGAGACCACCTTTGAGACCCTTGATGTCCCTGCTGGGATCAAGGTGCGTCTGGCTGCTTTCTATCTGAAGGGGGCGGCAGACGATTGGTGGAAGCTGGTGAGGGTCGAGCATGTGGCCAATCCAGAGTTCAGCTGGGAGCAGTACACCGCCTTGCTACGAGCAAAGTACTACCCCGCCCATGTCCAGACGAAGAAGCGCTTGCAGTTGGATGCGCTTAAGTAGACCGACAAGATGACTGTGGACGAGTATTACTCAGAGTTCACCGCCTTGCTCCGTCTTCTGCCAGGTCTTGGATATTCAGACCAGATCCTGGTGGACCGCTTCTATGGCGGGCTTAGCCATCGACTCCGCTACGGCATGGGGCCGACGAGTTACACTACTTGCAGGTAATGAGAATGATTGAGATTTGAGTAAGTAAATGAGTAAGACTTAGATTATGAGAAATAAGAGTGACTAATACTGTGGAAAGCAGGAGTGCTATCATGCCACTGCTAAGGTAGAGAGATAACCGTTCAGCTGAGGGACGAGGAGAATGCTAAGAGGAAGAATGCTGGTAAGAGCTCGGAGAGTCAAGGGCAAGGAGGGTACAAGAAACAGAAGTACCAGCCTCAGGCCCAGAAAAATCAGAACCCAAAAGGGAAGGAGGAAAAGGAGAAGGCTCCGGAAGAGCCATTGAAGCTGACGTACGCATACACAGCTACACCCCTGCGCTCTAGGGCGCCAAAGGGTAAGGAATTGGTATGAGTGAGTTAAGAAACAATTAGTAACCGTTTGAGATATGAGTATTGATATTGTGAATGATCAGGATCTGAGACTGAGAAGGGAGCCGGTGGTGGCTACCAGCGACGCTACATCTGTAGGTGGTGTCACAGGGACCACCCCGGGCTTGATTGCAAGGGGAATAAGGTGGAGTGCAACTATTGTGGGGTATACGGACACCGAGCATATGAGTGCTTCCGGAACCCCGCTAGCAGAGCCTATAGGCCCGATACCAGGGGCAAGGGCAAGACCGATTAGGGAGCTGGATCTGACGGTCAGAGAAAGGTGCAACAAGCTGCAGACAAGAACCCACGGTGACCCAGAAGTCGGGACCCACACTACACTTGGTGGACCGGGACGATGAGCCTGAACCCTCATCGAGGCCAGGTACCGCTATAACCACTTAGTAATAAAATTGCTGCTTACCGCATTATCATGCATGTTTGGTGAATAATTGAGTTAAGTAAGAATGAAATGAGATTAGAACTTAAGTAAGATATAATCTACTATCACTTTAGGAAGCTTCAACATCTGCTATCCAATACCATCTACACCTAACCCGGAGCACACCGTTATCGAATACCTGACATCCGAAGCGCAAATAGCCATCTTCCGGAAATGCAGTCAACTAGAGAGTGAGACGGGAGGTTTTTATACACCGGAGTACCCAGGGGGAGCAAGAATGAAGTTAAAAATGATGAGCTTAGGCAAGGATTGGAATCCGTATGCCAAGAATTACCAAACCACGAGGATGCAAGATGGAGTCTCACCACCGGGAATACCCGAAGAGTTCCATCCAGTTATTACACAAGTCGTGGAAATCGCTCAGCAGTTGGTAGCTTAACCGATTCCAGACATTCAAGCAGACATTTGCATTGTGAACTTCTACGAGAAGGATGAGCGACTTGGACTACACTAGGATAGGACGAGACAACGGAGTCTCTCGGAAGAGGGATACCCGTAGTGTCTTGGTCCATTGGGGATGATGCAGAGTTTTTATACGGCGAGCAGAAGCGTGCAGACCGTGCGAATAAGTTGGTACTTAAGTCTGGAGATGTGTTAGTTATGGGAGGAGAATCAAGGATGTTATACCATGGGATTAAGAGAATCAAGCTGAATACAGCACCGTCAGCAGTAATCAATGCGACGCATATGAGACCTGGGAGATTAAACCTAACCTTTAGACAATAAGACATGTAATGTTAGAATAAGATGAGGAATGAGATGAAAGATTGAAGCACATGATGTAAACAGGATGGTTATGAATAAAATAACAGTGTTGTTCATATTAATTGTTACGACTCTTGTTATACCATCAATACTCATGAAGCTTGTGAACACAATTAGGTTATGGACTCGGTACGGAAGGTGCGCTAAGCATACTTACAGAGGCACAGGCCGACGCCAGCGGTACTATCCTCACTGGCATCTTTCCGAATAATGGGATTGAGGCATCAATTCTCTTCGACTCAGGGGCCTCGCATACCTTTGTTTTGGCATCATTCGCGAGCAGGTTGGGGCTAGACGCTGATGAGCTACCCGACTTCACGGTTACGCTCCCGTCTAAGGAGAAGGTTCGTTGCACTCGTTACTACCGAGGAGCCACTGTCAGAATTAAGGGGGAATGTAACACCCCAACTCAATCCAGATGTGGTCTCGCAACTTAACAGTATATATATAAAACATGTCACAGCGGAATTCTTTACAATCCAGGACCTTGCCACGGTCTGACTACAGAATATACCGAACATTAGTACTACACCCTTAACCAATTACATATCCTTCTTACAATCCTATACATCTTACTAACTCAATTTCCATACGAGTGTACAAGCACAACTCGTAGGCCACACTTAACCCGTAACACTTGTACCCTTCTTACTCTCGCGACGGCCGCCTCCTGATGTACCTGTGTAGTAAAAACAGCCCCCAAAGGGGGTCAGCACGAATGCTGGTACGATCCCCTCATGGCCCCCAAGCTAACGTGGCTACGACGACTAATTGTCGATAGCATGGAGGTTGATTATACGCACAACATAATAGTAAATGCTGTAAACAACAATCCAAATATGAAAATCAAAGTTCACACACCATGAACGACTTAAATGCGTTCCCTTAATTAGAGAGTTAGTTATTTAACTCCTTAAGTAATGTTCCCTCTTAGTCTTAGTCTATCCTTATCTCACCTCAATCTTAGTCTTATCTTAATCTTAGAAACAACCATCCTTTAAGAAGGAGTGGATGTCGCTTATCTTAATCTTAATTATACAAACCATCCTTTAAAAAGGATTGGTTGCAACTTATCTTAACCTCACCTTAATCTTAATCTTAATAATACAAACCATCCTTTAAAAAGGAATGGTTGCAACTTATCTTAACCTTACCTTAGCCTTAATCTTAACTTATTCTCAATATACAAACCGTTCCTGGAAGGGAATGGTTGAAGCTTAATTCAAACCTGGGATTTAGGTGATCCCACCGCACCATCTTAATGCCACCTACTCTGGACGGGAGTCCAGCGCAGCTGAGCCGGCAACCGGCCCTAGGCTACAAGTCCGAAGACAAGTCCTTAATCGGAAGTCGAATCTGCTATAGATACCGACCCCCTTTTTCTTAGCATGCATGACCGGAGATCGGTCCGGGTTTCCTCACTCAAGTTCCAGTTAGTAGTAGTCTCAAGGCCATGTTTGTTGGTTAACCTCTTTCGGTTCATATCGTCCCTTATCAGGGGCGTTCCTTAGTCTCACTCAATTCCTTACTAAACATTGGTTAGTAAGTTCTCACGGTATGTTGTGTTAGTTTTCAAACATCACACAACAATACAAGAAATATAATATATTCCGGTTGCATGCTTTATCTTGTTTAGTGAGCATACAAAAACAAATAGCACATAAGCCGAGGGACACCTCGTTAGCAAGCAGGTCACAAGAGAACTGTACCGTTCACCGTTGGTCGTTCGGCTGCTTACTCTCTTCCGGAGTCCAAACTCCCAAGTCCTAAAACATTCATTCAGTTTTAGGTTGTTAATCACTTAACTTAATCCAACTTACTTAACTTACTTAACTTACTTAACCCTTAATGATTCCCACCTATCACCTCTTAAGTCTTACAACTTAAACTTACAACTTAACTTAAACTTTTAAGTTTATACTTAACTTAACTTAATCCCTTGAGTTCTTAGGGTCCTAATCATTACCACCCTACCAAAGGTATACCTTATTACCTATTACCATCCTTAGAATTCAAATTTCTTTTTTTTTATTTTTTAGGCTCGACCGAATTTCCGACCGACCTTACCTAAGGTCGGTCCATTCCAGAACATATTGCCGCTTGAAAATTCTACCCCGACCGACCTTGCAAGTCCGGTCCCAAGGTCGGTCCATTCCCGAGAGTTTCCTGTGGGATATTTAAGCCCGACCGAACTTGCCAAGTTCGCTCCCATGTTCGGTCAATTCCAGAGACTCAATTCCTTCACAAATTACAAGCCCGACCGAACTTGCAAGTCCGGTCCCCAAGTTCGGTCGGTTCCAGAAACTTTCTCCGGCAGTGTAAACTGAGCTCGACCGACCTTGCAGGTCCGGTCCCAAGGTCGGTCGGCTCCAGAACCTTATTTCTAAATTCCCATTTGACTCCAAACTTCTCCACAAGTTCCCCCATGTGTCCTAATACCATTTAGGCACTTAAACTCACCTTAGAACTTCCACAAAACTCTCCAAAACAACTTCCAAAGATCTTCTCAAACATTTACTAAATTCTTACAAACACTCCTAACACTTGTCATATGATTCCTTACATTTCCAACTTGTAACCTTGCCAAAACTTCAACCAACCCAAGTGTTCCCTCCTTAACAGTCTGAGCACTTCATAAACATCATCTTCCATCTTCAATTCATTTACCAAGACTTCCTCAAGTCACCTTGCATATCCATGCACAAATTCCTCTCCTTCCTTTGGTTACTCACCACTCTTAAACTCTTCAGCTTACCCATACATTTCTTTTCACCACTTATCACCTTGGCCTTGTTCTTCACTTACCTTACCCATGCAACACCCTCCTTAGACTTTTCCACCTCTTTTGTTCAACTTACTCACCATTCTCATGATCATACATCTTATAACTCCCTAGCCATTTCCTTTGACGACTTACAACCTTTTCCTACAGTTTTACTTCTATAGTTCACACCCAAATCATCTTAAAGCATTATACACCATTCCCTCTAGATTTTTGCTCAAGTCTTAACATTCCTCATACCATGTCTTTGGTGTGTTCAATACACCCACCAATCCTCTAATTCCTCCTAGACATCTCTAGGTCATTCTAAACCTCAAGAACTCCTTAGTTAACTCATTTCCACCCAATTTCCTTTTCATGCTCCCTAGTAACCCTAGGGGCATATTAGCTCACCACTACCACTTAAAACACTTGTTTTCTACTCAAATTTCGCCATAGCTTCTCTAGCATCTTATCATGCCCAAATGCATTGTTTTCCTCATTCATCCATCTCACGCACATCAAGTTCTTTCTCATCACATCTCACCACCAAACCAACTCATTCACAACAACTCATTATATTGCAATAATCTTAAATTGCATAGCACCAAGGCTCTTAAATGACATGGCTCTTAGGCCCTTAAATGACTTAAACTTAAACACTGAATTCCCACATATAAAAGCTTTCAACCTGCAAATACACCCATCAATCTCATAGTAATTATAATGCTCTTAAAATCCATCTTAAACTTATATTACTAACTCATTCCCATTGGCTCCTTAGTCACAAGTTCACAAGCTTATTTAAGCTCTTTTTCTTAGGTTACATAACCCATTACCTAATGTAAGCCCTAGGCTACATTGGTACCCATCTAAAACTCATTCCTTAAACCTTAAACCACCATTAGGTAAGTAATTTACCTTGTTTTCTCAAGCTTATCTTAACTTCCTCCTTAGACCTTCTTCTTGCATGAATCTCGCCACCACTTAAACTTCCTTTGCCAATCTTCTAACCAATATTCAATGACTCACATGAGTACTAAACAATATACTAACCTCAAGGAATGAAAACCTAGGTTAGAAATGTGTTCTCAAGCATAAAAGTGGATGATTACCTTTGAAGTCTCAAAGTAGACTTGGGCATTGAATGAAATAGGACCTTCACTAGTCCTTGGTGAATAAAACAGCAAGCTAGAACAAGCATAAAAACAAAGCCCCATGAGTAGTAAATTTTCGGCCATGGTGAGGAAGTGATGGAAACATGATTTTTCTTACATTTCCTTTACCTTAAGAGAATGGAGAAGCTAATGAGCTCTTCAAACTTGATTTTCCTCCATCAATGGAGATTTCCCCTGGCTCCAAAATGAAGCTTTTCCAATTTTGTAAAGATGGAAAGCTAGAGCTTGAGCTAACTAAGAATAATCTATGCTCACTTTTTGATTTGGAGCTAAAATGAGTAACTTATGGACATTTGAGAGATGAAACAAGTATGGAGGGTTGGGCACGGTTTGGAACAGAGAGAACAAGAAGAAAACCGTGGAAGAAGAAGGGGAAATGAAGAAGAGAGGAGAGAGGTAGGCTAATAAGGATATTTGCTTTATAAAAGCAAATAGTAACTTTCTTTACTTATCTCTTCTTTTTCCCTTATTTGATGAAGTCCATTGTGACTCATCCTTAGAAAACCGGCCCCCCTATCTTAAATAAGGCTAGTCATGGTCTTTGTTGACCAACTAATTAGCTTATATTGATTAAAACTTAAACTAGTCACTATTTGGCACTATTCACTAATCAGTGCACATATTTCTGAAATTTTTGATTTCCCATTGATTTAGGCTTCCTAATGTGATACTAATTAGTACACATGTTGATTAAAGAGTAATGATGGACATTTAGCCACTCAAAACTCAATTCTAAGACAATTTCTCAAAAATGTGCTTTAAGACTTCTAAAGCACATTTTGTGTTTTAACTTGTTTTCAAGCTTGGTTTTCTTTGCTAATTGATTAAAATGACCATTAGAATATTACTAAGGTCTTGTAATGATATTTGGAGACTCACCCAAGTCTCTCCAAGCTTAGAGCACATTTTGCCCTAATTGCCCTTAGGGCACTTTCTTGTGTTTTCCTTGGTTTAAATTGTCTACCAATCTTTATAAGGCATATTTTAGCCTTAATACATCATAATTTGATGTTTACTTAGCATACTTAGGTTTGGGGTATTTCAATCTACCCCCCTTAAAAGAACTTTGTCCCCAAAGTTCCCATGCATCTTTTCTTATTAGAATACATGTCTTCCTCATTCCTTAGATCATATAGATCATACTATGTATACTTAATCTCATTGGATCATTGGATCCACCATATTCTTATACTTAAATATCACAACATGCCTAAGCATGTGTAGCACTCAAAATTCCTTTGTTCCTTGATGATTAAAACATTCACATAATTTCCAACGTATTCTCCCATGTCACCGGTCCGTAGGACAATGGCTCATTCGTCCTCGTCACCATGGGCCAGAATACAAAACACCCTACTCTCCCCATGTCACCGGTCCGAAGACAAAGGCTCGTGCGTCCTCGACTTCATGGGTGAGACTCAGTAAAAAGGTAATCCTTCTTACGAGGTCATGTGAGGAATAATTCCTCTAATTAAAAATACAATAAACTCCAATTTCATTTTATCCTAAGGCCTCTATCCTTTGTGTGATTTAATTGTGACCACTGGTAGGGAGTTTCAGGAATCATCCAACCCTGATGTGATCAGCATCAGTGTAGAACTATCCTCCACCCCATTTGTGTTCGGTTTCCTTGATCCCTAGAAAATCAAGTTCCACCTTCCACGTCATTTTCAAACATCCAAATAATTCACTCTTCCAATTTTCTATCTTTTAGTTCTTCCTAATCATAATCAATACATCTCCCAAATGTGGACTCAGTCCATCAACCATTCCCGATTCATCTCTTAGTATTACCTCAAGACTTAAATTCCTACTAAATTCTATATCAGTCTCATACCCACTTCTATGTCTCATACCTATTCTCACCATCTTATATCTCATAGAATTACAATTCCTTCCTCATACTCATATCAAATGATATCTCATAATGTTATCTTATTCTTATCTCACACATAGTCTCATATCGACTCATACCTCATATATTCTTATTTCTTAAGTCTCCTTAATCCTTTTCCTTAATTCTCCTAACTTGTACTCACACCGGAGTTAACAAGATAGGTACTTAATATGTATGGTATTCACATCTTCTGTGTGCAATAACCATAAATTATCTCAAAATGTTTATGTAAAACATATTCTCAAATTATTTTGTGCTATGCACACCGTAGTTTATGTACTCAGTACACAAACATACGCTAAGCGGTTTTCGCTCTACCCCCCTTTAAAATGGATTACGCCCACGTAATCAGCGTCATATCATCCTTGAACATAAGTTCAAGATGTCTAATTCTCAAAGCATTCTAGCTTCTACGTCATCTATCTTACTTATAATTCGATCAGAAATGACTTAGTTTCTGTATCGAGGATTATAACGGTACTTATACCGTTTCCTTAACTTAGTTTGGTCTAATCTCAAAGGTATAGCAGTGGTCTGCTAGCTTCCGCTGCGTGACTCTGGTAATCTTAGGCTTAATTGTCTCAATGGACACGTGTTATCTTCATATATACATGGCCTTAATGAGTTGTAACTCGTCTATCTATTCTCCTTGAAGATCTTATGCTCATACTCTTAGTATTTTTTTCTCGAATGTCTAAATTGTTCTCCCCAACTGACCTTGGTTTGAGGATGATTCCTAATCTGAAAACTACTGTTTAGTGCATATTGCGCTTTACAGTCTTAATCTCTTACATCTTAAGACATGCCCAATGTCTGTACTTAATAGTCTGTGCTCTTTGCACCTCATAGTCCTTATTATCTGTTTTCTGGTTCCTCTGTGTTGCTGGTTCAACTGAATTCTTCTCTTTGACTGTTTGTGGTAGTAGCTGCTCTTGTCTGATCTTGCGTCGTTGTCGGTGGTACGGAGTCGACTACTTCCCGTGTTCCTTACACCACTCGTCCACATGCATGGGGTACCTTACTGGTACATTACTACTTACCCAACTAACTCATAAATGAGCGTGTCAGGCCCGAAAAGCCCCTGTGGGGTGCAGTCGTCCCACGTCTCGTTTTAGTAAACTCATAGTGTCCGTCACACGTTTAGCTATTGCTAATTATGAAGTATTATGTGTCGATCTTCTCTTTCATCGCTCCATAATAACATTTATGTTTCTCTTGAAGTAAATCAAGGGAAGTCCATTTAATGGTTCTTGGGTATGGTATGCTCTAGCTCCTTCCTATATCCGTATTGATTCGGTCACTAATATCTGAGGTCTCTTTCCGTAGAGCCTCTTAGCTTGTTTTTCTCAATTTATGCTACTAGGAATGCACTTCAGTTCCTTAAGGAATGGAATAGTGTGCTTCCTGTGAAATCTTACCTAACGAGGTCCAGATACTGGCATCAATGCACAGATCGTCTACCATCTTATTTCCTTACTTATATTGGTTTTAACTCATAAATCTCATTGCCTCTGTGTCATTATTTGACGGTCATAGATAATGGTCGCCTCACCGCGTACCATGACTTAATCACTTATCTGACTATTGTACTCACGACCACTACTACCGTGGTAGTTGGCTCTTACTATAAAGATGTTATGCTCCAATCTCAGATTCGTAAGTAGGCTAATTTCTTTCACTTCTTTCATCCTTAGTGATGTTATCTACCTGTCGTTTACTGGGTACTGAAGAAGTCATCCACTAATCACAAGCTCTTCTGAGCATTGGTCACTGACGAGTCATAATGTGCAATCGCAATGTTATCTCGACCATTACTAATTCTTACATCCTGGGAGGTTGGATATGGGGGGTCTGTGTGCAACCTTCTTATTACTCAAGTATCTGGTATGTTCTAAGGTAATCTCAAGGTCATAGTTTCTAAATTTTTTCATCTCTAATAGTGAAAGCCCTTTTTGAGGGGTTTATTCCCACTCTTGGCCTCACAACAAGGAGAGGTATCCCCACCCTAAAGGTATGGTTCGTTCTCCGCCCCTGTCCTTAGCATTATCTCAATATTCTCATTGGTACCTTTTCTTGGTAATATTTTCCCCAATCTAAGTTATAGGTTTGTAACCGTTCATATCTACAAATTGTAGTCCCTCGTGGCTTAAACAAGCTCTCTTATAACTTACTGCGCCTCAGGCTCTGATGTGGTTAACATCCTTGGCTTGTAGGCTCTTAGTGCTTAATGTCTCAGTTCATTACTTCTTTTCCTACTCATCCGTAGGCCATCCTGATAGGTCCTGATCCTTTGAACACTATCTACCGTTAGGTTACATACTAAATGTAGTATTGGGTTTCATGGTAAGTTGCTGCGTCCTGCTTCCCGCTATGGAAGTTTATCCAGGCGTTCTGGGGTTACTTAGTGTCTTTGACAATACTATTGTTTATTAGACTTATGTCTTTTAGCAAATAAGGATAAGTTCGTATTAGGCGTTTGCCTTAAGGTGTCCAAGTTGGATATCATTCTGTCATCTTATACTTCCATCTCAGCGCTTCGTTCAACTTCCGTTGACTATGCCACCCGTTGATGATCAATCATACTTGGGTGTTAATGAGTTAGACGAACAGTATTAGCTGTCATTCATCAGTTTGTTCGGCTCGACTATACCCGCTCTGTGGGGGTAGTCCTCTGACCTTTCCTCCGTGGAATTTGTATATCCTTAACCCTTAGCAGGTTATAGCTTACGTTTATTCTCTTTTACCCTTGTTTTCTGGGTTTTCAAACATCTTCATAGAAGAATGTTGTTATTGGTATTCTTAATGGTCACTGGGAGTCTTATCCTGTTTTCGTTGTAAGTCGATGCTTCAACAGTCTCAATAGTATCTTATGATACATCCCTTGTATATCATTGCTTATATAGTGTTTTTGCTCGCATTTCCGAGCGATCTCTTAGGTTTCCCCTTTGAGATCCGGGTTTGGTGTTCTTACCGCACTGTCGGTTGTTGTTGTCGTAGTACATTGTACTGTTGCTAACATCCATATGGTCTAATATTATGTCCAAGTTCCGCTCCCGGCTGACTGGTGTGTTACCTTATCTCATCATGGTCAGGCCGTCGGGCCTTTCCAAGGTCTTATTTTTCTGTTCTCGTGGATCTATAATCCGGTATTAATATGCGTTTCAGCTTCGTAGTTCTCCTATTCGGCCTTGATGGCTTTTCGTGTGGCTTAACCGTGGTAGCACTTGCTATGGCAAGTGCGCCATGCAGGATGGGTTATTGGTACAAGGTACATCGGTAGTGACACTTCCTTCTAATTTCTATATAATTGGTAGTCCTCGGGACTCCTTCGATAATCTCTTATTTTGGATAACCGTCCATCCGGCAGTTTCCTTGTTGTTTGACAGTACTGTCATTTATCAGGGCGTTCCTCTTTCTGAGGGAACCCCTTAACATTTTCTTATGTCTTAATCCTCCCTCCTGTCTCCACACGTTTTGTTGTGGTTACTAGGCAACGGTTTTCCTTTAGGCACTACATTGTAGTCCTATTCCGGTATACAACTTGTATGAGTTCCTATCGTCGTCCGCATTCTGTTGGCCAGGTTTTGTAACCTTCCTCATTGTATGGGGTTTGGAGTTCCCATTTCTAACTGGACTTTCCAGTAATTTCAATCCTCATGCTTTGTATTATCCCACTGTTATGCTCACTTGGACCGCTGTCCGGTACTCATGTCTCTCATCATTTCATTATCCATTGCACTCGTAGTGCTTTCCTTACCATTGGTATTGCGGGTTATTTCGACCGCGTAGCATGTCGACCCATGTTGCCGGTAATTACCGTTCTTTTACTGGTAAGGTTCCATTGGTAGCGCCTGTTTCACCGATGCGCTCCATTAAAAATCTCCCAGTTCTCCTTAACTGTTATGCCACAAAATGTTTTTCGTATTACTTACTGTTAGCTAACTGCCAGATCGGGTTTCCCCGAGTAAGAGAAGGCTTTCTTCTCTCTGGCGTTTGTTCCACTTATTCAGGGTTAGGGATGTGGAGGGCGGGCCTAGGTACTATGGATGTCCGGTAAACACCGGGAAGCCTTGACTAACGCACCTCTCACTCTATCTCTCAACCCTTAACCCATAACTCAATCTCAACCTCAACATTCTCCTAAGTTCGGTAATTCTTGACTTCAGAGCGTAACTACGCTCTGATACCACTTTTTGTAACACCCCAACTCAATCCAGATGTGGTCTCGCAACTTAACAGTATATATATAAACATGTCACAGCGGAATTCTTTACAATCCAGGACCTTGCCACGGTCTGACTACATAATATACCGAACATTAGTACTACACCCTTAACCAATTACATATCCTTCTTACAATCCTATACATCTTACTAACTCAATTGCCATACGAGTGTACAAGCACAACTCGTAGGCCACACTTAACCCGTAACACTTGTACCCCTTCTTACTCTCGCGAAGGCCGCCTCCTGATGTACCTGTGTAGTAAAAACAGCCCCCAAAGGGGGTCAGCACGAATGCTGGTACGATCCCCTCATGGCCCCCAAGCTAACGTGGCTACGACGACTAATTATCGATAGCATGGAGGTTGATTATACGCACAACATAATAGTAAATGCTGTAAACAACAATCCAAATATGAACAATCAAAGTTCACACACCATGAACGACTTAAATGCATTCCCTTAATTAGAGAGTTAGTTATTTAACTCCTTAAGTAATGTTCCCTCTTAGTCTTAGTCCATCCTTATCTCACCTCAATCTTAGTCTTATCGTAATCTTAGAAACAACCATCCTTTAAGAAGGAGTGGATGTCGCTTATCTTAATCTTAATTATACAAACCATCCTTTAAAAAGGATGGTTGCAACTTATCTTAACCTCACCTTAATCTTAATCTTAATAATACAAACCATCCTTTAAAAAGGAATGGTTGCAACTTATCTTAACCTTACCTTAGCCTTAATCTTAACTTATTCTCAATATACAAACCGTTCCTGGAAGGGAATGGTTGTAGCTTAATTCGAACCTGGGATTTAGGTGATCCCACCGCACCATCTTAATGCCACCTACTCTGGACGGGAGTCCAGCGCAGCTGAGCCGGCAACCGGCCCTAGGCTACAAGTCCGAAGACAAGTCCTTAATCGGAAGTCGAATCTGCTATAGATACCGACCCCCTTTTTCTTAGCATGCATGACCGGAGATCGGTCCCGGGTTTCCTCACTCAAGTTCCAGTTAGTTGTAGTCTCAAGACCATGTTTGTTGGTTAACCTCTTTCGGTTCATATCGTCCCTTATCAGGGGCGTTCCTTAGTCTCACTCAATTCCTTACTAAACATTGGTTAGTAAGTTCTCACGGTATGTTTGTTAGTTTTCAAACATCACACAACAATACAAATATAATATATTCTGGTTGCATGCTTTATCTGTTTAGTGAGCACACAAAAACAAATAGCACACAAGCCGAGGGACACCTCGTTAGCAAGCAGGTCACAAAGAACTGTACCGTTCACCGTTGGTCGTTCGGCTGCTTACTCTCTTCCGAGTCCAAACTCCCAAGTCCTAAAACATTCATTCAGTTTTAGGTTGTTAATCACTTAACTTAATCCAACTTACTTAACTTACTGAACTTACTTAACCCTTAATGATTCCCACCTATCACCTCTTAAGTCTTACAACTTAAACTTACAACTTAACCTTAAACTTTTAAGTTTATACTTATCTTAACTTAATCCCTTGAGTTCTTAGGGTCCTAATCATTACCACCCTACCAAAGGTATACCTTATTACCTATTACCATCCTTAGAATTCAAAATTTCTTTTTTTTTTATTTTTTTAGGCTCGACCGAACTTCCGACCGACCTTACCTAAGGTCGGTCCATTCCAGAACATATTGCCGCTTTAAAATTCTACCCCGACCGACCTTGCAAGTCCGGTCCCAAGGTCGGTCCATTCCCGAGAGTTTCCCCGTGGGATATTTAAGCCCGACCGAACTTGCCAAGTTCGGTCCCATGTTCGGTCAATTCCAGAGACTCAATTCCTTCACAAATTACAAGCCCGACCGAACTTGCAAGTCCGGTCCCCAAGTTCGGTCGGTTCCAGAAACTTTCTCCGGCAGTGTAAACTGAGCTCGACCGACCTTGCAGGTCCGGTCCCAAGGTCAGTCGGCTCCAGAACCTTATTTCTAAATTCCCATTTGACTCCAAACTTCTCCACAAGTTCCCCCATGTGTCCTAATACCATTTAGGCACTTAAACTCACCTTAGAACTTCCACAAAACTCTCCAAAACAACTTCCAAAGATCTTCTCAAACATTTACTAAATTCTTACAAACACTCCTAACACTTGTCATATGATTCCTTACATTTCCAACTTGTAACCTTGCCAAAACTTCAACCAACCCAAGTGTTCCCTCCTTAACAGTCTGAGCACTTCATAAACATCATCTTCCATCTTCAATTCATTTACCAAGACTTCCTCAAGTCACCTTGCATATCCATGCACAAATTCCTCTCCCTTCCTTTGGTTACTCACCACTCTTAAACTCTTCAGCTTACCCATACATTTCTTTTCACCACTTATCACCTTGGCCTTGTTCTTCACTTTACCTACCCATGCAACACCCTCCTTAGACTTTCCACCTCTTTTGTTCAACTTACTCACCATTCTCATGATCATACACTCTTATAACTCCCTAGCCATTTCCTTTGACGACTTACAACCTTTTTCCTACCGTTTTACTTCTATAGTTCACACCCAAATCATCTTAAAGCATTATACACCATTCCCTCTAGATTTTTGCTCAGTCTTAACATTCCTCATACCATGTCTTTGGTGTGTTCAATACACCCACCAATCCTCTAATTCCTCCTAGACATCTCTAGGTCATTCTAAACCTCAGAACTCCTTAGTTAACTCATTTCCACCCAATTTCCTTTTCATGCTCCCTAGTAAACCCTAGGGCATATTAGCTCACCACTACCACTTAAACACTTTGTTTTCTACTCAAATTTTGCCATAGCTTCTCTAGCATCTTATCATGCCCAAATGCATTGTTTTACTCATTCATCCATCTCACGCACATCAAGTTCTTTCTCATCACATCTCACCACCAAACCAACTCATTCACAACAACTCATTATATTGCAATACTCTTAAATTGCATGCACCAAGGCTCTTAATGACATGGCTCTTAGGCCCTTAAATGACTTAAACTTAAACACTGAATTTCCACATATAAAAGCTTTCAACCTGCAATACACCCATCAATCTCATAGTAATTATAATGCTCTTAAAATCCATCTTAAACTTATATTACTAACTCATTCCCATTGGCTCCTTAGTCACAAGTTCACAAGCTTATTTAAGCTCTTTTTCTTAGGTTACATAACCCATTACCTAATGTAAGCCCTAGGCTACATTGGTACCCATCTAAAACTCATCCTATTCCTTAAACCTTAAACCACCATTAGGTAAGTAATTTACCTTGTTTTCTCAAGCTTATCTTAACTTCCTCCTTAGACCTTATTCTTGCATGAATCTCGGCCACCACTTAAACTTCCTTTGCCAATCTTCTAACCAATATTCAATGACTCACATGAGTACTAAACATAATATAACCTCAAGGAATGAAAACCTAGGTTAGAAATGTGTTCTCAAGCATAAAAGTGGATGATTACCTTTGAAGTCTCAAAGTAGACTTGGGCATTGAATGAAATAGGACCTTCACTAGTCCTTGGTGAATAAAACAAGCTAGAACAAGGCATAAAAACAAAGCCCCATGAGTAGTAAATTTTCGTCCATGGTGAGGAAGTGATGGAAACATGATTTTTCTTACATTTCCTTTACCTTAAGAGAATGGAGAAGCTAATGAGCTCTTCAAACTTGATTTTCCTCCATCAATGGAGATTTCCCCTGGCTCCAAAATGAAGCTTTTCCAATTTTGTAAAGATGGAAAGCTAGAGCTTGAGCTAACTAAGAATAATCTATGCTCACTTTTTGATTTGGAGCTAAAATGAGTAACTTATGGACATTTGAAGATGAAACAAGTATGGAGCTGGTTGGGCACGTTTTGGAACAGATTAACAAGAAGAAACCGTGGAAGAAGAAGGGGAAATGAAGAAGAGAGGAGAGGTGGCTAATAAGGATATTTGCTTTATAAAAGCAAATAGTACTTTCTTTACTTATCTCTTCTTTTTCCCTTATTTGATGAAGTCCCTTGTGACTCATCCTTAGAAATCCGGCCCCCCTATCTTAAATAGGCTAGTCATGGTCTTGTTGACCAACTAATTAGCTTATATTGATTAAAACTTAAACTAGTCACTATTTGGCACTATTCACTAATCGTGCACATATTTCTGAAATTTTTGATTTCCCATTGATTTAGGCTTCCTAATGTGATACTAATTATACACATGTTGATTAAAGAGTAATGATGGACATTTAGCCACTCAAAACTCAATTCTAAGACAATTTCTCAAAAATTGCTTTAAACTTCTTAAAGCACATTTTGTGTTTATAACTTGTTTTCAAGCTGGTTTTTCTTTGCTAATTGATTTAAAATGACCATTAGAATTTACTAAGGTCTTGTCATGATATTGTGGAGACTCACCCAAGTCTCTCCAAGCTTAGAGCACATTTTTGCCCTAATTGCCCTTAGGGCACTTCTTTGTTTTCCTTGGTTTAAATTGTCTACCAATCTTTCTAAGGCATATTTTAGCCTTACTACATCATAATTTGATGTTTACTTAGCATACTTAGGTTTGGGGTATTTCAATCTACCCCCCTTAAAAGAACTTTGTCCCCATCCATCCGGGAGCCTCTAAAATGTATAAAGACATGAAGAGATACTCTCTGGTGGTCGGGTGAACAGATGTTACCGAGTTGTCTTGAGGTGTCTCACATGCCAGAAGGTAAAATTCGAGCACCGACGACCGGGCGGAATGGTACAGTCGAGGCCAGTTCCGGAGTGGAAGTTCCATGATATCTCCAAGGACTTTGTAGTTGGACTCCCACCTGCTAGGGGAGGTCTCAACATGATATGGGTGGTTTGGTGGATCGCCTACCAAGTAGCCCGATTCATACCGATGAAGGATCTTGGAAGGTGACCAAATTAGCTGGTTATTCGAGAAAGAATAAGATGACATCACGGGATACCAACCATAGTGTCAGACAGAGATACCAGATTCCTTTCGAGGTACTGGAGAGCTACTAGAGAAGCGTTGGTACAGAACTCAAGCTGAGTACCGCGTCCATCCTCCGACAGATGGTCAGACTGAGCTTACTATTCAGATACTTGAGGACATGCTGAGGGCTATGTGCCTTAACTTCCAGGGCAGTTGGATTGCAGACTACAATCTGATCGAGTTTTCATACAACAACAACTATCACATTTCGATCAAGATGGCACCTTTTCAAGCGTTGGTACTAGACCATGTCGTACACCGCTCTGCTGGAATGAGTCAAGTGACGGTCATTATAGGACCAGAGTACTTAGAGCAAGTTAAGGCTGAAGTTCAGCAAATCAGGGAGAACATGAAAGCTGCTCAGATAGGCAGAAGTCGTATGCTGATGTTCGACGACGGGACCTGGAGTTTGTAGTGGGCGACCACGTAATTTCTGCGAGTTTCACATCGATGGAAGGGTGTATTCAGGTTTGGGCAAAGGGCAAATTAAGCCCGAAGTTTGTTGGTCCTTAGGAGATTACGGAGCGGGTGGGCCCGGTTTCTTACAGGTTGAATTTACCCTGCTGAGCTGGGTAAGGCATGATGTTTTTCATGTTTCACAACTAAAGAAATACATGCACCACCCCTCCCATGTGTTAGAACCTGAGAGGTTGACTTTAGAACCAAATATGAGATCCGTGGAGACTCCTCAGAGAATATTGGACAGTAAGACTAGGGACACTCGCCACAAGTCAGTGCGACTGGTGAAGGTCCTCTGGTCTAACCAGGATGTCGAAGAGGCCACGTGGGAATTAGAGGATAAGATGAGGGCGAAGTACCCTTCTTTGTTTACTGACTAGATCGTCTGTATAGGGTACGGGGCGTACCCCTTTTTAAGGGGGGTAGAGCTTCCTCGCTTTTGAGTTAGGAAACGAACTTGTTGTCGTTTGTTTGGTTGTTTAAGATGTGAATTTGTGTAAGTTGCTACACTTTGGTGTTAAGTTTGAGTTATGTATAATACTTATGTATTGTATTTGAGATGGACCTTCGAGTCTTGAGATGTGTGAATGTGAATATAAGATGTGGTGTTAAGATTAAGGGAATTGAGTACCGTGAATGGTTAAACATATATGTGAACTTTGGGGACAAAGTTCTTTTAAGGGGGGTAGATTGAAATACCCCAAACTTATATATGGTGTTTAAGTGATAAACTAAGTTATAAGGAGGCTAAATAATCCCTTAGAAACATTAAGAAATATTCCAAACCAAAGAAAACATAAGGAAACACCAAAAGAGTAGTTTAAGCAAAAACGTGCTCTAAGCTTGGAGAGGCTTGGGTGAGTACCCAAAAATTGTTCTAAGACCTTAGTAATATCCTAATGGTCATTTTAAATCAATTAACAAAGAAAACCAAGCTTGAAAACAAGTTAAAACACAAAATGTACTTTAAGGACTCTTAAAGCACATTTTTGAAAAATTGTCTTGTAAATGGGTTTTGAGTGGCTAAATGTCCATCATTACTCTTTAATTAGCATGTGTACTAATTAGTATCACATTAGGAAGTCTAAATCAATGGGAAATCAAAAATTTCACAATTATGTGCACTAGTTTGTGAATAGTAACCAAATAGTGCCTAGATTAGTTTTTAGTCAATTTAGTTTAGTTAGTTGGTCAAACAAGACCATGACTAGCTTAATTAAAGGGGGTGGCCGATTTTTAAGGTGATGATTCACCACTTGATCAAATAACAAAAAGAGAAGAAGAGATAAAGTAAGTAAGGTGACTATTTACTTTTAAAAGAAATCTTACCTTTTAAGCCATCTCTCTCCTCCTCTCTTCATTCTTCATCTTCTCCACCGGTTTTCTTTTGCTCTCTCCCTTCTTCCTCACGTAAACAAGCAGCTCCATGCTAGCTTCAACTTCCCTTGCACACATCTTGCTCATTTTAGCTCCAAAACCAAAACTAAATACATATTCTTCTTAGTTAGCTCAAGCTCTCTCTTTGTATCTTTTCAAAACTTCAAGAGCTTTGATTTGGTGCCAAGCCAAACCACCATTAGAGGAGGAAACTCAAGTTTGGAGACTCCATTGGCTTCTCCATTCTCTTAAGGTAAAGAAAGTGTAAGAAAATCTAGGTTTCCATCACTTTTCTTCATGACCGAAAATACATGCTCATGAGGCTTCATTTTAATGCCTTGTTCTAGCTTGTTTTCTACTCTTCAAAGGATAAAGGAGGTCCTTCTTGCTTCATATCCAAGCTTGTCTTGAGAAACCAAGGTAAAACAATCACCTTAATACCTTAAAGCACATTTTAACCTAGGGTTTGTTCCTTAGGGTTAATGTATTATCTAGTACTCATTGGAGTCATTGGATATTGGTTAGAACATTGGCAAGGAGATATATATTGGTGACCGAGATTGCTCATGGAAAAACCTAAGGAGGGAAGTTTGTGAGCTTGTGAAAGAATAAGGTAAATTACTTACCTTAAGGTGTTTTATTGTTTAAGGGAATGGGATTTAGATATGTGATGAGTTTAGTGTAGAGTTTACATTAGAAAAGGGTTATAAAACCTAGGAGAAAGAACAATGACTATACTTGTGAACTTTTGACTAAGGAGCAAATGAGAAAAAGGAAATAATTTAAGAATATCAAGGTGAATTACAAGAAGCATTTTATTTCAATGGGAACCTTGTTGTGTGTATTCGTAGGTTAAAGGCAGATATATGTGGAAATTCAGTGGTTAAGATTTTTGTCATTTAAGGGCCTAAGTGCCAAGCATTTTAAGTTTATACACTATATGATGATGTGGTGTAGTTTTAGTGTAAATTGTGTGTTAAGGTGTTGTGATGAGAATTTAAGTGATCTTGGTTGTTTGATGGTGAAAAACCAAGTGTTTGGATGTAACTATATACTAGAGAACCCATGGCAAAATTTAGAGGAGAACCTAAGTGTTTGGGATGTTCTAAGGAGATTTCATGACTAAGGAAGTACTAGGAAGTTCTAAAGGTTGTCTTGATGAAAAAGGATGAGATTAAGGTGCTTAAATGACTTATAATGACTTAGGCATCACTATGAAGGATTTAGGAATCAAAAGAATGTACTTGGGTATTTGGGACTTAGGTAAATGTTGATAATAGAAGCTAGGAAACTTTAGTAAGTTTGATGTAAAAGAGCATAAAACTTTTAGATGGTTTAGGTAGAAACTAGGGTTTAGAATTTAAGGAAGGCTTGGAAAATATGATAGGGGTGGAAAGTAGTGTATATGGTGTGGTCAAGTTCTTAAGGAGGGAATCTTTGGTTAGTAGAAGTTCTAGGTGAAAGGTATGTTGAAAATGTAGTAAAGAAATAAGTGTTGGTTGTTGTTATAAGAATTGAGTAAAGGGTTGGAATGATCTTTGGAGGTTATTTTAATGAGTATGGAGGATGATTTAAGGTGGGTTTAAGGGTCTAAATGATGTTAGAACACATTGGAAGGCTTGAGGAAAAGTTTAGTGAAGATTTGACAATGTTTGGGCATGCTCTGGTGGCGTCCGACCCAAGTTTGGGTCGGATGGCCTCTGTTAGACACCAGTGAATGGTTCTGGAATGGTCCGACCCAGAGGATTTGGGTCGGACATGGGTCGGACAGATGAGGTTTAGAAGACGGAAAATTTCTGGAATGGTCCGGCCCAGTTGGTTGGGTCGGACATGGGTCGGACAAGTGGAGTTTTTCAAACCTGAAAGTTACTGGAAGGGTCCGACCCAGTTGGTGGGTCGAACGGTGGGTCGGACGACCGTTAACACTTAAAAAAAAAACTTTAAATTCTAAGGATGTCTAATGGTATTAATGGTACACCATTTAGAGGGCATTGATGATTAGAAACTTAAGAACCTAAGGGGATTAAGTTAAGTTAAATATAAGTTCATAAGCTTAAGGTTAAGTTGCAAGATTAAGTTTTAAGACTTAAGAAGTGTTAATTGGGGACCACTAAGGGTTAAATAAGTTAAATAAGTTAAGCAATGTATAGATACTTAATCATTTAAGTTGGATGGATATTTTAGGACTTGAAAGTTGGAAACCGGAGGAGTATTAAACAACCGGGACGATCGACGGTGAACGGTACAATCTTTCTTGTGACCTGCTTGCTAACGAGGTGTCCCTCGGCTTGTGTGCTATCTGTTTACTTGCTATGACTAAGACAAGATAAAGCATGCAACCGGTTATATTTGTTCTCGTTGTGTATGTGTTTTCTTTGCACTAATCACGAGACTTGAGATTGTTACTAACCAAGTTTAGTACTTACTGAGTTAAGAATAAGAGTTAAGTTTTGGTGATTGTTGGTTAATACCCATTAAGGTTTAACTAACACATGGTGTTTAAGATTTCTACTAACTGGAACTTGAGTGAGGAAACCCGGGACTGACTCCGGTCATGCATGCTAAGGAAAGGGGGACGGTATCTGAATCAGATCCGCCCTCCGCTTAAGGACTTGTCTTCGGACTTGTTGCCTAGGGCCGGTTGCTGGCTCAGCTACGCCGGACTCCCATCCAAGGTAGGTGGCATTAAGATGGTGTGGTGGGATCACCTAAATCCCAGGTTTGAAATTAAGCTACAACCAATCCCTTCCAGGAACGGTTTGTATACTGAGAATAAGTTAAGGTTAAGATTAAGGTAAGTTAAGGAACTGAGGTTAAGGAAATCAGGACTAAGGAGGGGGTTACTAACCCACTTGATAAGGGAACGCTTGTGTCGTTCATTGTTTGTGAACTATGTATGTTCATCTGTGGATTGTTGTTTATTGCACTTTTATATCATGCTTGTGTACTTAATCAATTTCCATGCTATCGACAATTAGTCGTCGTAGCCCCATTAGCTTGGGGGCCATGAGAGGGAGTACCAGCATTCGTGTTGACCCCCTTTGGGGGCTGTGTTTACACTTGCAGGTAAGAGGCCCATGAAGACGCACCACGAGAGTAGGAGCGGTTAGACTTAGGATGGGTTGTTTATTTTGAGTACGGGTTGCGCTTGTGCTCCCGTCTGTTTATATTGAAACTGATGTAAGGTTGTGATTATGACTTAGTACTTATACTCGGTTGGTTGGTGGTATTTTGGTTGGTGGTATTTTGGTTGGTGGTGATGGGTCGGTTGTTCATTTTGGATAAGTGTTGTAATATTATAAGGCCGGTATGTTCTAACGATCAGACCGTGGCAAGGTCCAGGTGTTTGTTATTTCCGCTGCGACGAATTCGATTAAGCATTAAGTTTAGCGATAACCACGATTGGCTTTGGATGGGGTGTTACAAATGATAAGTGCAAAACATATAGACTTTTTAAGGTTTAATCACCTTATTAATTATAGTATTTTTAGTAATGTTTATCACTTATCTTGGGTTTTTCCTATATTTATGTTGTTATATTAACTGATGTATTTTATGTGTTAAATTGTAGGAAAAATACCTAAAACATACATATGTTTATAAGGGATTAAAGAAGGTCACGTGGAGGAGGGATATGCATGCATGATTTGCATGCAACCGCCTCATTAGGGGCGGACCACTTGGAAGCAACCGCCTCACAATTGGAGGACGTGAGAGGAATGGAGAGTACCGCCCAATAAGGGGCGGACGAAACAGAGGCGACCGCCTCATACGAGGCGGACGACAGAGAGGCAACCGCTGGGCGGACCAGGCAGAGGAAACCGCCCCATATTGGGCGGTTGAGATAGAGGAGACCGCTAGATAAGTGGCGGACACGTGTAAATGTGTAGGAAATCAACCGGTTATCTTCTTCGCCGACTCGCTCTCCAACTTGACTACCTTATCGTTTAAGCAGTCGGCGCCTACCAGAAATCACGCACGCATTGCAGCCCTGTCCCCTGCGCAATGAGCTGCAATCAATGGGGAGCTGCAATCATCGAGCTCAATCAGTGAGCTAATGAGCTGCTGCTCTGTTCTTCTTCCTCTATAAATACGAGCTTCATTCCTCCTTACTGAGTGTCCTTCCGGAGGCTCCTTCCGTGGTTCCTCTGGAGTTCCAATTCACACCATCATTCCATCTTCGTACCACTACACTTTCACTCACTCGTTCATTTTCATTTCTAATCTCCCGCTTCTCCATTTGTTTTCTTTTCATCTCATTAATCTCACCTCTAGTCTCACGTATTTAAATAGAAGACCAAACTATTTAATATGTTAGGCTAGAGTTCATATGCTTTGCGAATGATTATTATGTTCTGTATTAATTATGCAATGTTTTTACTGGTTTTAATTTAATGAAGTTTGTTACGCTTAAAGCTCATCTCTCGCCTTTTTAATAAATGTCATGAGTTTATTAAATTGCTTGCTAAGTCTATTTTGATCAGACCAGGTGATAAATAGATAGGTTGATTAAGCCGTAAATCTGGAGAAAGCTCTATTATGATTAATGAGTTAGTTAGTTTTCAGATGCAATTATATTTCCTCGAATTTAATGTCCGTTTACATAAGAGTGCTCGAACCTTGATTAGACCGAGCATTTCTGGTAAACGAGTTCTTATGAGGCTATGACTTAGTCCTTAAGATAATTAAAGGAATTTTGCCAGACAATTATAATTAAACCAGTAGGAATAGCATGAAAGAGCAGATAATATTAATCTGAACCAGAGTCCCGTTTAGTTTATCTGTTAATTTAGTTACTTTATCTTTCTCTTTTATTTATAAAAACAAGTCAATTAATCCCCCCTCCTGTGACACGCTTAGGTACTTTAATATGTACATTAGTCCCGTGGTTCGATATCCGGTCGCTTACATTTCACTATACTACTGCGACCGGGATTTGTTTGCAGCCCGACGTTAATTTTGGGTTTTAATTTCTTTTCTTTAATTTTAATTACACCACTTAAACCACTCAGATTATAACGTCTGCAAAATAACAAATCCCGGTCGCAGTAGTATAGTGAAAATGTAAGCGACCGGATATCGAACCACGGGACTAATATACATATTATAGTACCTAAGCGTGTCACAAAAAGGGGGGATTAATTGACTTGTTTTATGTTAATTACACCTGTTCTAACCACTCAGATTATAACGTCTGCAACAAATTCACTAAAATAACCAAAACAATCCATAACTTTCTTCAATTTACATTTCCGCCCATATTAAATTCTATTTTTCCTTTATACTTCCATAAATTACATATTCACCCCAAAACTCTTATAAACTTAATATTTTATGTCATAAATCATTTTAACCCAAAGTTTTTGGTCAACACTTTGACCAAGACTTAATTTCATAATTAATACTTTAATAAACCCATAAAATCATAAGTAATTCTCGGCCACATACTATATTTCCCAACAATTACAAAATAGTCCCAAAACTTTATAAAATGTCATTTTAACACTTAACCACTTATTTAAATTCACTAAAATTCATAATATTAATTCCTACCTTATATTATAACATAAATATACCAAATCAACCCCTTTGTTCTCGGCATTTATTATTTATACACTAAACTTTTCAAAATTTACATTTTAACCACATAACTTTATAAATTAGCCATTTAAATACTTGTAGCTATTTTTAATAGTCCCAAAATTTATAATATAAGTTAATATTCTTATATATTTCAAAAATTACCCAAATAGTACATATCATTCTCGGCCTTGATTTAATTTTACCATATGGTTTCAAAACTTGATTTAAACCTTATAATAAATACATATAAATGTATATAAGCCATATAACACTTCTAAAAATTATGCTAATGACTTAGAATGATTATAAACTAAAAATAGAACATTAAATCCCTAGACCTTTCGGTTTAAATATATATGTAACATAATTAATTTTTATGACCTAAATATATACCTTAAGGTAATAATCTTACCTTATATGTTATAAATTATTTTCTTGAAAATATAACCTATAGTTTTCGGTCTTAATTTATTTAAAGGTTATACAAAATTTTTATACCAAAGTTTGAAGCTTAAATCGAACTTAAACTTAACAAACCTTGTTTATATAAACTTACCCTTAAATCAAGACAATTCTTGTACTTGATTTTTCCTTGAATTCCAAGCTCTCCAAATGCTATCTTGATGAATAATTTTTGGCTCCTTAAATATATTTAGGAGATCCATTTGTTAGACTTCTAACAAGAGTTTATAAATAATATTTGTAGTAATTTCACAAGAGTTTACCTTAGGAATTTAACAAGGTATTTTTGATACACCTTGGGATGATTATAGATCCAAGTTTCCTTCATGAAATAATGAAGAGAATATGGATTTAGAAGTTCCTAAATTTTCGAAAATACTATAAGGAATTACTTAGGTTTTTCAACATGAAAATTTACCTTAACTGATCTTGTTGTTCCTTATGTTGTTGTTGAATTTAGGAACCACCTTGGAGCATATATGCTTGGCGATTTCTTGTAGGTTTGCTAGGATGATTTCTTTCTTCAAGACTTGATAGAATTAACTAGGAAATTACATTAAAATGGTGTTAGGAACTAATACACCATTAATGGAGTTTATTAACACTTAGGAATTAATTTAGGAAATGCAGAAAAGAGAGAACAAGGGGAGATACTTATCATTCGTGAATGATGGCAAGGAAGTGAAGGTAGTCATGTAAGGTATAAGGAGGATTGAAATGAGAGCAATCATAACCTATTTGCTATTGTTTAATTGTCATTATTTCATGTCTTTATTTTATGTAATGTTTATGTTTATTTTGATTACTAAATTTGCTACCAAATTCTCTTAGTTAGCTAGGCATGCGGCTGGGTGGAGTATAATGGAGTTAAGCATCTTCCAATCATGTAACCCAACGGCTAAAAGGGGTGGTGGAAACTTAATTAGACTAATTAATTCAAAGCAATGGTTTAAGATTTAACAAGTTTATTAATAACACTTACTTTGCTTTTGTTCATGCATGTGGTACAATCGACATCATGGAGCAACTAGTCAGCTCCAAATGTGATAAACTTACGGCTAAGTGGAGTATAAAGGCTAATGGAATTGTTATTAATTGTAGACAAAGTCATTATATAAGTTAGGTATATGTCTTCCTATGTTAATTAATGAGTAATCATACAGCACTAATCTTGTTGTTCTTGCAGGTTTGATCGGCCAAGGTGGTAGCCAGCTCTAATTGTTGAAGATTACGGTAATAGAAGTCTATATCTTAGGCAATTTGATTAGCACTATGGTGATTTAATTATTGTTGCTAACTTGTCTTGTTATTGCAGGTAATCCGATGGTGAGGCTCCTACTGACTGCCATAATGATTCATTAACAAATGCTAAAGGTGGAGATGAGTCACACTTGCACAAGACAACATTTTTTTTGGGAAAATCTAGCCAATTGTGACCTATATTGGCGTGTGATATAGGGATCAAATGGGGTTTATTTTTCATTTGATTTTTGTTACACTATATTGTACTAAGACCATACTAATATGTGTAATAGGTTCCAGCATTTAATTGGTACATTTATACCATGGTAAAAGATGAAAGTTTTAAGGTAAAAATGCTGATTTTAGGTATCTTTTTGTCTCAAAAATCGCCCCTGGTTGTGCTATGATTTTAGCACTGGCATTAATTTATTTAGATGGTCAATTTATCCACTTTTATGTTTATCAACTCGTGGCTCCTCAAAAACTTCAAGGCAATTGCGTAAAACGTATTTTTGTGACACTCGAAGGTCCGTTTTTGTGCTTTAAGGATTTTTCTGGAATTTAATTAGTCGCTATGAGTTACAAGTGTTTATTGACATTGTTTATAGTCAATAATAATATATTAAGGTGTTACATTGAGTTATATGGGGTTATACCAACTCAGAACACAATTCTCGGGTTACCCGGGCAAAAAGGAGCGTTAAGAAATCCTCCCGAGTACTTTGTCTTTAACCAAGAATTTATCTTGAGAACTTCATATTAAAGGTTCATTAAGGTACTATTATGCATTTAGAATGAGGTGTAATGCTTTACTTTATTTAATAAGGTATTTCCGGGACTTTCGGGCCTTAAGGGGCCTTTAAGGGAACTCCCGAGCCACTTGTATTTTTATTACAATTTTAGATGGGGCCCTGCGTTCTAAGGGTCATATAATGATCCTTGATTATCTTCATATGAATTTTATAGTTTATATAACTTGTTTACTTAAGGTCGGGCTTTAACACACATTTTTGACCTTAAGAAGTTTAGGTGCGTTTTTAACGCCCAAGTGTTTATATACTTTCTTAGGGTTTCGTAATCCCCCAAATAATATTTATAATTCCAAAAATAATATTTATTTACTTATATTTAACTATTTAAATGTTAGGGGTATTTCACCCCCTACTCACAAGGGGAATTAGATACCCATTGCGTGGCTAGCTGAGAGGTTTGTGGAGACAGACGCTGACTTTGGTCAGCGTGACGCTATTATTCATCAGCAGCATGCCAGAGCATATATTATGAGACTGATTGGAGGGTTTCTGTTCCCCAACTCTAATGGGGACAACGTGGATGTCAGTTATCTATTGTTGTTGGAGGATTCCACCGAGCGAGGGAGAGGTAATATAAAACTAAACATTATTGCAATACTAATTTAATTGTTATAATTTGTTTGCATATTTTTAATATTTATTTCGATGTTCTGCGGTGGATCTGGCAGCCGTACGGTGACAGATCACCGCAGCCAGCGCAGTTCGCTGTAGTGGTATTTTTAATCCACTACAATGTTGTAGAGGGTCACCAGCCGGACCGGGTACTGAGCCAGTTCGGGTATGATCAGCCTATTCCTGCTCCCCCACTTGACTGTGACATGCTCCATGTAATCACCAGGACCGGTAGGCCAGATGTGCGATGGTGGGAAATATTCCAGGACCACATCCAGATGTGGAACAATAGGAGTCAGTTCCAGGTGATTACACCACAGATGCCTAGGAGCATCCCACTGGACAGGAGGAGTGCATATATGGTTTGGTTCCTCCAGCATTCTGTTGCTTGGTTCACTGTTGAGAGTAGGAGGAATGTCATCGTGGTAAGAATTTATTTAAATTGTTTGTCAGCTCTTCCTCTAGTTTGATAGTTCTATTGTTTTTTAACATTATATAATCTGTTGTTCTACCTGGTTGATCAGGCGTCTGCAGTGGAGCAGCTTCAGAGGATCCCTACTGATCCTAGTGTTCGGGGATATGCCACCAGACTTTCCCTGACTATTGATGTTGATCACTATCATCGGTCTGTGTCATTCCCCCAGGAGTTGTCATAGGAGGCGCCAGATAGGGTGGAGTTGCAGTATCCTGCTTATCAAATCAACGACAATCCTGCCCCTAGAGCTGCTATAAGTCGGCCGTACAGTCAGAGACGAAGAGGGCCGCGTGACTACGCACCACCACCACCACCACCCCAGAACTATCCTCCATCTCAGACACAGCTTACCATTGTCCCTGCTACAGTCACTGAGGAAGAGGGATATCGGCCATATTTTGAGCCACAGCCATCTTCTCAGCCAGATCAGACGACCTTTGGCCAGGTACCCCCTGATTTTGGTGCACATTTTGATGCTGGTGCGGGTTCGTCGAACCAGGCTGCTACTGCTGTTTCCACCATGACTACTCAGGAGCTGGTTACTTTTTGTGAGCAGCTTATATTTGATGAGGCAGAATTAACTGGACAATTTAACTGGGCCAATTTAGCTGGTGGCGGGCAGCAACAAACTCAAATGGCTGTTGCTCCTTCATATGATCCCTCATCTTTGCAGCAGCCTGCTCCTTCAGGTACACCACAGCAAGGTCCTCCCGCTCCATCTGCATCAGCAGATCCAAGAACACCTGCTGGGGAGCCGGAAAATGAGGAAGATCGGGGGATGTGGTTAAGGGGCACACACTCTAGATTTAGGAATCGTAGAATTTTTAATCCCGATTTCACTAGTCCTTAGTTTATGAACATTGATTATGTACTGTTGCTTTGTTTTATCACTTGTTGTTTTATTTCAAATTTATTATTGTAAGGATTTAACATTGTCCTTACATTTTTTAAAACGGTGATTTATTTGTTACTTTGGCCATTTATATGGAGCACTTTCTTAACTTGGATGAGCCTCAAATTTAGCAACATGGTTGTATGCATGTAGTGCTTCATGCATACATATTTACAAGGTCAACGGACGTCATTTACCTGTTGGTAATCAATGCTAAACATGGCACCGTAGTGCAGTTTCCAATAAATCATTTTTATGCTAACGTGACTACTTTGAGCATTTTTTTGGACCACTTGCGGGACTCAGATTGGCCTAAATTTTTGCAATACGGTTGTATGCATGTAGTACTTCATGTATACATATTTACAAGGTCAACAGACGTCATTTACCTGTTGGTAATCGATGCTAAACATGGCACCGTAGTGCAGTTTTGAAATACCCGGGAATTTCCAAGTTAAGAATACTATAGTATATAATGTGAATGATAGGTCCGAAATTGGTATTAAGGTGGCCCAGGGAATTTAATGATGTTCATTGCTAAATTTACCTTCTCCTTAAAGTGTTTACGATTAATTGTAACGTTTTGCTTTGGTTAACGTTAGCCATATTTCTAAATCATCTCTCTAAATTCGCTAGGTGATTAAAATCCCAAAAGATCGATCTAGAATCTTCTTTCTAACTATTTAATTTTAAATATCTAAAGTCCGATTTCAATTTGGCTATTTAATATATATATTGGTTATTGACTCTCCTTATTCTTCTCCCAGTAATTATATTATTGGCTTTGTGACTCATCTTTTAAACGTAATTGTTTTCCCTCCGTTGAGTCCTTAAACTGTTTACAGTATATTGATTTATTTTTGGTTTACTTCCTTGCTAGTAAATGTTTTCTACTTAGCTTCTAAGGTATTTTACTCCTCATCCTTATCTTCTGCAACAGTCAAATAAATCTCTTTTCATTCTATTTCAAATTAAAAGATTATATCTTTATTTCCTAATGGGTTGTTTTGTTTTCTTCTCTCGATGTTTCTCAACGTCAATATATTATAAAGTAGTTATGATATTAATTATTGGATTCTCTTTTTTTAAAATTGTTTACATGACTTAATTAATTTCTCTACTTCTTTACAAAACGTAATTCATTTAATTTATATTAGTAATCCCTAATTCTCTGATTTACTTATTTAAACCACGATCTTATTGATCGTTCTTCATCTTCTTCTCGCCATCTCTGCTTTCTTCTTCCCAACCCTTTATTCATGTCCTGCTGGTGTTTTGATCGGAATTCTTCCCTGGTGCCAACTAGAGTATAACGGGTAAAGTAGTAGCATAGTTAGTGTGTTAGTTTGTTCGATTGTGTTCGTTGTCTTCTGATTGTGAACTGTTCTAACCTAGACGTTGGTGTCGACGACGAACGTCATTGGTGAATCTGTTGGGTGTCTTCCTGAGTCGAGAGGACGATCAGGTAAATTCTGTGCTCATTATTGGACTTCGATGTGGATTGTTTTCTGTCACCCAATTGTATTTTGGAAAACCTTGTTGGAGATTGTGATTCCTTTACATGGTGCAATGGTTGGTATTCTGGAAATTGATAATGGTTTGTTTTGGGAGTTCTTCAATGGTTTCTAATTACCTTGGGGTTCGTGGTGCTCCGTGACTCACCATGTTAGTTCTCTGCACCGTGAGCATGAATTGATTATGCTGAATTGTTTATATATATTGCGCTGCATACAATGACTGCAGTTAAGCTCTATGATCTACTCTATGGACTGATGATTCATAGGGGGTGTGCACACTTAAGGACTTAGGGTGAGGGTATTTGATATTTCGGTCCATTGTGACTGCTTGGTTGTTTTGTGGATACTCCAGTTGAAGGCTCCCCGAATGGTTTTACTGATTGGTGGACATTGAAGTGTGGAAATGGTTTACTAGATTGCAAACTCGAATGTTTCGTTTATTTAAATTCAAAGGGATTTCTAAAATGAATTTTACGTGATGAGATGGAATTTACTCAGTTTCACTGGTTTGCGCGATCCCTTCGTGCTTTTATTATTGTTTTCTGATCGCAGGTACAAATTGCTGACTTTAGGAAATGGGGAATGCGCTACGACTTAGTGTTAGGAGAATTGAGACTGTTTTAAGATATTCGTCGCTCTATGAGTTTCTAGAGCTCAACGTTTTAGGTTCCTTAATAATGTTTTGTTGTTGAATACAGTTTAAGCTTCCGCATATTTGGTTTCACAATGTTAAGTTGATATTTTGGAATGTTTTGTGGTTTAATAGCCTGAGCATCCAAGGGTTTGGATGTGGCGGTAGCACCTTGGATCAAGAAAGTCTTCCGCTGTTTTCTATGCTACAAGTGTTGTTTAAGTTCATGTTTTCTCTATGCTGATCTTAATATGGTTTGGTATAAATGTTGGCTTACTTTTGGTCTCTGTTTTACTGTTTAAAACGCATACAGGGACCTGTCCGAATGTCCGTCCGGACATCCATGTTCGGACAGGCCCCGAGAGTTTAAGACGTTTTCTCTGTTTTGTCATGTCCGAACTTCTGTCCGAACTTCAATGTTCGGACAGCATGCGAGGACGAGGTCGACTTGCAAGTCTCGACTTATGTCCGAACTTGTAAGCTCAGACCAATGTTCGGACACACCGCGTAAGAATTTTTGGACTTTGAAACTCGACTTGTGTCCGAACTTCAAAGTCCGGACACAAGTTTGGACGCCTATGGTTTTAGACTTTTCAACTCTCGACTTGTGTCCGAACTTCCCATGTCCGGACACAAGTTCGGACCAACTCTATTTTGCCCTTTTAGGACTCGTTTGAGGCCCGTTTTCGATGCCGTTTGCGCCGTTGGATTTGTATTTTCTTTAGCTATCTTTTGAGGTAAAATCCAGGGTGTTACATGGTGGTATCAGAGCTTTGTTTTCGAAATAAGATCAAATGTGATTTAAATTGGATTAAAATATGGGGATAAACCGATTGGGGAATCTATAATATATTGTATTGTGTGTGAGATTGTGAAGCTATTTTGGCTGATTGATATGATGTTTGGAAGGTTATACTAACCAATGGAATCCCTTGCTAATCTTATCTATCTGTGTACACTGAGTACACAAATTGTTTACTTGGTTGTTACTACATATATATATATATATATGATAGCTGAACTGTATACTAGATAGAGTATATGGTATAGATTGGTAAAACTTGTGGTACGAGCTCGAAAGAGGTTATGGAAATAGAGATCTTTATTCCTCTACGTCGTAATCAGGAGATCGCCTGAGCTCAAGCTTGTAGGACTGGCAGACCAACTTAATTTCTCCTATAATACCAGAAGCCGAAGCCGAAGGACTACAATGGCCACCAACGACCCAATGAGACAACTCCAAGAGCTTGCCTTGAACTTGGGGCAGATTGTGCAGCGACAGGCACTGCGAGACAACGTGCCTGAAGATTATACCAAGAGGATAGCGCACCTGAAGCCAACGGTTTTTGCTGGAGAAAAGGACCCGGTCCTACTTGAAGACTGGATCCGGGAGTTTGACAAGATTTTCGATGGGGTCAACTGCCCAGAGGACAGGAAGGTCAATGGGGCAGTGTACTACTTCAAGGGGGAGGCCGATATTTGGTGTGTAACACCCCTCTGCATAATCACGTAATAATCGCTCTCGTAGCAATAAATAAAACGTCTTACAGCGGAAGAATAAACAATAATAACAATACTCACTCGGGTGTCTCCGGCCATTACTCGCCCATGCGAGCAACGAAGCCAAACTATATCCAACTTCCAACATAAACAAACTGCTAACCGCCGTGATATCGAGAAACTCCTATACATCATACTAAGTCCATAAATCATAAACATCGACAAGTGAGCGTCTACCCAAACCTGAATATACATAACCGTATCATATTACAACTCCATGTGCAGTAATTAAAATAAACTCTAATTACCCTGTTCCGCACTTCGGCTTCGGCAATAGACAACAACCTGCATATAGTGTAGTATAGCGATAGACGCTGAGTATGCCGGGCCTGGACCCTATTGGTCACTTAGTCATTTTAACCATCTTATTATTAGATTGGTTTCATGCTTTACCATTTTACAGTTATAATCAATATTGTAATATATATGTATAATATACATAATTATCCACCCAAACATTCATAAACACTTAACCATCCATCCAACTCAACATTCATAAAATATCACAACAACAATTGTATATCGAACGTATCGAATAATAATAGTATAATGTACAATGTACAATCGCCGTAGAGTTCACCATCCATTGTTAATTTAATTTAATTTGGCCTTCAAGGCCCCATCCATATCAAACTGATTACAGTATAATGTACAATGTACAATCGCTGTAGCGTACAATTTCCATAGTTAATTTACCTTAGCCTTGTAGGCTCCATCCAACCATGTTTAATTAATACCAGTAGGGCGTCATGTTAAGACAACCCGATAACCTCACCATGGACAGTAGTCCTCCCGTACACACAAAGGTGCTCATTTCGCCAGAGGTTCCAGAGGCCCCTGACTATTCTCTTATGTCTCGTAAGACGTCCATAGAAAAGGCCGTAGCCACCTGACCCACGATCCAAATAGGGCTCGTATGGGTATAACCTGGAGCGGAACCCGATCGGGAACCCCTCAGTGATCACAACTACGCAACCAAGTAGTTCGTAAACTACCGGGATTCCTCACCTCAACTCATACCATCTCTCTCTCTCATAATGTTTAAGATATGCTCTTAGTCTTATGGAGAATAATTATTAATTAGCTACCCAATGGGTCTCACGCATACCTAGAAGTAATCTAGGTTATATTCATGTTCGAGATCCATGCTCTAGAGACCGACAATGTCGTGACTCGTCCCTAAGTGTTTTACTTAGGTTACCATATACTTAATATTAATACTTTGGTATTATATTAAGTAACCGTCATGTTATCACAACAACGTATATTTATGTTTATATAAGCTGATCTATAGTCGACGTAGTGTTAGCCCTGTAGGACGCTCGTGCATAAATAAATAATGCAGTAACACTTAATCACATACATGTATCCACACACATAACACACAAGTTATATCAACCAAATCCGAGCCCAAGGAGTTTCCTTAGGACAACTCGGATCAAACCCCTTTACATACCGTTCACCAAGACCTAGGATGCGCAGTGTAGACCACTAGCTCATCAAGCGCCTCCGTCTGAAGTATGATCTAAACGGTAATAAAACTATAAGTCAGTCTCCATGACTAACTACATCTGGTATTTCCGAATAACAAGTAACCCCGACAGTTCATCCCCGGATTTCTATAGTTATTTGTTACGGGTTTCTCTAAACCGATCAGCTTTGTTACTAAAACTCGTATGTCAAAACATTTCGACTGTCAAGTTTAATTCATTATATTTCTTTAATCTTATCCACCATTAAACTTAGGTATATAACCTATAGTTGCATGTATGCATGCATTACTTATTATATCGTATTATTTTTCCACCATCCATTATAATACATTGTATTATATAATCCATTATCTTTAGCAAATAATATTTGCATCCAAAAACTTATACCTTATAGTTCGTAACTATTTTTCATATAATAACCACCACCATTATATTATATGGTTTCCAACCATAATATATATCCATCCTTATATACATTTTTCTGTGAATGTATATATTTACCACGTAGGTAAATTCCGTGAGTTTAATAAACTCTTATATTATATGTTACATTTTATCATCTTATATTAGATGATTATTCCCATTAGTTGTATTATATTATAAAACTTATATTAAGATTATTATCCTAATATTATGTAACATTTTATGTTGTATATTTACAACTCCTAAGGTTTATTCAATAAATACCTTAGTTTATAAATCCTATTTATTTATAGTTTGTCACATTATTTAATGTGAACATTCTCACTTATATTAATCCCACCTAAACCATATAATTGTTATAACATTTATAACATAGTAGACCATAGTCTAAAACTCATTTTCCAACCTTTAATATTTCGGTACAGCCCTTGAATTTATTTAAATTCCATTTTGACCACATAACATTTGTAATGTTATACCATATACTAATATCATATAATATGATATTTTTATTTCCTTTAATTTATAACCTATAGTTTTTATACATAACTATTATTATTGCCGCATAGGCACATATATTAAACCTTATTCTTTTCCATAACCATAGTTTCCTTTATTTACAAAATCACCACATCATTTATACCATGTTATATATACCATATAATATAACATTTTTAACTTGTAAAAGGGTATAACCTATGGTTATATTTTTTGTAAATTCCAAACAGACCTCATTCTGTTTTATAATTGCCATTTGGCCCTATTTATAACATATAGTTTTATAATATCATTAAAACTATATATTATACACATATCTTATTAAATACCCTTATATAATTCTAAAAATCACCAAATTTCACCAAAGGGTTATAATTACCTTATTAACCCATATACTTTCGGTATTTGCTATACCACCACTTATATTTCTCCAAAGTGTCATAATGACATAATAACTATATATTATACATATATAGTTTATTTTAATTCCAAAATCAACCCAATAAATTCCTAAAAATTCCTAATAGCTCATGGGTGTTTATAATACCATTTTACACCCTTAACTTTCGGAAATAACATATATACCACATATGTTATAAAATTGTTACAATAAAATACTTATCTTATTATAAAACCTTAAATAAGTTATCAATCTTATTTAATTTGGTCAAAACTTAGCATATGGTCAAGGTTGACCACCTTAATATTTCCTTGACCATTAATCTCCACAAATTACGGTTTATACCCATATCTTTTCAGAAATTACCATTTAACCCCAAAACTTTATATAATCTTATAATTTTTATATAAACTCATTTAAACCTCCAATTTTCGGCTATATCCTTTTATCGCCCCCAAATTTAATTTAATTACACCTAAGACCCCAATTCTTTGCGGTAATAATTATATATCACCTAAACTTAAATAAAAGCTTATAAATGCATAAATAAAATGGCCTAAAGTACATGGCCTTATTACAAACATTGGCTTATAAAATAAATTACACATAAATGCCCATAAAAGCCTTAAACTCTCGGCCCTTACTCATATATTTTCTTTATTTACCAATTTTCCACATAATGTCTTAAATTTGACAATTATGCTAATTAATTAGTTATAAAATTTATTAAACCATTCCTTAATCACCTAAGGTCAAAATAAGACCTTAAATACCTTGTTCACTCACGGCACATATTATACAAATATGTATAAGCACATATTAATATACCAAGTGAAGGTTTAAGTGATTTAGACCTTGTTTTTGCCTAGTTAAGGCCTTGTTTGGCCACGGCTGATTGGAGATAATATCTCCACAGCATTAGTTACATGTTTTCAAACAGCAATTAAGGCATGATTAGTCTCCAAGCAAGATCTAACCATAAGAAGTGTTTAATGTCAATTTCAAGGTAAAATTTACCTTTGAATACCAAGGCAAGAACAAGTGCTCTTCGGCCTAAATTTACAGGAAGGTAAAGGGTGTCAAAAGAGCTACTAAAACCAAGCTTTTAACTGGTATAACTCAGATTAGAAGATGACTAATCTTTACCTTGTTTAAAGTGCCTAAAATGGTGTTTTTGGCTTGGATCTGGCTATACCTTGAAGCTCTTGATATACCAACTGAATAGGTATGTTAAGATGAAGATTATAAGCTTAGAAACAAAGTTTCACAACCGAATTTGAAGGGAATCAAAAGATATGTGCTTAAAGCACATTTTTATACCTTAAGAACAAGATTAGCTTTCTCCACCTTCTTCCCTTGTTAATGCCGAGATACACCCTCCATTTAAACTCGAAAACAACCTAAGAACATTGATGGAAGTGGTTGATGCTTAGATCCATGGAAAGAGGAAGAAATTGTGAAGAAAATGAACATAAAATGACTAATTAAGCTTACCTAGGTAGCAAGGTGTTCTTCTATGTTCTTGGTGTGTTAGCCACGGTTTGGAGAAGCCAAAGAGAGGTTTTGGAGAGCTGCTGTCGGCAGGGATGAAGGCAAATGAAGAAAAGTAAGCTAATTTGCCTTATAAGTTAAGTTTATATTAATTAATGAAATAGTAATGGTGATTCACCAAATTGATTAGATATTTTGTGCTAATGCTGAATGAGCTGTCTTCCCAGCTCCCTTGGCTGCTGACTTCACATAGGTAAGAATGGTCAATTAATTGACCAAACATAGTCAATCTTGCTTAAAAATGCACTATTTGGGTTACTATTCATACTAAATTGCCCATTTTGATTTTTATTTTCCTAACTTTGATTTAGACTTTATAATATAGTCTATCATGTCAAATTATGATATATAAATGATATACTCCAGTCTTTAAATGACAAAAGTCATTATCTTAGAGCCATACACAAAAAACGTGCTTTACGGAATTTAGTGCACATTTGAGTCACAGGGTGTTTTTGAGCTCTGATTTCTTTGAGCCAGTTTTGTGTCTTACTGATATTTGATCATGGTATCCAATTTTATCTCATTGGGTCATTAGACCTTTAAGGTTTCTTAGAGCACATTTTTGCCCTACTTGACCTTGAAGCATTAAAAATGCTTGTTCATTTGTGTTGGAGTGTGCCAACAATTGTAATATGTTTAGTAATGTGTTAATAAGCTTAGGACAAAGTTTAGGTTCTAAGTAGTTCATTTGGGTATTTATTTACACCTACACAGTCAAAGGGTGAAATGTCTTGCTTGTGTTGACCCTGTTGTTCAGTGACTTTTAAGGCATGTTTAGGCCTTAATCAATGATTAGATTTTTAATCCATGTTTATTAGTTTGGGTATTCATGGTGGAACGGCCAACCGAGATATGCTACGAGCTGAGCCTAATTTCGGATGGGAGGCGCTGAAGCAAGCTATGGAGGCGCTTCTACCCCGAGCATGTGCGCATGCAGAAGTATCTGCAGTTTTCTGAATTGAAGCAGCTGTCCAAGAGCGTGTGAAAGACTATCACTCGAAATTTCTGGAGTAGCAAGATTCGCACCCACCATGGTCCCTGATGAAGCCTCGAAGGTGCCAGGGTGGGGGGGCTCAACTGGAGTCTCCAAGGGCCCTGAGGTCTTGACCATCCCGACTCTCCAGGACGCGTTTAGGTAAGGCTGCCAACCTTTACAGGTGCAGCAGAAGAGAAGGGATGTCCAAGCGGGCCAGAAGAGGAAGGCAGATGATGGGGAGGACTCTCGGGGACGTGATGATAGACCCCAGAGACCGAACATGAAGAGTGGGGCCCCATTCTGATGAGAGGCGAAGGTTTGAGGGAAACTAGAGAACAGACCCAGAGGTGGGGTGACCGACACCAGAACCAGGCCCAGAGACGAACAAGGGCCGAGAGGCACTTCCATTGTAACAGGTGTCGTAAGGACCATCAGGAAAAGACTGCGAAGGGAATTTGGTCACGTGCTTCCGTGGTGTGGCAAGAAGGCCACCGGGTGTTGAGTGCTTCAAGAGCCCTCCGGGGAATCAAGAGAAGAGGAGGCGGCGGTGACCGGACCTACAGGCAGACAGATTCCCAGCCCAGAGGCAGAGAGCAGTACCAGGGTCAGAACCAGCACAGAGACGCTCCCCAGCGTGGTAATGGCGGAGGTGGAAATGGAGAGAACCGAGACAATCACAGGACTCCGGGAAAGATTAATGTCATGAGCCGAGCTGAGGCCGAGGCTGAAGCTGGCGTGCTAGCAGGTACCTTTTCTGGTTGTGGTACCCCTGCTCGTATTTTGTTTGACACGGGAGCATCATATTCCTTTATTGCTGAGAACTTTGTTAAGAAATTGGGGCTAGTGGCTAGTAAAACTTCTACCATAGCAGTATCCATACCCTCGGGGCGAATCATCTCTTGTAGTAATGTACTGAAAAATGTGGGAGTAGACATAAGAGGGGAAACCTTTGTAATTGACCATATCCAATTTACCCTCCCCGACTTCGACGTCATCTTGGAGATGGACTGGCTGAGTAAATATAAGGGGAAAATTGATTGTGGAGAGCAGAAGATTGTCCTAAGGGGACCGTCAGGGCAAAGGGTGTCCTACCGAAATGAAGAGGAGAAGCCCGGGGTAAAGATCGTCTCAGCTATGTCGATCCTCTCCCAGGTGAGAAAGGGACAGCAGGCGTACCTTTGCCATGTCCAGGACCTGAGCCGGAAGCCAAGCAAATTAGAAGAGATCCGGATGGTAAACGAATTTCCAGACGTTTTCCCTGAGGAGATCCCAGGCATGCCGCCAGACAGGGAGGTAGAGTTCAGCGTCGATCTAGTGCCAGGAGCAGCGCCTATCTCCAAAGCTCCACACCGTATGGCGCCGTCAGAGCTGAAAGAATTGAAGGTTCAGTTAGAAGACCTCTTGGAGAAGGGGTATATCCGGCCGAGTGTGTTGTCGTGGGGAGCTCCTGTCTTGTTTGTGAAGAAGAAGGATGGGAGTATGAGGCTGTGCATAGATTACCAGGAGTTGAACCAGATTACAGTGAAGAACCGGTACCCCTTACCCCGAATTGATGACCTATTTGACCAACTGCAGGGTGCAGGAGTTTTCTCCAAAATAGATTTGAGATCGAGATACCACCAGCTACGCGTCACAGAGAAGGACATCCCAAAGACTGCTTTCAGGACCAGATATGGGCACTTCAAGTTCCTGGTGATGCCCTTTGGATTGACGAACGCACCAGCCATTTTCATGGACCTCATGAACCAGATCTTCAATCCCTATCTAGACCGGTTTATGGTGGTATTCATAGAAGATATCCTCATCTACTCCAAGGATGAGGCAGAGCATGAGGAGCACTTGAGATTGGTTCTGCAGACTCTGAGGGAACAGCAGTTGTATGCCAAATTGTCTAAGTGTGACTTTTGGCTGGATCGAGTGGCGTTCTTGGGCCACATTGTTACAAAGGAGGGGATAGCAGTGGACCCAGCCAAGATACAAACGGTGAAGGAGTGGCCGAGACCGAGAAACCTGAATGAGGTGCGTAGTTTCCTGGGGTTGGCAGGATACTACAGAAGATTCGTGAAGGACTTCTCGAAAATTGCTAGACCACTCACCAACCTGATGAAAAAGGTGGTTAAATTCCAGTGGAGCGACGAATGTGAAGCAGCATGTCAGGAACTGAAGGGAAGGTTAACCACGGCCCCAGTGTTAACCCTACCTTCAGGGACTAAGGGCTTCGAGGTGTTCAGTGACACCTCCAAGTATGGCCTGGGGTGTGTGCTGATGCAGAAAGGAAAAGTGATTGCGTATGCATCGAGGCAGCTGAAGGAGTACGAGACCCGATACCCGACACACGATCTGGAGCTGGCAGCCGTGGTGTTCACCCTTAAGATTTGGAGACACTACCTGTACAGTGTTTCCTGCAAGATCTACACCGACCACAAAAGCCTCAAGTACATCTTCACGCAGAAGGAGCTCAATATGAGGCAGAGGAGGTAGTTAGAATTGATCAAAGACTATGACCTAGAAATTCTGTACCACGAGGGGAAGTCCAATCTAGTAGCAGACGCCCTGAGCAGAAAGAGGAGCCACTCAGTGAATTCAATGTGGGTCTTTCCTGATGAGTAAGCCCGTGAATTTCAGAGGTTGAATCTGGAGGTGATGGAATCTGGAGGAGTGGAGCATGAGGTGAAGCTGTACCACATGAGTGTCTCTTCCGACATCTATGGGGAGATCCTCAAAGGACAGCCTGGGGACGTGAAGCTGGAGCGTATCAAGGAGAAGATGAAGGAAGGGAAAGCTTAGGGGTTTGAGATCCACAGTGATGACAGTATGAGATTCAGAGGCCGATGGTGTGTTCCTCAAGGGTGTGCCGGAGTAAAGGATAGACTAATGAGGGAGGCCCATAATACTCCCTATTCGGTACATCCGGGTGGTGACAAATTGTATAAGGATTTGAGGAAGATGTTCTGGTGGCCTAAGATGAAGCGGGAGGTGGCAGAATTTGTATCGAAGTTCCTTACCTGTCAGAAGGTCAAATTCAAACACAAGAGGATGGGAGGTTTGCTTCATCCGTTGGATGTTCCGAAGTGGAAGTGGGACTCCATTTCCATGGACTTTGTGATGGGCTTACCACCAGCGAGAGGAGGAGTTGATCAGATCTGGGTGATTGTGGACCGACTTACTAAGTCTGCACGGTTCATACCCATGAAGAAGACGTGGTCTATGAGTCAGCTGGTGGACGCCTACATCAAGAATATAGTGAGATATCATGGGGGTGCCTGAGACTATCATTTCAGACCGGGGCTCGAGATTTCTAGCTCACTTTTGGCAGCAATTTTAGAAGGCGATGGCCACTAAGCTGAATTTGAGTACCGCTTTTCACCCAGCTACTGATGGTCAGACTGAGAGGACCATTCAGACCTTGGAGGACATGCTTCGAGCATGTGTGATGGATTTTCAGGGTTCATGGGCTGATATGCTGCATTTGGTGGAGTTCTCATACAACAACAGCTATCACGCCAGTATCAAGATGGCTCCTTACGAGGCCCTATATAGGAGGAAGTGCAGGACCCCACTATGTTGGAGTGACATCAGCGAGACAGTGGTGCTAGGACCCCAATTGATAGAGGAGACTATGGAGCAGGTCCGGGTAATCCAGAGTCAGATGAAGGCAGCTCAGGATAGGCAAAAGTCCTATGCTGATCTCAAGCGTAGACCGATTGAATTCGAAGTGGGAGACAGAGTTTTTCTGAAGGTATCTTCTGTACGCGGGGTAACCAGATTTGGGAAGAAGGGGAAGCTTAGTTCTAAGTATGCGGGACCCTATGAGATTTTGGAGAGGATTGGGAAGGTCGCCTATCGCTTGGCACTTCCTTGTGAACTGGAGAAAGTTCACAACGTATTCCACGTGTCCCAGTTGAAGAGGTACGTTCCCGACCCTTCGCATGTTCTGCAGCCGGAGGTTCTAGAACTAGAGCAGAATCTATCTTACGAGGAGTACCCCATTAGAGTAATGGACACCAAGACCAGGGAGACCCGATCGAAGTCGACCCGCATGGTCAAGGTTCTATGGTCCAATAATGGAACTGAGGAGGCTACGTGGGAAGTAGAAGAGGAGATGAGGAAAAAGTACCCACAGCTTTTCGATCAGGTAACCACTCAAGTCAGTACCTAGTTCTGCTGTTTTCACCAAAGGGATGAGTTTTAGCTTCGAGGGCGAAGCTTTCTTCTAAGGGGGATGAGATGAAATACCCGGGAATTTCCAAGTTAAGAAAACTATAGTATATAATGTGAATGATAGGTCCGAAAATGGTATTAAGGTGGCCACGGAATTTAATGATGTTCATTGCTAAATTTACCTTCTCCTTAAAGTGTTTACGATTAATTGTAACGTTTTGCTTTGGTTAACGTTAGCCATATTTCTAAATCATCTCTCTAAATTCGTTAGGTGATTAAAATCCCAAAAGATCGATCTAGAATCTTCTTTCTAACTATTTAATTTTAAATATCTAAAGTCCGGTTTCAATTTGGCTATTTAATATATATTGGTTATTGACTCTCCTTATTCTTCTCCTAGTAATTATATTATTGGCTTTGTGGCTCATCTTTTAAACGTAATTGTTTTCCCTCCGTTGAGTCCTTCAACTGTTTACAGTATATTGATTTATTTTGGTTTACTTCCTTGCTAGTAAATGTTTTCTACTTAGCTTCTAAGGTATTTTACTCCTCATCCTTATCTTCTGCAACAGTCAAATAAATCTCTTTTCATTCTATTTCAAATTAAAAGATTATATCTTTATTTCCTAATGGGTTGTTTTGTTTTCTTCTCCCGATGTTTCTCAACGTCAATATATTATAAAGTAGTTACGATATTAATTATTGGATTCTCTCTTTTTTTAATTGTTTACATTACTTAATTAATTTCTCTACTTCTTTACAAAACGTAATTCATTTAATTTATATTAGTAATCCCTAATTCTCTGATTTACTTATTTAAACCACGATCTTATTGATCGTTCTTCATATTCTTCTCGCCGTCTCTGCTTTCTTCTTCCTAACCTTCTATTCACGTCCTGCTGGTGTTTTGATCGGAATTCTTACCTGGTGCCAACTAGAGTATAACGGGTAAAGTAGTAGCATAGTTAGTGTGTTAGTTTGTTCGATTGTGTTCGTTGTCTTTTGATTGTGAACTGTTCTAACCTAGACGTTGGTGTCGATGACGAACGTCATTGGTGAATCTGTTGGGTGTCTTCCTGAGTCGAGAGGACGATCAGGTAAATTCTGTGCTCATTATTGGACTTCGATGTGGATTGTTTTCTGTCACCCAATTGTATTTTGGAAAACCTTGTTGGAGATTGTGATTCCTTTACATGGTGCAATGGTTGGTATTCTGGAAATTGATAATGGTTTTGTTTTGGGAGTTCTTCATGGTTTCTAATTACCTTGGGGTTTGTGGTGCTCCCTGACTCACCATGTTAGTTCTCTGCACCGTGAGCATGAATTGATTACGCTGAATTGTTTATATATATTGCGCTGCATACAATGACTGCAGTTAAGCTCTATGATCTACTCTATGGACTGATGATTCATAGGGGGTGTGCACACTTAAGGACTTAGGGTGAGGGTATTTGATATTTCGGTCCGTTGTGACTGCTTGGTTGTTTTGTGGATACTCCAGTTGAAGGCTCCCCGAATGGTTTTACTGATTGGTGGACATTTAAGTGTGGAAATGGTTTACTGGATTGCAAACTCGAATGTTTCGTTTATTTAAATTCAAAGGGATTTCTAAAATGAATTTTATGTGATGAGATGGAATTTACTCAGTTTCACTGATTTGCACGATCCCTTCGTGCTTTTATTATTGTTTTCTGATCGTAGGTACAAATTGCTGACTTGGGGAAATGGGGAATGCACTACGACTTAGTGTTAGGAGAATTGAGACTGTTTTAAGATATTCGTCGCTCTATGAGTTTCTGGAGCTCAACGTTTTAGGTTCCTTAATAATGTTTTGTTGTTGAATACTGTTTAAGCTTCCGCATATTTGGTTTCACAATGTTAAGTTGATGTTTTGGAATGTTTTGTGGTTTAATAGCCTGAGCATCCAAGGGTTGGATTGGTGGCGGTAGCACCTTGGATCAAGAAAGTCTTCCGCTGTTTTCTATGGTACAAGTGTTGTTAAAGTTCATGTTTTCTCTATGCTGATCTTAATATGGTTTGGTATAAATGTTGGCTTACTTTTGGTCTCTGTTTTACTGTTTAAAACGCATACAGGGACCTGTCCGAACGTCCGTCCGGACATCCATCTTCGGACAGGCCCCGAGAGTTTAAGATGTTTTCTCTGTTTTGTCGTGTCCGAACTTCTGTCCGAACTTCAATGTTCGGACAGCATGCGAGGAGGAGGTCGACTTGCAAGTCTCGACTTATGTCCGAACTTGTAAGCTCGGACCAATGTTCGGACACACCGCGTAAGAATTTTCGGACTTTGAAACTCGACTTGTGTCCGAACTTCAAAGTCCGGACACAAGTTCGGACGCCTATGGTTTTAGACTTTTCAACTCTCGACTTGTGTCCGAACTTCCCATGTCCGGACACAAGTTCGGACCAACTCTATTTTGCCCTATTATGACTCATTTGAGGCCCGTTTTCGATGCCGTTTGCGCCGTTGGATTTGTATTTTCTTTAGCTATCTTTTGAGGTAAAATCCAGGGTGTTACAAGTTTCCAATAAATCATTTTTATGCTAACGTGACTACTTTGAGCATTTTTTTGGACCACTTGCGGGACTCGGATTGGCCTAAATTTTTGCAACACGGTTGTATGCATGTAGTACTTCATGCATACATATTTACAAGGTCATCGGACGTCATTTACCTGTTGGTAATCGATGCTAAACATGGCACCGTAGTGCAGTTTCCAATAAATCATTTTTTTGCTAACGTGACTACTTTGAGCATTTGTTTGGACCACTTGCGGGACTCGAATTGGCCTAAATTTTTGCAGCACGGTTGTATGCATGTAGTACTACATGCATGCATATTTACAAGGTCCACGGACGTCATTTACCTGTTGGTAATCGATGCTAAACATGGCACCTTAGTGCAGTTTCCAATAAATCATTTTTATGCTAACGTGACTACTTTGAGCATTTTTTTGGACCACTTGCGGGACTCGGATCGGCCTATATTTTTGCAACACGGTTGTATGCATGTAGTACTTCATGCATACATATTTACAAGGTCAACAGACGTCATTTACCTGTTGGTAATCGATGCTAAACATGGCACCGTAGTGCAGTTTCCAATAAATCATTTTTATGCTAACGTGACTACTTTGAGTATTTTTTTGGACCACTTGCGGGACTCGGATTGGTCTAAATTTTTGCATCACGGTTGTATGCATGTAGTACTACACGCATTCATATTTACAAGGTCAACGGACGTCATTTACCTGTTGGTAATCGATGCTAAACATGGCACCGTAGTGCAATTTCCATTAAATCATTTTTATGCTAACGTGACTACTTTGAGCAATTTTTTGGACCACTTGCGGGACTCGGATTGGTCTAAATTTTTGCAGCACGGTTGTATGCATGTAGTAATACATGCATGCATATTTACAAGGTCAACGGACGTCATTTACCTGTTGGTAATCGATGGTAAACATGGCACCGTAGTGCAGTTTCCACTAAATCATTTTAATGCAAACGTGACTACTTCGAGCATTTTTCTGGACCACTTGCGGGACTCGGATCGGCCTAATATTTTGGCACAATGCTGTGTGTATGTACTACTACATTCATACAGAATTTGGAGCACAACGGGAATCATTTGGTAGTCCAACCTGTAAGCGCAAAGTGGCACCAGAGTGCAGTTTCAAATTATACAGTTTTTTGCGTGTTGGTGACTTTGACCATTCTTTTGAATAGGTTTCTGCTGTCTGTTGGCCACCATTTTTTGGCACAATGCTTGTGTATGTACTACTACATTCATACAAAATTTGGAGCACAACGGGAATCATTTGGTAGTCCAAAATGTAAGCGCAAAGTGACACCGGAGTACAGTTTCAAATTATGCAGTTTTTTGCGTGTTGGTGACTTTGACCATTCTTTTGAATAGGTTTCTGCTGTCCGTTGGCCACCATTTTTTGGCACAATGCTATGTGTATGTACTACTACATTCATACAAAATTTGGAGCACAACGGGAATCATTTGGTAGTCCAAAATTTAAGCGCAAAGTGGCACCGGAGTGCAGTTACAAATTATGCAGTTTTTTGCGTGTTGGTGACTTTGACCATTCTTTTGAATAGGTTGCTGCTGTCCGTTGGCCACCATTTTTTGGACAAATTCTGTTTGTATGTACTACTACATTCATACAAAATTTTGAGCATAACGGGAATCATTTGGTAGTCCAAACTGTAAGCGCAAAGTGGCACCGGAGTGCAGTTTCAAATTATGCAGTTTTTTGCGTGTTGGTGACTTTGACCATTCTTTTTAATAGGTTTCTGCTGTCCGTTGACCACCATTTTTTGGAACAATTCTGTGTGTATGTACTACTACATTCATACACAATTTGGAGCACAACGGGAATCATTTGGTAGTCCAAACTGTAAGCCCAAAGTAGCACCGGAGTGCAGTTTCAAATTATGCAGTTTTTTGCGTGTTGGTGACTTTGACCATCTTTTGAATAGGTTTCTGCTGTCCGTTGGCCACCATTTTTTGGAAAAATGCTGTGTGTATGTACTACTACATTAATACAAAATTTGGAGCACAACGGGAATGATTTGGTAGTCCAAACTGTAAGCGCAATGTGGCACCGGAGTGCAGTTTCAAATTATGCAGTTTTTTACGTGTTGGTGACTTTGACCATTCTTTTGAATAGGTTGCTGCTGTCCGTTGGCCACCATGTTTTGGCACAATGCTGTGTGTATGTACTTCTACATTCATACAAAATTTGGAGCACAACGGGAATCATTTGGTAGTCCAAACTGTAAGCACAAAGTAGCACATTACATTTATTGAATAATAAGAGCATCCTGCTGCAGTGTTATAATAAATTACATTCTAGTCCAATGACATCCGTCATCTCGTCATTCTTGCATGAAAATGAAACACAATAATAAAACCAAGACCGTCCCCAAATACCTTAATAATCATCATTCTCGTCTGGTTCATATTCGATCATGAGATCAATGAAAGATAGTCCAGAATGAACCGCAAACATGTTGTGCACATCACGGTCGTCGCGGATAGGCATTTTGCACCTGAACACCGTCGGACCAGTGTACATCATCCTCTTGTAGATAATGAGAGTATCACGATAACACTGGAAGCCATCGAAGAGCTCGTCTTGGATGATCGATTTGAGTTGATCGAACGACATGGTATTTGGCGGATTTGGGAGATCAAACTCCATTGTTCTACCTTCACTTGTAGGTACCATGCAAAAACCATCTGCTGTGTAGCATGGTTCATAATGTAAAAAAAGCCGCGTTGGAAGGTTGTCCATTCTCAATAGGACCAGAGCTAGTTGTTAAAATCGAGAGTTTCTAGAGAGATCTCTGTTGATAGTTAAGGTTATGTAATGAGAAAAATGGGGGAGATGCTTTTATAGCATGGAGAGGGAGGCACGAGGGATAAGACGCTTTATCCAAGGAAATCCAACAAATCTGATACCTGGCCGCATCACCGTTGAATTAGATGTTACGAAATTGTACCCGTTGGATAATAGATGTTGAACTAGTCGTTGGACTATCTGTTGATGTAGCCGTTGGGCGTGTCAGTGGCCGTTAGAATTGATTAGTTTATAGACCGTATGACTTAATTATAGGTAACGTACCACAACAATTTTTGTAAGGACTTTTTTGCAGATACTTATATATGGTTTAGTTATATAACATATATTATACGCAGTTGTTTAGTCTAATAATTTATTTGATACAATTTAAGGATATGATTGTTTTATTTAATAATATAATTTAGGGAAAATTACATCGCCCACCCATGACGTTTGGCGAAATTACACAGCCCACCCATGAGGTTTCAAAAATTACTTTGCCCACCCATGTGGTTTCCACAATTTTACATCCAGCAACTTTTCTAATATTTGATCAACTTAAAAGATGGTTAAATGATATCCAAATTTGATGAAACTTTACATGGACGATGCTAAGGTGTTATATTTTTGTTCAATCCAAATCAAAAGTTTTTTAAGGTCATATATGACCTGTGGGACCCAATGAAACATGAGACACATTCATCGGGTCCCACGGATCATATATGAGCTTAAAAAACGTTGGATTTCATATTTTACCAAAATATAACACTTTAATATCATCCATGTAAAGTTTCATCAAATTTGGATATCATTTAACCATCTTTTAAGTTGATCAAATATTAGAAAAGTTGCTGGATATAAAATTGTGGAAACCACATGGGTGGGCAAAGTAATTTTTAAAACCTCGTGGGTGGGCTGTGTAATTTCGCCAAACGTCATGGGTGGGCGATGTAAATGGTGAACAAGTGAAAGCTTGAGCCATCCGGGAATCATTTGGTAGTCAAAACTATATGCGCAAACTAACGCATTTATTGAATAATAAGAACATCCAGGTATAGTGTTATAATAAATTACATGGTAGTCCAACGACATCCGTCATCTCGTCGTTCTTGTGTGAAAATGAAACATTATAAGCGGTACAAACATAGATTAAAACCAACACCATCACAATCAGCGATCACCACATAGCTTAATAATCATCATTCTCGTATGGTTCATATTCGATCATAAGATCAATGAAAGATGCTTCATCCTGAACCCCGATAAAGTTTACAAACATGTCGCACACATCACAATCGTCACGGATAAGCATTTTGCACCAGAATGGCATCGGGTGAGTGTACATCATCCTCCTGTAGATAATGAGACTGGCACGATAATATTGGAAGCCATCGAAGAGCTCGTCTTCGATGAACGATCTGAGTTGCTCGAATGACATGGTATTTGGTATATTTGGGAGGTCAAACTCCATTGTTCTTCCTTCAGTCGTCGGTACCATGCAAAAACCATCTGGTGCATAGCTTGGTTTGTAATGCAAAAAAAGCCGTGACGGAAGGGTGTCCATACTCAACAGGACGAGAGGTATGTCCTTCAAGCGAGAGTATGAAGATCGTCGTTGATAGTTGAGGTTATGTAATGAGAAAAATGGGGGAGATGCTTTTATAGCAAGTAGAGTGAGGCACGAGGATAAGATGCTTTATCCAAGCAAATCCAAGAAATCTCATACCTGCCTGGATCATCATTGAATTAGCTGCTAAGATATTCTAGCCGTTGGACTAGCACCGCCCGATTCTTCGGTTTTGCAACACCATACTCCAGTCGATGTTGTCCTTGTACTGGATGTCAGCCGCAGCATGGATGGTCCTTTCATCTCACTTCCGAAACAAGCTGTCACTTTCGTTATCGAGAATCTAGGGACACGAGACAGCCGTTTAAGTAGCCGTTGAACTAGCCGTTGAGTTAACCGTTTAACTAGCCGTTTAAGTAGCCGTTGAAATAGCCGTTTAGTTAGCCGTTGCATTAACCGTTTAACTAGCCGTTGAGTTATCCGTTGAGTTAGCCGTTTAACTAGCCATTTAAGTAGTCGTTGAACTATCCGTTTTAGTAACCGTTGCTCTAGTATTATAAAACAGGGTATTGGTTTCAAACCCATTCAGTCCACACAACATTATACCAAAGCTTTGTAGTTCAGTAGTGAATTGTTCATATCTTACAACAAACTCTCCTACAATAATCAAATGGAGTTACCTTTCAGTTTGCACGTTAACTATACTGCTACTTTCGGCCGTCATGGTGCATAGTTTGATCGAAGGATGGGGCATAGACGCATAGAAATAAATATGCCGTATCCTAATAATCTTAGTGATCTACATCGACGAGTCATCCGAGCTCTACAGTCTATCCTTGGCAGAATAAACATAGCAACAATGGTGTATTTGGGGTTGGAAGGCGACTACGAGTGGAATTTTATACACGTAAGCAATGATGCATCTGTTCAACGAATGATAGAAAACTACATGGAGTACAATGATTTCATGGCACATATTCCACTACTAGTTATCTACGATCCTATTGAGCCCGACAATGATGATTTTCAGATGCAAGAGTCAATGTACGAGATGCGACGTAACATAATAGCACAACAACTTAACAGACAGAGGTCAGGGAACAATTAGGTTTTACGTAATTGTGTAACAACAATTTGAAATGGGTGGATTAATTTTTTATTTTCTACAAGAGTATATGGTGATGCGCTGCTCCACGTACAATAGATTAATATTCCCCCTCATCCGATCCCTTTACCACTTGTCGAAGCATTAGATACAGATGATGCCAGACAGGATTAATCGGATAAGATTTCCCCCGTCCCCCAATGGATGTCATAGAATGGATCTACATTAATATCATATTCAAACGTTGTTTATATTCGCCACTTTGTCCATCTTTGTAAAACAAAGGAACAAAAGAGAAGTGCACATGAAATACCCCAAACCTAGATATGGTATTTAAAGGATAAACTAAGGTATTAGAAGGCTAAATAATGCCTTAGAAACATTAAGAAACCATTTTAACCAAAGAAAACATAAGGAAACACCAAAAGAGCAGTTTAAGCAAAAACGTGCCCTAAGCTTGGAGAGACTTGGGTGAGCACCCAAATATCATTATAAGACCATAGTAACATCCTAATGGTCATTTTAAGCCAATTACCAAAGAAAACCAAGCTTGAAAACATGTTAAAACACAAAATGTGCTTTAAGGAGTCTTAAAGCACATTTTTTAAAAATTGTCTTGTAAATAGGTTTTGAGTGGCTAAATGTCCATCATTACTCTTTAATTCACATGTGTACTAATTATTATCACATTAGGAAGTCTAAATCAATGGGAAATCAAAAATTTCACAATTATGTGCACTAGTTTGTGAATAGTAACCAAATGGTGCCTAGTTTAGTTTTTAGTCAATTTAGTTTAGTTAGTTGGTCAAACAAGACCATGACTAGCTTAATTAAAGGGGGTGGCCGATTTTTAAGGTGATGATTCACCACTTGATCAAATAACAAAAGAGAAGAAGAGAAAAAGTAAGTAAGGTTACTATTTACTTTTAAAAGAAATCTGACCTTTTAAGCCATCTCTCTCCTCCTTTTTTCATTCTTCTTCTTCTTCACCGATTTTTGCTGCTCCTCTCTTCTTCTTTGACATGAAGAACAACCCCATGCTAGCTCCACCTTCCTTTGTCTACTACTTACTCATTTTAGCTCCAAAACCAAAACAAAACACATATTCTTCTTAGTTAGCTCAAGCTCCTTCTTTCTATCTTTTCAAAACTTCAAGAACCTCATTTTGGAGCCAAGGCAAATCGCCATTAGAGGAGGAAACTCAAGCTTGGAGACTCCATTAGCTTCTCCATTCTCTTAAGGTAAAGAAAATGTAAGAAAATCTAGGTTTCCATCACTTTTTCTTCTTGACCGAAAATACATGCTCATGGGGCTTCATTTTAATGCCTTGTTCTAGCTTGTTTTCTACTCTACAAAGGATAGAGGAGGTCCTTCTTGCTTCATATTCAAGCTTGTCTTGAGAAACCAAGGTAAAACAATCACCTTAATACCTTAAAGCACATTTTTAACCTAGGGTTTGTTCCTTAGGGTTAATGTATTATCTAGCACTCATTGGAGTCATTGGATATTGGTTAGAACATTGGCAAGGAGAGTTTAAGTGGTGACCAAGATTGAGCAAGGAAAAACCTAAGGAAGAAAGTTTGTAAAGCTTGGGAAAGAACAAGGTAAATTACTTACCTTAAGGTGTTTTATTGTTTAAGGGAATGGGATTTATATATGTGATGAGTTTAGTGTAGAGTTTACATTAAAAAAGGGCTATATATAACCTAGGAGAAAGAATACCATTATATTGAGAACTTGTGACTAAGGAGCCAATGAGAAAGAGATAGTCAAACAATGTTGAGATGAATTACAAGAAGCATTTTATTTCAATGGGAGCCTTGTTGTGTATTCGCAGGTTAAAGGCAAATATATGTGGAAATTCAGTGGTTAAGATTATTGTCATTTAAGGGCCTAAGTGCCAAGCATTTAAGTTTATACACTATTAGATGATGTGGTGTAGTTTTGGTGTAAATTGTGTGTTAAGATGATGTAATGGGAATTGAGTGATCTTGGTTGTTTAATGGTGAAAACCAAGTATTTGGGTGTAACAATATACTAGAGAACCCATGGCAAAATTTAGTGAGGAACCTAAGTGTTTAAGATGTTCTAAGGAGTTTCATGACTAAGGAAGTTTTAGAGGTTGTCTTGATGAAAAAGGGTGAGTTTAAGGTGTTTTAATGAGTTATAATGACTTAGGCATCACTATGGAGGATTTAGGAATAAAAAGAATGTACTTGAGTATTTAGGACTTAGGCAAATGTTGGTAAACAACTAGGAAGGAAATAGTGTGTTGATGGAAGGACGCATAAGCTTGTGAAGAAACTTTAAGTTGTTGCATAAAGGAGTTTTAGATGGTGAAAGATGCTTGGGAGATGATGTTATAATGGTGAGGAAGCATTTAGCATAGTGGTTATATTAGGTATGAACCACCACTAAGAAAACCAAGTGAAAAACTTTACAAGTGTTGGCATGATTACAAGGAAAATGCAAAATGACTAAGGTGGATGTTGGTGAGTGATTTAATGTGTTTAGTGGTTGGCTTAAGGTGTATTTGAGGTGCCCAAATGAGATTAGAACATACTAGGATATATGAGGAGAAGTTTGGAGTCAAATGGGAATTTAGAAACAAGGTTCTGGAGCCGACCGACCTTAGGGACTGGACCTGCAAGGTCGGTCGAGCTCAGATTACACTACCGGAAGGAGTTTCTGGAACCGACCGAACTTGGGGACCGGACTTACAAGTTCGGTCGGGCTTGTATTTTGAGTAGGAATTAAGTCTCTAGAATGGACCGACCTTGGGACTGGACTTGCAAGGTCGGTCATGCCTAGAATTTTGTGCCGAAATTGGTCTCTGGAATCGACCGAACATGGGACCGGACTTGGCAACTTCGGTCGGCTTAAATTTCCCACGGGGAGAACTCTCGGGAATGGACCGACCTTGGGGACCGGACTTGCAAGGTCGGTCGGGGTAGAATTTTCAAACGGTAATATGTTCTGGAATGAACCGATCTTGGGTAAGGTCGGTCGGTAAGTTCGGTCGAGCCTAAAACACACACAAAAAAAAGAAATTTTAAATTCTAAGGATGATAATTGGTATTAGGGTATGCCATTGGTAGGGTAGTAACGATTAGGAACCTAAGAACCTAAGGAATTAAGTTAAGCTAAGTATAAACCTTAATGTTTAAAGTTAAGTTTATAAGTTTAAGTGGCAAAGACTTAAGAGGGAATTAAATGGGAATCTTTAGGGACTAAGTGAGATAAGTAAGGTGCAAATAACTAATGGCCTAAAAATGAATCAATGTTTTAGGTTTGTGAATTGGGATTCCGGAGAAGGTTAAACAAACGACGGACGACGGTGAACGGTACAATCTTTCTTGTGACCTGCTTGCTAACGAGGTGTCCCTCGGCTTGTGTGCTATCTGTTTTTTTGCTATGACTAAGACAAGATAAAGCATGCAACCGGTTATATTTGTTCTCGTTGTGTATGTGTTTCTTTACACTAACCCACGGGACTTGAGATTGTTACTAACCAAGTTTAGTACTTACTGAGATAGGAATAAGAGTTAAGTATTGGTGATTGTTGGTTAATACCCGTTAAGGTTTAACTAACACTTGGTGTTTGATTTCTACTAACTGGAACTTGAGTGAGGAAACCCGGGACTGACTCCGGTCATTCATGCTAAGGAAAGGGGGACGGTATCTGAATCAGATCCGCCCTCCGCTTAAGGACTTGTCTTCGGACTTGTAGCCTAGGGCCGGTTGCCGGCTCAGCTACGTTGGACTCCCGTCCAGGGTGGGGGCATTAAGATGGTGCGGTAGGATCACCTAAATCCTAGGTTTGAGATTAAGCTACAACCATTCCCTTCTAGAAACGGTTTGTATACTGAGATTAAGTTAAGGTTAAGATTGAGGTAAGATAAGGAACTAAGGTTAAGGAAATCAGGACTAAGGAGGGGGTTACTAACCCGCTTGATAAGGGAACGCTTGTGTCGTTCATTGTGTGTGAACTGTGTATGTTCATCTGTGGATTGTTGTTTATTGCACTTCATATCATGCTTGTGTACTTAATCAATTTCCATGCTATCGACAATTAGTCGTCGTAGCCCCGTTAGCTTGGGGGCCATGAGAGGGAGTACCAACATTCGTGCTGACCCCCTTTGGGGGCTGTTTTTACACTTGCAGGTAAGAGGCCCATGAAGTCGCACCACGAGAGTAGGAGCGGTTAGACTTAGGATGGGTTGTTTATTTTGAGTACGGGTTGCACTTGTGCTCCCGTCTGTTTATATTGATACTGATGTAAGTTTGTGATTATGACTTAGTATTTATACTCGGTTGGCTGGTGGTATTTTGGTAGGTGATGTTTTGGTCGGTTGTTTATTTGGATAAGTGTTGTAATCGATAAGGCCGGTATGTTCTAACGATCAGACCGTGGCAAGGTCCAGGTGTTTGTCATTTCCGCTGCGACGAATTCGATTAAGTGTTCAGTTTTGCGATAACCACGATTGGCTTTGGATGGGGTGTTACAGCACATCAACTACTGTTTCAAAATGTCTGCCCAATTTGGGGAACATACACTAAAACATACCAAGCCAAGTTATACTAACCACCGAAGCTTGGCCATCATCTCTAACAGTGATGTTGTTGACCCGGTAGACATTACAATAGTGGTTGACGACAACTTCTTCCCTAGAGCAAGTCAGAGAAAGGTTAATAGCCTTACTAATCACCACAACTTCTACACCGGTTCTCAGCATGGTGTCATTGACCAAGTAGACATTAATAAAGTGTTTGAGGATAATATCATCTCCTCGGTACAAAGCCATCCACATGTTGGTCGAAGACATCACTCTAATCTATGGTTCACTACTTGAGGAGGGGTGAGGAAATATACTACGAATTGAAAATGGTGCAACGGTTGAGGAAATGAGAGATGACGACATCATTCCAAGCTGTACCCCTTTTATAATTACATTTTTTTCTGCTACATTACAATAGAATACAATTCCTTATCTTGGAATATTGCCTTTGCCAAAAGAATGAAGCTTTAATTATTCCTTGCATGTGAACTATCGTGTGGAATACCAACTGTGGTGTTTCAAAGCAATTTTTATTCGTTTGTGGAAAACAAATAAAAGGTAAAGACAATTCATTACAAAAGACAATGGATAAAGAATTAGATGCAGATGATGGCAGACAGGATTAATCGGATAAGATTTCCCCCGTCCCTCAATGGATTTCAATTTTATTCTCACGGTATATATACTCCATTATCCTATGCATATAAATACAACAAGCGTTTTACTTTCACTTACACAGATAACTACCCACATCCATTGTCATTAATATATTGCATAAGTTATCCATAGCTCTTGCTGAACTTCATCGTCACATTTCATCAATGGAGATCCCTTGCACTATCTTGGTTGACGTTGAGCCAATCACCAACGATTCAGGTTTGTATTTTGCCAGAACATATTCCACTGACCATTTCGATTTGGATATTGAAATGGATATTACGTTTGCCGAGTTTGACAATGTTGTAGAGACTAGGTTGAAAGAGCGTTACGGTTACAATTGTGTCGTTGAATCGATACTTCATCGATTACTGTTGTGCTCCCAGCCACGCCCTGTATGGGGGCCATTGCAAATAAAACAAGATGTTCACGTTCAAACAATGATTGAACGGTTCGTTTATAATCAACAATTTTATACTCGATTAGAATTCTATGTGGTGTATGCATTTAGTGAAAATTACCCCACCACCACGTGATAATTTAGCGAGCATATCCTTGGCAGAAGAGTATAATGAAGATTACGGTTCAGATGACAGCGAACATGAAGGTTAATATGTTGGTGGATGATGCATATCTCGTCCATTCTAAGGCATCAACAGAAGTGATATGTGGATACTCCTATGATATATGTTCTTGTTTAAAGAAAGCACGTATGAGAAGATGAATAAGTATTAGTATGTCGTTCTGTAATAAAACAGTGATGGATGTCATTGAATCGCTCTATGTATTTGGAATATTTCCTTAGCAAATAAAATGCTATATCGAATCAATCTTTAGTCCTTGCATATTTAAAAAATACAAATGTAAAGATAATTCATTACAACAAACAATGGGTAAATTACATTTTTTGTTGTGCTTGCTAAAGGCACGACCTGTCTGAGCAGGAGCATAATTGGCTAATGTGCAATAACATACAATTATACTGGGGAATTAATTATAACTTGCATTCGGGCATCTTGTCCTTACATGACCTCGTTGGCGACATAGCCCACAATGTCTTGTTTCACGCTCATAATTCTCATCCATTTCATTATGAATACGGGAGAATGTGGGCCGGCCTCTAACGTTGCGCATCATTGCAGGATCAGGAACAATACGAAGTCCGGCGTATATGGGCCACTTCCCTTGATTTCCTAGTGGCACAAACTTGTTCTCGCTGTAAGCCTGTATCATCGTTTCAAGTCTGTAAACTGGATGAACGTAGTCCCTCCAGTCCAGGGTGGTAGTACAACACACGGCCATGACATGTGAGCATGGATACTTAAACGCCTGCCATTCACCGCATTCACATTCCCTAGAGTTAATTCGCACTGCAAATTTACCTTTGTCACGCCTTAAGTTCGGATCCCCATTGTCAACCACCTCAAACACCAAATCCATAGCGTCGATAGCAACCACACGGTGGTAGTTGGCAAGTGTTTGGTTCTCACCTACTTTCTCCAGTAGGCGTTTGGTGAAAAACAATCCACTATTCCTTTGTGCAGTGTAAGTTTCTAAGTTATCTCGACAGTAATCAATTAACTTGTACAAAGTGCTTTCAACAATAGCTGTTACCGGTAAGAGACGAACCCTCTTCAACACCCCATTCATGCACTCTACCAGGTTAGTAGTCATATGGCCCCACCTTTTGCCATCATCATACGCACGTGACCACTTCTCAGGGGGCAGCTCGTTGAAAAAAGGAGGAATTGAGGGGTGTAGAGAAAGTAAGTGATTTAATCTGTCCTGAACTATATCGCTTCTGAAATAGTAGTCTGCACAAGAAATATTATCAGATTAAATACATAAACAATATACAAAAAGATGAAGACATACAAATCTCTCACAATTACCTGTGTTGATGAGGTACTTCTTCCACTCCTTGTTTCCGAATCTTGTCTGAAAGTTTGAAGCAATATGACGGATACACAATAAATGTTGGGCATAAGGAGGAAGCCAGTACTGTTCTTCCCTCATTATTGACATTATAGCTGCGGCCCGATCCGTAATAACTGCCACATCGTTCCTAGCTCCAATGACTATGTTGCGAACACGGTCAAGAAAATATTTCCAATCATCTCTAGATTCACTTGCAACAATAGCAAAGGCCATTGGTATTATCTTGTTGTTACCATCTTGAGCCACAGCAACCAATAATTTCCCTTTGTACTTACCGTACAGGTGGGTGGCATCTATTTGAAGTAGAGGTTTCATATACTTGAAAACAGTGAGGCATGACCCAAATGCCCAAAAACAACGCTTAAACCGCCTAACAGAAGTGGTATGAGTTTCATCTTGAAACACAACAGTTGACTCTAGGTCGACATACGAATTAGGTATAGAGTGTTTGATGGTTATGATATACCTGGGTAATTCGGTAAATGACTGCTCCCAATCACCATAGACCCTTCTTATCGCTTCAGCACGGCCTAACCAAGCTTTCTTGTAGCTAATTAATCTTCCTTTTATATTCTGAGCGGATAAGTTGAATCACAATCTTCACTTGTAGTGCAGGGTTCTCTTTGATCCTTGGTATCATGACTTCAGCTATGAAATTGTAAGTCAAAAAACGATCATTACTCTCGTTTAGGGCTGGAGCGCATGTGTGAGGACTGAATTTCCGTATCCGCCATTCAAATGAATTCTTTAGCAGCGCGGCTCGAAATCTGAAACTGCACCCTTGTCGGCACCTTAGGGTGTAAATTCTCCTGTTATTCTTGAGGGCAATGAAATCTACGTTTCTCTCCAAGTGATACTGTTTTACTGCAGTCACAAGAACATTTTTATCAGCAAATTCTTGCCCCACGACGAACTCTTGACCTGGCCTCCAGTATGGCAAACCGCGTCGATCAATGTCTGATGGTATCTGGCTTATGGCCTCTAAATCCACTTGCGATGAGAACGGCGCTGCAGGAGTGTACGGTGTGGAGGGCCCAGCTTCATCAACCATGTCGTCGTCGTCAGGTAAATCTTCTGGCTCCATCTCAGAATCATCATCCGAAGTCTGTAGATTTTCATCTTCGGCTTGTTGATGCTGGGAAAAATCATCATCGGTTTCATTGTCTTCCTCCGGAGAAGGGGTAGTCACATGCTCGAACTCAACTTGCACAGCCACGTTGTTCAGCAAGTCTGAATTCTTGATGAAGTTCGATATCATCAGCTTCACCCGGGAATCACTGGTAATTTTGAGTGGAAGATAAGAGCAAGTTGGATATTTGTTCTCCAACTTTCTGCAAACCATGTCGGTGATGACATAATCTCCCCCTAACTCCAAGTCGACAAGATTTTTTACGGTATCTTAGAAGGATTGAAATGTGGAAGACTGGGGAATTTCACAATGGATAAATTTCGACCAATTGGGATTAATATGAAAATAAATACCATCTGGATTGTATTTGAGCTCTACATTAGATAAATAGTACATGGGATATCCATCTCAAATATCTATAGCAAATGGTTGAAAGAGTAACGAATGTGTGAGGATGAGGACTGAACAACAAATTTTTATTTTGCAGAGAAGGAAAAATAGCAACGCAGTAGCAGGGAAGAAGCAAAGAAGTAGCAGAAGTTGGAAGAGCCAATAAATCATTTATATAAGCTCAAACCAGAAACTAGCCGTTTTTTTACCGTTGGGGCATTTATCGGCTTCACTGATGCCGATAAATGAATTATCAGCTTCTCTGCAACTTTTAAAAAAAACCGGCAATCGGGAATTCGTGGGGAATACACCCGTGTATGGGTATTGAATGGTGCAAATGCGGGAAATTTTCCCCCTTCCACCCCCACCCCATCTCACCCATCCATCGCACCTACCTATTCTGGGAAGAGGATGGACCTCGTCGTCTCCCTCGAGTGATGGCGAGAACCGATTGAGGGTTTCGATTTGGCCTTCCAGTTTTCTTTTACCTTTCGAATCTTTTCCAGGCAAATTTCTTTCCAGAAGTCCGTCGGCAAGAATTCGTTTTTCTCCCAACAAAGTCGAGAAAAAGAAAAGCCTAAACAATTTGAGCAGAATTGCTTCAGATCTCCACCTTTTCTCCTTTCTTCCCCTGGTCCTTTCTTTCGCGCGAATTTACTCAGCTTCTGTCACCCCGATCGTGTCTCCATCAGTTGTAGCCAGACTGTTGTAGACAGTAGAGCAAGCAGGACCCGATTTCTTGACAAGTGTAAGTTATTTCTTCATTTACTGCTTCTTTGTTTTTATTTCAGAAGCTCCAAGACTCTCTTCGTGGTTTCGTTTTCCTCTGGTTTGTATTCCAATTAGCTCGAAGTCTTAAAATGATGTAAGCACGAAAATGATCATGCTATTACAGATGCTAAGATCTGTATCTTATCATTGTGTGGATCCTCTGTGGTTAATTCCCTTTTGAACTTTGTGTCTTGCTATTGTGGTGCTGATGGCCTCTCGAACTTTAGGAAATTCAGTTTTATGGTTGACGATTAATTAATGATGATGTCTAGGTGATCATTCGATCTATGGTAGATTCTCTTTATGTCTGTTAATTGAAATCTACAAACCTATACACGGTGGTACTTGACGGTTAATTTGCCTGTAGATTGAACGAATCCTAATCTGTTGCGTGGTGGTTTAACTGACTTATTGAAATCTGCTCACCAAAAGACGAGGATTCTAGAATGAAACGAATAAATATGTTTTTAGTGAACATTCATAATTATTCTTGTCATCTAACAATCTGATGTTGTTAGTGGTTTAAGCAGTTAGTCGTTCCTTGATTTTTGTTTGAAATGGTATGGATAGGCTCGACTTCCAGGACACATTCTTACTTATTCTATGCACTGTGTTATAGTTTATGACTGCTTGGATATGCTCATAATTAGATTATGAGTTACAGGCAGGATATAATATCGAAACAAGGGAATGATGCTTATGCTGGGCAAAGTTCTCTTTGTTTTGATTTGATGAGGATTATGTGTGTGGCTGATATTGACAGTTTTGGCTCATTGCCAGAATGAATAACGAACTAGGAATTGGATATTTTTGTGATTAGATTTTGACTTACAGGCAGGATTTTATATTGAAACAGGGAAATTATGCGTATTATAGGCAATGTTCTCTTAGTTTTGATTTGATGAGGATTATCATGTATGGTTCGTATTTATCTTGATCTCAGCTTTCTTCAGTGAGTTGTGAAGCCTTACATAAAATTCGTGAAGTATCTTGATCTAGCAATCGTAATGTGTTTGACAGTGCTCTCTGTTAATGACTTATTGTAACGATGTTGTTGGGTGTTGCTTGCTTGGTACAATTTGGGTTTAGTACCCTTAGTTTATTAATATCGTAGTATTCTTAAATTTTCTGAGACTTAATCAGGTTCATATTTCTATCATTATGTTTATTTTCCTTCTATACTTCTAAGTGCAGTGCAGTGGAGTAAGAAAACTTCTGCGTCAGTTTACAACTAATGGTTAGTAGGAAAATGCAGAGAAGGAGACGTAAATAACCAAATTAAATTGACCTCTGTGCTGGGCAAAGCATTATCTCTGTTAAAGAGCTTTCCTCCTGTTGGCTGTTCTGTGCAACTGCGAACTTCTCATTTTTAGCTTTTATATGAGCATCATTGTTAGTACCAATCTTTCAATTACATTCTTTCTGTATCTTTGTTCTTCTACTCGTCCTGAAGTTCCGCTACATGGCATTTTTTTGACGTTTAATTATACCTAGAACAGTAAGCAATCACAATGTCAAGATATGCTCATGTTTCTGGAAGAATAAAGGTGGTGACCGAGAAGGCACCATCATTAGTTGATCTGTGTGTTCAGACTGCCATAGACAACGTGAAATATATTGGGGATGTGGGCGAAACAGATTTTCATCTTCTTGAGCGCATTTTATCTCACTGTACAGCTGAGCAATTGATGCACATTGAAAATAGAACAGAGGTAAGATGAGGTTTTTTTTTGTTATATTTAAAGTTACCACTGTTTTGTAAAATTATTTGGTTGAGCTTTTTTGATATTTCAGGATAAAGATTTGAGTCCTATAACTAATAAACTCTGGAAGCGGTTCTATGAATCAAAGTTTGGGGAGGATCACACTAATGGTGGTGAATAGGTTGAAACAAGTCAATGCTCCATTTACTTGGAGACAACTCTATGAGGTAATTCATCATTTGGCTTTATTTCAGGTCAATCCCGTTTCATGGTTATTACAGATGGACTGATAGTTTGCTCCTTTGACAGTGTTCATTGCATACCTTACGCCTATTGTATGACACCGTTAACTTTGATTGTTGTACTCAGGCAAAACTGAAAGATCAGGATGAGACAAAAAAGAAATTAGTTGAACGTCTAACCCAGTCATACAAGGAAGAAAATGCCCGTAAGCACTCCAGTCCTACTTACCCTTTAATTTTTCACCAGGCAACAGTATTTTCTTTGTAGCAAGATTTGGCTAGATTGAGTTTTATAGTTTGTAATTATTTCTTGTTTTTAATCTTCTCTAGGAAAGCAGAGCCGGCAGGTTAAAGTTTGCATGAAGGTTCCCCCCTCATCTAATAAACGATGCTTTGGTGGAGGTATGTTATTTGGTGATAGCTGAATCTGGTCGCCTTAATGCAGGATATAAGTTTCTAATACAAATGGATATTGGTTTTTAACTCTAGGATTTGGAGGTGGGTGCAGCTTCTCTAACACAAAGAGCAATATCATGAAGAAGGCCAAGGTTGAATACCTTAATAGGTAAATGTGCAGTGGCTTGTGCTGCTCTGTGGCCTTTTGTTTCAGGGATACAACTCTTATCATGTTTGTCTGAGCATCCCTTTTAAAATAATGCATAGTTGCTACATGGAAAGTTGAAGGAGGTTGTTTTTTCCTTTTTTTGTTTCCCTTATTATTCGTATTATTATTTTTCTGACCCGCTGGTAAATTAGGATTTGAAACCAATTGGGAGTTCCCATAAACTTTTAATCTTGTTGCACTATTGGGACTGAATTCCATCATTTTTGTTTCTTTTTGGAACTTTTTTTAGCTCTTATTGAACTAAGTATTCCCATTTTAACCTGCTGCTTTATAATAGCCAGGAGATCAAAAATCGTGTGGCAATGAAGAAAACTGTTATTCAGAGACATCATACGTAAGGCCCCTTGGTTGTGATTCTTGTTTTTCGTCATCTGTAATGAGGGTCCTTTCTGATCTATGCTCTGGTATATTTCAGCAATGTACCATCCTCATCGAAGACACAAAATCTACAGAAGAGGAATTTTTCCGGATCTTCAAGATTCACAAGATGATTGTAGATTGGTTGATACTGGAGAATGCTATGTTGAAGTGTTGCTCAGCCATGTTTTCATTTTCCATCTAGATTCGTATTTCTAGATTTGGTGATCAAGTGTAAAATTGAAGATCCTGGTTGGGTACAAACCCAATTTCCAGTTCAACAGGTTTGATCTCATGGATATTGATTGCATTCTGTTACTTTTATGTGTAAGACCTAATAGCCTTGAAAGTTCTCCAGTGGTTGAGTTTCCCAATCGTTTACACAACATGTTGCAATTTATGGATTGTAAATCTTTGAAGACAGACTCATATGGAGTATTAATTGCAATGAAATTCTTCACTTCTGTCTACCAGCTTCTATTGGTTGGCTTTGTTTGGGGGTTATTTTTGCTGGGTTCATAGTGTTTGTTCTTTCAGATCTGAGTAGGTGAGCTGCATCCAAGCGTTATTCTACTGAGGAGCTGTGTTTGTGTTAATGAGGGAAGTTATGAATGTTTTGGCGTCCTCATATGCAAGTCCTTTTGTAGTAAAAGTGGGGATAGAGGCTTTCAATCTGCCATCAGATTAATGGCCAATGAGAGTGTCAGAATTATCGGGCTAGTATATTACTTGTTTCTTTAAGTGCGGCTGAGTTGCTGTATCTTTGCTTCTTTTATCTTTTCTGGTTGGGACTGAGGAGGGCAGGGATCCCAAACACGATGAGCTGTTTGCGGTTAGTTTATCTGTTACTGATTTGTTTTCTCCTGCCGATTGCTTGTTTGTTTCCTGTCTGAGTTGCTGTTTACTCTTTTCGTCTCAAGACTGATGTGAGCTTTCAGAGGAACTGATGAATGGCAGGGCACCCAAACGAGATCATCAACTGTATCTGTTTTTTGGTTTTTGGGTGAATGTATGATTACTTCAACTCGAAGAAACAACGCCTGTTGATATTTCCGAAAATTGCTTGGAACTTATCCTTTAGCCGTGTTCTTTTACCAAGTTGGGGGTTTTATAACCTATCTGCCTCTAGTCTGAAATTCGGTATGTATGTTCTCTCTTTCCTGCTCTCATCTTCTTTCGGCTTATTGTTTCTATTTTGTAACCTTCTTTGTTCTATTTTGTAACCTTCTTTGTTCTATTTTGTATTGTAAGACCCTTTGTTACCCCAAAGTTGATAAATTGTTCGGTCATGCTTTGGTAATAATAGTTAGGTGTTGTTCTGTTTGGCTAAAGCCGCCGTGTTTGTTTGTAGTTCAGTGGGATTAACAGAATTAGTCAGCTGCCATTACATATTGTACTACTAAAGTGATAACCCTCAAAAGATGGGGGGCCGCGTAAGTGGATTAGTGAGAGGGGAACGTATTGAGAAAGATTTGAGTTCTAACATGCTATTTTCTCTGAACCTTTGTAATTCTTCTCGTTCCCGTGCTAAGCTCTGGAGCCACCATCCAACAAATGTATAAATCTATTTTTCCTTTTGTTTTCTCCTCAAATGCCCATTCTTGAGAGAAGTTGGTCATGGTAAAAGTTCTCAGAGTCACCTAAAAAAAAAAAAAAACATTGAGGTACCTTAGCTCATACCCCGAAACTCTATATTTTATTTTCACCCTGAGCACACCTATGCCACCAGCAGTTAATTTTTCAAACTCCTCGAAAAGTTTGAAGATCATGTTTATCCTACCCTTCATAATAATATTTGTTAGTATTGAGCATTTCCTACTTACTTGGGTACGTGGTTTTGCTTGAGGACAAGCAAAAAGATAAGTGTGGGGGTGTGATAAGTGTCTAAATGAGCATGTTTTATAGGTGTATTTATATATAATATTAGCACTTTTCTTGCTCATTTCTCCACTTCGGTTAGTTTTCCTCTCGTTTATGTTTTATTGTTTATCTCACATAATTATTGGTTTAACATGAGGAAAACCAAGCCGGGAGTGAAGTAGACGAAGAGACTAACGCATAGACGCAAACGGCTCAGAAAACGGGGTCCAAACGAAGAATCTAGAGTCGGTAGAAGAGAGTCACGTATTGAGCACACAACAGAGGTGTGTCCGCCCTTGCAACCGCCTAATAAGCAGGCGGACAAGAGGACTCAACCAGTGTGCAACCGCCCATGCACAAAGCGGACGTGAGTGAGCAATGGGTTAGGCGGACGGAACATATAACCGCCTCTGCTACCACCTTATTTATAGGCGGACGTCAATGCTACCGCATGGGATTGGTGCGGACGTGAGGGCGGCCAGACTCATGCAACCGCCTGGTTGTCGTGCGGACAACAGAGAGGTACCGATGCGGTCGTGACTAAAATCGACGCGCGACAGTTTTCTTCTTCGCCCGTCATCGTCTGCAACTTGCCTCCGCCGACTGTCTGCAACTCGTCCACTGCCATATCTATCTACTCCGCACCGCCTACTTTAATTCCCTCACGCGTGAGCTTTGTCCCCTGCGCAATAAATGAGCAATCAACGAGCTCAATCATTTCCTTAACTTGCTCACGCGTCTGTCTATTTCCTCTACTGCTTCTTCGCTTCCTCTATATAAACCCACGAGCCAACACCCAAAAAATACATCGACGACCCATACAATCCATCACCGTACCACTTCACCACACATCACACGTTCATCTCATTTCTCTCCTCCCGCCTTCTCCATTTTTATTTCACTTTCCACCATATTCACCTCTAGTCCTACGTATACAAAATAGCAGAGCGAGCTGGAGTGATTACAGATGATTTCTATTACTCTTGTTTCTGTTTATCTATTTAATATGTTAGGCTAGAACATTTATACTCGGGGAATGGTTATTATGTGTTTGTATTAATTATGCATTATTATTACTGGTTTATTTAAATACAGTTTGTTACGTTTTAAAGGTTATCTCGCACCTTTTTAATAAATGTCATGAGTTTATTAAATTGCTTTCCTAAGTCTATTTTGATCAGACCGGTGATAAATAGATAGGTTAATTAAGACGTAAAATTGGAGGAAACTTGTTATGATTTAATAAGTTAGTATTCAGTTGCAAATGTAATTCCTCAAATACTCCTCTGCCGTTTACAGGCATTTTGCTTGAGTTTTCATCGGACCTTGCATTACAGGTAAACGAGTTCTTATGAGTTTTCATCGGACCTTAAGAAAATAATAGGAACCTTGCCAAATTATTAAACCAGTAGAGATAGCTTAATTATGCAGATTATAATAACCTGACCCAGAGTTCCATTTAATTTATCTGTTAAACTAGTTTATTTTATCTTTTCTTTTTATTTATATATTACAAGTCAATTAATCCCCCCTTTTTGTGACACGCTTAGGTACTATTATATGTATATTAGTCCCACGGTTCGACATCCGGTCGCTTACAATTTCACTATACTACTACGACCGGGATTTGTTTGCAGCCCGACGTTTAATTTGAGTTTTAATTTCTTTTCTTTTAATTTTACACCAGTTTAACCACTCACCATATAACGTCTGCAGCTCCAGACCTTTGTTTTTAGATTCCCATTTGACTCCAAACTTCTCCACAAGTTCCCCCATGTGTCCTTATACCATTTAGGCACTACAACTCACCTTTAAACATCCACTAAAAACTCCTTAGCTACTTTCTCAATTCTTACTAGGAATTCATAACACTTGCTTACACCTCTTAAGGCCTTTACATGTCACCAAACAAGGCCTAAACATCATCTAAAACCATTACCATTCAATCCCCCATCATTAGAAGCCAAAAACAAAATTTTTTTTTTCTCTGCACTGGACCGCCCCTCTGGGGCGGTCCCCAGGGGCGGTCCCAACCAGAAGCTAATTTCCTGCACGATTTGCCTGGACCTCCCCACAGGGGCGGTCCCTAGGGGCGGTCCACAGCAGAACCTATTTTCCAAAGTGCTTTTCTCCTCATTTTGAACTCCAAATTCACCCCAATCTTTTCCCACTCATTCCACACTCTTTCCACATGTTTCCTACATGTTTAAACACCTTAAAACATGCACTAAACCTACCTCAAAAATCACCAAACTTGACACTCAATTTCTTACAAAAATTCTTACACTTAACACTTGATTCCTTACACTTCCCTCTTGTGACTTTGCCTAAGACCTCAACTAATCATTCTGTTTCTTTACCACCATCTTAACTACTCCTCAAGCATCATTTTGCACACCCATTTGCCTTACTCAAACTTCTCAAAGTCATATATAATCTAGCACATGCTTACATCCTTATAAGTCATTATACCTTATTTTTCCTTCAAACTTTGTACAAGTTTCCTAGCTTCCTTAACCATGGTTTTGGTGCATAAAACTCGCCATTATAACCCCTAGTCCCTCTTATACATTCCTAGGTCTTCCTAGTACTCAAGAACTCCATGGTTTATCCATTTTCACCAAATCAACCCTTAGTGATCACTAGAACATCCTTAGTCATAAAATCTCCTTAGAACACCTTAAACGCTTAGTTTCCTACTCAAATTTCGCCATAGTTCCTCTAGTATATTATCATGCCCATATGCATGGTTTTTCTCATTCAATCATCTCACACACATCAAACCTTTTTCTCATCATAATTATCACCCAAATCAACTCATTCATAGTAACTCAATATAGTGCAATAAATCTTAAATTGCATAGCACTAAGGCTCTTAAATAGCATGGCTCTTAGGCCCTTAAATGACATGGCTCTTAGGCCCTTAAATGACATAAATTTAAACACTGAATTTCCCACATGTAATAGCTTTCAACCTGCAATTACACCCATCAATCTCATAGTAGTTATAATGCTCTTAAAATCCACCTTAAACTTATCTTACTAACTCATTCCCATTGGCTCCTTAGTCACAAGTTCACAAGCTCGTTTAAACTCTTTTTCCTAGGTTATACAACCCATTACCTAATGTAAGCCCTAGGCTACATTGGTACCCATATAAAACTCATTCCTTAATCTTAAACCACCATTAGGTAAGCAATTTACCTTGTTTTCTCAAGCTTATCTTAACCTCCTCCTTAGACCTTCTTCTTGCATGGATCTCGGCCACCACTTAAACTTCCTTTGCCAATGTTCTAACCAATATTCAATGACTCACATGAGTACTAAACAATACACTAACCTCAAGGAATGAAACCCTAGGTTAGAAATGTGTTCTAAGGCATAAAAGTGGATGATTACCTTTGAAGTCTCAAGATAGACTTTGGCATTGAATGAAATAGGACCTCTACTAGTCCTTGGTGAATAAATCAAGCTAGAAAAAGGCATAAAAACAAGGCCCCATGAGTAGTAATTTTCGGCCATGTAAGGAAGTGATGGAAACTTGGTTTTTCTTACATTTTCTTTACCTTAAGAGAATGGAGAAGCTAATGAGCTCTTCAAACTTGATGTTCCTCCATCAATGGAGTTTTCTCATGGCACCAAACTTGAGCTTTGAAAGATTTGAAAACATAGAAAGATAGGTCTTGGCCTAACTAAGAGAAATCTATACTTAGTTTTTGATTTGGAGCAAGGATGAACATTTGGTGGGCAAAGCAAGGTGAGGCAACAATGGGGCTGCTTGGGAATGGTTTAGAACAGAGAGAATAAGAAGAAAACCGTGGAAGAAGAAGGGAAATGAAGAAGAGAGGAGAGAGGTAAGCTAAAGAAGATATTTATCTTATAAAAGGGTGAATAGTGAACTTACTACTTTTCCTCTCATTTCCTTTAATGTGCTGGCTACTAATGGTGAGTCACCATTAAAAACCGTCCCCCCTTGGTATACAAGATACATAAGGCCTTGTTTGGCCATTTGGCTAATTAAAGTTGACTTAAGTCAAACTAGCACTATTCACTAATTAGTGCACATATTCGGGAAATTTTTGGTTTCTCATTGATTTAGGCTTCCTAATGTGATACTAATTAGCACACATGTTTATTAAAGAGTAATGATGGACATTTAGCCACTCAAAACTCAATTCTAAGACAATTTCTCAAAAATGTGCTTTAAGACTTCTTAAAGCACATTTTATGTTTTAACTTGTTTTCAAGCTTGGTTTTCTTTGCTAATTGATTTAAAATGTCCATTAGCATATTACTAAAGTCTTATAATGGTATTTGGGTGCTAATCAAAGTCACTCCAAGCTTAGAGCATGTTTTTTCCCTGATTGCCCTTAAGGCACTTTCTTGTGTTTTCCTTGGTTTAAATTGTCTACCAATCTTTCTAAGGCATATTCTAGCCTTACTACATCATAATTTGATGTTTACTTAGCATACTTAGGTTTGGGGTATTTCAATCTACCCCCCTTAAAAGAACTTTGTCCCCAAAGTTCCCATGCATCTTATCTTATTAGAATACATGTCTTACCTCATTCCTTAGATCATATAGATCATACTTATGTATACTTAATCTCATTGGATCATTAGATCCGCCATATTCTTATACTTAAATATCACACAACATGCTTAAGCATGTATATCACTCAAAATTCTTTTTGTTTCTTTTGATGATTGAAACATTCACATAATTTCCAACATATTCTCCCATGTCACCGGTCCATAGACAATGGCTCATTCGTCCTCGTCACCATGGGCCAGAATACAAAACACTCTGCTCTCCCCATGTCACCGGTCCGAAGACAAAGGCTCGTGCGTCCTCGACTTCATGGGCGAGACTCAGTAAAAAGGTAATCCTTTTTACGAGGTCATGTGAGGAATAACTCCTCTAGTTAAAAATACAATCAACTCCAATTTCATTTTATCCTAAGGCCTCTGTCCATAGTGTGATTTAATTGTGACCACTGGTAGGGAGTTTCAGGAATCATTCAACCCTGATGTGATCAGCATTAGTGTCGAACTATCCTTCCACTCCAATTTGTGTTCGGTTTCCTTTGATCCCTAGAAAATCAAGTTCCACCTCCCACGTCATTTTCAAACATCCAAATAATTCACTCATGTCCAATTTTCTATCTTTTTAGTTCTTCCTAATCATAATCAATACATCTCCCAAGTGTGGACTCAGTCCATCAAACATTCCCAATTCATCTCTTAGTAATTACCTCATGGCACCCATTCTTACTAAGTTCTATATCAGCCTCATACCAATTCTCACCATCTTATATATCATGGGATTACTATCTTCTCCCTTATACTCATGTCAAATTGTATCTCATATGTTATCTTATTCTTATCTCACAACTAGTCTCATATCGACTCATACCTCATATATTCCTTATTTCTTAAGTCTCCTTAATCCTTTTTCCTTAATTCTCTTAACTTGTACTCACACCAGAGTTAACAAGACAGGCACTTAATATGTATGGTATTCACATCTTCTGTGTGCAATAACCATAATTTATCTCAAAATGTTTATGTAAAACATATTCTCAAATTATTTTGTGCTATGCACACCGTAGTTTATGTACTCAGTACACAAACATACACTAAGCGGTTTTCGCTCTACCCCCCTTAAAATGGATTACGCCTACGTAATCAACATTACATGATCTTTGAACATAAGTTAAAGATGTCTAATTCTTACCAAGCATTCTAGCTTCCATGTCATCTATCTTACTTAGAATTTGATCAGAAATAACTTAGTCTCTGTATCGAGGATTCTTAACGGTACCTATACCGTTTCCTTAATTTAGTTTGGTCTAATCTCAAAGGTAGTGATCTGCTAGCTTCCGCTGCACCACTCTGATGTTTTTAGGCTTAACTACCTCGCTTATCTTTTACAGTATTGTATATCCTTCAGCCTCCTTACAGTTTAGGAATATTGGTCTCTCAATGGACACGTGTTATCTTTATATATACACGGCCTTAATGAGTTGTAACTCATCTATCTATTCTCCTTGAAGATCTTATGCTCATACTCTTAGTATTTTCTCGAATGTCTAAATTGTTCTCCCCAACTGACCTTTGGTCTGTGGATGATTCTTAGTCTGAAACTACTATTTAGTGCATATCGCGCTTACAATCTTAATTCCTTACATCTTAAGACATATCCAATGTCTGTACTTAACAATCCGTGCTTTTCGCACTTCATAGTCCTTAATTATCTGTTCTCTGGTTCCTCTGTGTTGCTGGTTCAACTGAATTCTTCTCTTCGACTGTCTGTGGTAGTAGCTGCTCTTGTGTGATCTTGCGTCGTTGTCCGTGGTACGGAGTCGACTACCTCCCGTGTTCCTTACACTACTCGTCTACATGCATGGGGTACCTTACTGGTACATTACTACTTACCCAACTAACTCATAATGAGCGTGTCAGGCCTGCAAGCCCCTGTGGGGTGCAGTCGTCCCACATCTCGTTTTAGTAAACTCGTAGTGTCCGTCACACGTTTAGCTATTGCTAATTATGAAGTATTCTGTTGTCGATCTCCTCTTTCATCGTTCCATAATAACATTTATTGTTCTTCTTGAAGTTAATCAAGGGAAGTCCATTTACTGTGTTCTTGGGTATTGTATGCTCTAGCTCTTTCTGTATCCCGTACTGATTCGGTCACTTAACAATTGGGGTCTCTTTCCGTAGAGCCTCTTATCTTGTTTCTCATATTTATGCTACTAGGAATGCACTTCCAGTTCCTTAAGGAATGGGTAGTGTGCTTCCTGCGAAATCTTGCTTAGCCAGGTCCAGACTACTGGCATCAATGCTCAGTTCGTCTACCATCTTATTTCCTTACTTATACTGGTCTTAACTCATAAATCTAATTACCTCAGTGTCAATATTTGACGGCTCATACATAATGGTCGCATTACCGCGTACCATGACTTAATCCACTTATCTAACTATTGTACTCACGACCACTATTACCGTGGTAGTTGGCTCTTACTATAAAGATGTTATGCTCCAATCTCAGATTCGTAAGTAGGCTAATTTCTTTCGCTTTCTTTCATCCTTAGTGATGTTATCTACCATGTAGTTTAACTGGTTACTGAAGAAGTCATCCACTGAATCACAAGCTCTTCTGAGCATTGATTAATTGACGTGCCATAATGTGCAGTCACAATGTTTATCTCTGACCATTACTAATTCTTACATCCTGGGTGTTGGGATATGGGGTCTATCTGTGCAACCTTCCTTATTACTCAAGTGTATCTGGTATGTTCTAAGGTAATCTCAAGGTTCATAGTTTCCATTTTCTAAATAAAGTATATTTTATCTCTAATATGTGAAAACCCTTTTGAGGGGTTCATTCCCACTCATGGCCTCACAACAAGGAGAGGTATCCCCACCCTAAAAGGCATGGTTCGTTCTCCGCTCCTGTCCTTAGCATTATCTCAATATTCTCATTGGTACCCTTTCTTGGTAATGTTCTTCCCAATCTAAGTTATAGGTTTGGTAACCGTTCATATCTACAAATTGTAGTCCCTTCGTGGCTTAAACAAGCTCTCTTATAACTTACTGCGCCTCGGGCTCTGATGTGGTTAACATCCTTGGCTCGTAGGCTCTTAGTGCTTAATGTCTCAGTTCATTATTTGTACTCTTACTCATCTGCAGGTCATTCCTATAAGATTCTGGTTCTTTGAGCACTATCCACCGTTAGGTTACATACTAAATGTAGTATCAGATTTCATGATAAGTTGCTACATCCTGCTTCCTGCCAGGAAAGTTGTTCAGGTGATCTGAGGTTACCTAATGTCTTTGACAATACTGTCCTTTTACTAGACTTATGTCTTTTAATAGTCAAGGTTAGGTTCGTATTAGGCGTTTACCTTACGGTGTCCAAGTTGGATATCATCCTGTCGTCTTATACTTCCATCTCAACGCTTCGTTCAACTTCTGTTGATTACGCCACCCTTTGATGATCAATCGTACTTGGGTGTTAATGAGTTAAACAAACAGTGTTAACTGTCATTCATCAGTTGTTCGGCTCGACTATGCCCGCTCTGTGGGGGTAGTCCTCTGAGCTTCCCTTTTCCAGGGTTGTACGACTTTAATCCTTGGTAGGTTATAGCTTACGTTTATTTCTTTTATCCTTGTTTTCTGGGTTTTCTAACATCTTCATTGAAGAATGTTGTTATTGGTATCCTTAATGGTCACTCTAGGAGTCTTATCCCGTTTTCGTTGTAAGTCGATGCTTCAACAGTCTCAATAGTATCTTATAATACATCCCTTGTATATCATTGCTTATATAGTGTTTTTGCTCGCATTTCCGAGCGATCTCTTAGGTTTTCCCCTTGGAGTTCGGGATTGTGTTCTTATCGTACTGTCGGTTGTTGTTGTAGTGGTTTATACCATTGCTAATATTTATACGGTTTAATACTTTGTCCAAGTTCTGCTCCCAGCAGACTGGTGTGTCATCTCATCTCATCATGGTCAGGCCGTCGGGCCTTTCCAAGGTCTTATTTTTCTGTTCTTATGGATTTACAATCCGGTATTAATATGCGTTTCAACTGTAGCGTTCTCCTATCTTGCCATGATGGCTTTCCGTGTAGCTTAACTGTGGTAGCACTTGCTATGGCAAGTGCGCCATGCAGGATGGGTTATTGGTACAAGGTACATCGGTAGTGACACTTCCTTCTAATTTCCATGTAATTGGTAGTCCTCGGGACTCCTTCGATAATCTCTTATTTTGGATAACCGTCCATCCGGCAGTTTCCTTGTTATTTGACAGTACTGTCATCTATTAGGGTGTTCCTCTTTATGAGGGAATCCCTTAATATTTCCTTACGTCTTAATCCTCCATCCCGTTTCCACATATTTCGCCGTGGTTACTAAGTAATGATTCTCCTTTAGGCACTGCATCATAGTCCTATTCCGGTATACAATTATATGTGTTTCCACCATTGTCTGCGTTATGTTGGCCAGGTTTTGTAACCTTCCTCATTGTATGGGGTTTGGAGTTCCCGTTTCTAACTGGACTTTCCAGTAGTCTCAATCCTCATGCTTTGTATTATCCTACTGTTATGCTCCTTCGGACCACTGTCCGGTACTCATGTCACTTCTCTTTTTCCTTTCTATTGCACCCGTAATGCTTTCCTTATCATTGGTATGGCGGGTTATTTCGACTGCGTAGCATGTCGACCCATGTTGCCGGTAATTACCGTTCCCTTATTGATAGAATTCCATAGGTAGCGCCTGTTTCTCTGTTGCGCTCCATTAAAAACCTCCAAGCTCTCCATAACTGTTGTACAACAAATTGTTTCTCGTATTGCTTACTGTTAGCTAACTGCCAGATCGGGTTTCCCGAGTAAGAGAAGGCTTTCTTCTCTCTGGCGTTTGTTCTGCATATTCAGGGTTAGGGATGTGGAGGGCGGGTCTAGGTACTATGGATATCTGGTAAGCACCGGGAAGTCCTGACTAACGCACCTCTCACTCTATCTCTCAACCCTTAACCCATAACTCAATCTCAACCTCAACATTCTCCTAAGTTCGGTATTTCTTGTCTTCAGAGCGTAACTATGCTCTGATACCACTTTTTGTAACACCCCAACTCAATCCAAATGTGGTCTCGCAACCTAACAGCATATATATACATGTCACAGCGGAATTCTTTACACTCCAGGACCTTGCCACGGTCTGACTACAGAATATACCGAACATTAGTACATAACAACCTTAACCAAATACATATTCTTCTTACAATCCTCTCAACAACCTATACATCTTACTAACTCAATTGCCATACGAGTGTACATGCACAACTCGTAGGTCACACTTAATCCTTAACACTTGTATCCTCTTCTTACTCTTGCGACGGCCGCTTCCTGATGTACCTGTGTAGTAAAAACAGCCCCCAAAGGGGGTCAGCACGAATGCTGGTACGATCCCCTCATGGCCCCAAGCTAACGTGGCTACGACGACTAATTGTCGATAGCATGGAGGTTGATTATATGCACATGATAGTAAATGCTGTAAACAACAATCCAAATATGAACAATCAAAGTTCACACACAATGAACGACTTAAATGCGTTCCCTTAATTAGAGAGTTAATTATTTAACTCCTTAAGTAATGTTCCCTCTTAATCTTAGTCCATCCTTATCTCACCTCAATCTTAGTCTTATCTTAATCTTAGAAACAACCATCCTTTAATAAGGAGTGGATGTAACTTACCTTAATCTTAATAATACAAACCATCCTTTAAAAAGGAATGGTTGTAACTTATCTTAACCTTACCTTAGTCTTAATCTTAATAATACAAACCATCCTTTAAAAAGGAATGGTTGCAACTTATCTTAATCTTACCTTAATCTTAATCTTAACTTAATCTCAATATACAAACCATTCCTGGAAGGAATTGGTTGTAGCTTAATTCGAACCTGGGATTTAGGTGATCCCACCGCACCATCTTAATGCCACCTACTCTGGACGGGAGTCCAGCGCAGCTGAGCCGGCAACCGGCCCTAGGCTACAAGTCCGAAGACAAGTCCTTAAGCGGAGGGCGGATCTGATTCAGATACCGTCCCCCTTTTTCCTTAGCATGCATGACCGGAGATCGGTCCCGGGTTTCCTCACTCAAGTTCCAGTTAGTAATAGTCTCAAGACCATGTTTGTTGGTTAACCTCTTCCGGTTCATATCGTCCCACATTAGGGAGCGTTCCTTAGTCTCACTCAATTCCTTACTACACGTTGGTTAGTAAGTTCTCACGGTATGTTGTGTTAGTTTTCAAACATCACACAACAATACAATAAATATAATATTCCGGTTGCATGCTTTATCTTGTTTAGTGAGCACACAAAACAAATAGCACACAAGCCGAGGGACACCTCGTTAGCAAGCAGGTCACAAGAGAACTGTACCGTTCACTGTGGGTCGTTCGGTTGCTTACTCTCTTCCGGAGTCCAAATACTCAAGCCCTAAAACATTCATTCAGTTTTAGGTTGTTAATCACTTAACTTAATTCAACTTCTTTAACTTACTTAACCCATAATGATCCCCACCTAACACCTCATCAGTTTTACAACTTATTCTTACAACCTAACCTTAAACTTTTAAGTTTATACTTATCTTAATCCCTTAGGTCTTTATACCTCTATTCATCATTGCCCTCTTAATGGGGTACCACTAATACCTCTAAACTTTCTTAGGGTTTCTTTCTTTTTTTTTTTTTACAACTTAAGGGTCGACCGACCCTACCGACCGACCTTACCCAAGGTCGGTCCATTCCAGAACTTATTGCCGTTTGAAAATTTCACCCCGACCGACCTTGCAAGTCCGGTCCCCAAGGTCGGTCCATTCCCGAGAGTTTTCCCCGTACAAAATTTTAGACATGACCGACCTTGTAAGTCCGGTCCCCAAGGTCGGTCCGTTCCAGAGACTCTTTCCGGTAGTGTAAACTGGGCTCGACCGACCTTGCAGGTCCGGTCCCCAAGGTCGGTCTGCTCCAGACCTTTGTTTTTAGATTCCCATTTGACTCCAAACTTCTCCACAAGTTCCCCCATGTGTCCTTATACCATTTAGGCACTAAAACTCACCTTTAAACATCCACTAAAAACTCCTTAGCTACTTTCTCAATTCTTACTAGGAATTCATAACACTTGCTTACACCTCTTAAGGCCTTTACATGTCACCAAACAAGGCCTAAACATCATCTAAAACCATTACCATTCAATCCCCCATCATTAGAAGCCAAAAAAAAATTTTTTTTTCTCTGCACTGGACCGCCCCTCTGGGGCGGTCCCCAGGGGCGGTCCCAACCAGAAGCTAATTTCCTGCACGATTTGCCTGGACCTCCCCACAGGGGCGGTCCCTAGGGGCGGTCCACAGCAGAACCTATTTTCCAAAGTGCTTTTCTCCTCATTTTGAACTCCAAATTCACCCCAATCTTTTCCCACTCATTCCACACTCTTTTTGCACATGTTTCCTACATGTTTAAACACCTTAAAACATGCACTAAACCTACCTCAAAAATCACCAAACTTGACACTCAATTTCTTACAAAAATTCTTACACTTAACACTTGATTCCTTACACTTCCCTCTTGTGACTTTGCCTAAGACCTCAACTAATCATTCTGTTTCTTTACCACCATCTTAACTACTCCTCAAGCATCATTTTGCACACCCATTTGCCTTACTCAAACTTCTCAAAGTCATATATAATCTAGCACATGCTTACATCCTTATAAGTCATTATACCTTATTTTTCCTTCAAACTTTGTACAAGTTTCCTAGCTTCCTTAACCATGGTTTTGGTGCATAAAACTCGCCATTATAACCCCTAGTCCCTCTTATACATTCCTAGGTCTTCCTAGTACTCAAGAACTCCATGGTTTATCCATTTTCACCAAATCAACCCTTAGTGATCAACATCCTTAGTCATAAAATCTCCTTAGAACACCTTAAAAGCTTAGTTTCCTACTCAAATTTCGCCATAGTTCCTCTAGTATATTATCATGCCCATATGCATGGTTTTTCTCATTCAATCATCTCACACACATCAAACCTTTTTCTCATCATAATTATCACCCAAATCAACTCATTCATAGTAACTCAATATAGTGCAATAAATCTTAAATTGCATAGCACTAAGGCTCTTAAATAGCATGGCTCTTAGGCCCTTAAATGACATGGCTCTTAGGCCCTTAAATGACATAAATTTAAACACTGAATTTCCCACATGTAATAGCTTTCAACCTGCAATTACACCCATCAATCTCATAGTAGTTATAATGCTCTTAAAATCCTCCTTAAACTTATCTTACTAACTCATTCCCATTGGCTCCTTAGTCACAAGTTCACAAGCTCGTTTAAACTCTTTTTCCTAGGTTATACAACCCATTACCCAATGTAAGCCCTAGGCTACATTGGTACCCATATAAAACTCATTCCTTAATCTTAAACCACCATTAGGTAAGCAATTTACCTTGTTTTCTCAAGCTTATCTTAACCTCCTCCTTAGACCTTCTTCTTGCATGGATCTCGGCCACCACTTAAACTTCCTTTGCCAATGTTCTAACCAATATTCAATGACTCACATGAGTACTAAACAATACACTAACCTCAAGGAATGAAACCCTAGGTTAGAAATGTGTTCTAAGGCATAAAAGTGGATGATTACCTTTGAAGTCTCAAGATAGACTTTGGCATTGAATGAAATAGGACCTCCACTAGTCCTTGGTGAATAAATCAAGCTAGAAAAAGGCATAAAAACAAGGCCCCATGAGTAGTAATTTTCGGCCATGTAAGGAAGTGATGGAAACTTGGTTTTTCTTACATTTTCTTTACCTTAAGAGAATGGAGAAGCTAATGAGCTCTTCAAACTTGATTTTCCTCCATCAATGGAGTTTTCTCATGGCACCAAACTTGAGCTTTGAAAGATTTGAAAAGATAGAAAGATAGGTCTTGGCCTAACTAAGAGAAATCTATACTTAGTTTTTGATTTGGAGCAAGGATGAACATTTGGTGGGCAAAGCAAGGTGAGGCAACAATGGGGCTGCTTGGGAACGGTTTAGAACAGAGAGAATAAGAAGAAAACCGTGGAAGAAGAAGGGAAATGAAGAAGAGAGGAGAGAGGTAAGCTAAAGAAGATATTTATCTTATAAAAGGGTGAATAGTGAACTTACTACTTTTCCTCTCATTTCCTTTAATGTGCTGGCTACTAATGGTGAGTCACCATTAAAAACCGTCCCCCCCTTGGTATACAAGATACATAAGGCCTTGTTTGGCCATTTGGCTAATTAAAGTTGACTTAAGTCAAACTAGCACTATTCACTAATTAGTGCACATATTCGGGAAATTTTTGGTTTCTCATTGATTTAGGCTTCCTAATGTGATACTAATTAGTACACATGTTGATTAAAGAGTAATGATGGACATTTAGCCACTCAAAACTTAATTCTAAGACAATTTCTCAAAAATGTGCTTTAAGACTTCTTAAAGCACATTTTGTGTTTTAACTTGTTTTCAAGCTTGGTTTTCTTTGCTAATTGATTTAAAATGTCCATTAGCATATTACTAAAGTCTTATAATGGTATTTGGGTGCTAATCAAAGTCACTCCAAGCTTAGAGCATGTTTTTGCCCTGATTGCCCTTAAGGCACTTTCTTGTGTTTTCCTTGGTTTAAATTGTCTACCAATCTTTCTAAGGCATATTCTAGCCTTACTACATCATAATTTGATGTTTACTTAGCATACTTAGGTTTGGGGTATTTCAATCTACCCCCCTTAAAAGAACTTTGTCCCCAAAGTTCCCATGCATCTTATCTTATTAGAATACATGTCTTACCTCATTCCTTAGATCATATAGATCATACTTATGTATACTTAATCTCATTGGATCATTAGATCCGCCATATTCTTATACTTAAATATCACACAACATGCTTAAGCATGTATATCACTCAAATTCTTTTTGTTTCTTTTGATGATTGAAACATTCACATAATTTCCAACATATTCTCCCATGTCACCGGTCCATAGACAATGGCTCATTCGTCCTCGTCACCATGGGCCAGAATACAAAACACTCTGCTCTCCCCATGTCACCGGTCCGAAGACAAAGGCTCGTGCGTCCTCGACTTCATGGGCGAGACTCAGTAAAAAGGTAATCCTTTTTACGAGGTCATGTGAGGAATAACTCCTCTAGTTAAAAATACAATCAACTCCAATTTCATTTTATCCTAAGGCCTCTGTCCATAGTGTGATTTAATTGTGACCACTGGTAGGGAGTTTCAGGAATCATTCAACCCTGATGTGATCAGCATTAGTGTCGAACTATCCTTCCACTCCAATTTGTGTTCGGTTTCCTTTGATCCCTAGAAAATCAAGTTCCACCTCCCACGTCATTTTCAAACATCCAAATAATTCACTCATGTCCAATTTTCTATCTTTTTAGTTCTTCCTAATCATAATCAATACATCTCCCAAGTGTGGACTCAGTCCATCAAACATTCCCAATTCATCTCTTAGTAATTACCTCATGGCACCCATTCTTACTAAGTTCTATATCAGCCTCATACCAATTCTCACCATCTTATATATCATGGATTACTATCTTCTCCCTTATACTCATGTCAAATTGTATCTCATATGTTATCTTATTCTTATCTCAACTAGTCTCATATCGACTCATACCTCATATATTCCTTATTTCAAGTCTCCTTAATCCTTTTTCCTTAATTCTCTTAACTTGTACTCACACCAGAGTTAACAAGACAGGCACTTAATATGTATGGTATCACATCTTCTGTGTGCAATAACCATAATTTATCTCAAAATGTTTATGTAAAACATATTCTCAAATTATTTTGTGCTATGCACACCGTAGTTATGTACTCAGTACACAAACATACACTAAGCGGTTTTCGCTCTAACCCCCCTTAAAATGGATTACGCCTACGTAATCAACATTACATGATCTTTGAAACATAAGTAAAGAGGTCTAATTCTTACCAAGCATTCTAGCTTCCATGTCATCTATCTTACTTAGAATTTGATCAGAAATAACTTAGTCTCTGTATCGAGGATTTAACGGTACCTATACCGTTTCCTTAATTTAGTTTGGTCTAATCTCAAAGGTAGTGATCTGCTAGCTTCCGCTGCACCACTCTGATGTTTTAGGCTTAACTACCTCGCTTATCTTTTACAGTATTGTATATCCTTCAGCCTCCTTACAGTTTAGGAATATTGGTCTCTCAATGGAACGTGTTATCTTTATATATACACGGCCTTAATGAGTGTTAACTCATATATCTATTCTCCTTGAAGATCTTATGCTCATACTCTTAGATTTTTCTCGAATGTCTAAATTGTTCTCCCCAACTGACCTTTGGTTGGGATGATTCTTAGTCTGAAACTACTATTTAGTGCATATCGCGCTTACAATCTTAATTCCTTACATCTTAAGACATATCCAATGTCTGTACTTAACAATCCGCTGCTTTCGCACTTCATAGTCCTTCAAATTATCTGTTTCTGGTTCCTCTGTGTTGCTGGTTCAACTGAATTCTTCTCTTCGACTGTCTGTGGTAGTAGCTGCTCTTGTGTGATCTTGCGTCGTTGTCCGTGGTACGGAGTCGACTACCTCCCGTGTTCCTTACACTACTCGTCTACATGCATGGGTACCTTACTGGTACATTACTACTTACCCAACTAACTCATAATGAGCGTCAGGCCCTGCAAGCCCCTGTGGGGTGCAGTCGTCCCACATCTCGTTTTAGTAAACTCGTAGTGTCCGTCACACGTTTAGCTATTGCTAATTATGAAGTATTTGTTTGTCGATCTCCTCTTTCATCGTTCCATAATAACTTTATTGTTCTTCTTGAAGTTAATCAAGGGAAGTCCATTTACTGTGTTCTTGGGTATTGTATGCTCTAGCTCTTTCTGTATCCCGTACTGATTCGGTTCACTTAACAATTGGGGTCTCTTTCCGTAGAGCCTCTTATCTTGTTTCTCATATTTATGCTACTAGGAATGCCTTCCAGTTCCTTAAGGAATGGGTAGTGTGCTTCCTGCGAAATCTTGCTTAGCCAGGTCCAGACTACTGGCATCAATGCTCAGTTCGTCTACCATCTTATTTCCTTACTTATACTGGTCTTAACTCATAAATCTAATACCTCTCAGTGTCAATATTTGACGGCTCATACATATGGTCGCATTACCGCGTACCATGACTTAATCCACTTATCTAACTATTGTACTCACGACCACTATTACCGTGGTAGTTGGCTCTTACTATAAGATGTATGCTCCAATCTCAGATTCGTAAGTAGGCTAATTTCTTTCGCTTTCTTCATCCTTAGTGATGTTATCTACCATGTAGTTTAACTGGTTACTGAAGAAGTCATCCACTGAATCACAAGCTCTTCTGAGCATTGATTAATTGACGTGCCATAATGTGCAGTCACAATGTTTATCTCTGACCATTACTAATTCTTACATCCTGGGTTTGGGATATGGGGTCTATCTGTGCAACCTTCCTTATTACTCAAGTGTATCTGGTATGTTCTAAGGTAATCTCAAGGTTCATAGTTTCATTTTCTAAATAAAGTATTTTATCTCTAATATGTGAAAACCCTTTTGAGGGGTTCATTCCACACGCATGGCCTCACAACAAGGAGAGGTATCCCCACCCTAAAAGGCATGGTTCGTTCTCCGCTCCTGTCCTTAGCATTATCTCAATATTCTCATTGGTACCCTTTCTTGGTAATGTTCTTCCCAATCTAAGTTATAGGTTTGGTAACCGTTCATATCTACAAATTGTAGTCCCTTCGTGGCTTAAACAAGCTCTCTTATAACTTACTGCGCCTCGGGCTCTGATGTGGTTAACATCCTTGGCTCGTAGGCTCTTAGTGCTTAATGTCTCAGTTCATTATTTGTACTCTTACTCATCTGCAGGTCATTCCTATAAGATTCTGGTTCTTTGAGCACTATCCACCGTTAGGTTACATACTAAATGTAGTATCAGATTTCATGATAAGTTGCTACATCCTGCTTCCTGCCAGGAAAGTTGTTCAGGTGATCTGAGGTTACCTAATGTCTTTGACAATACTGTCCTTTTACTAGACTTATGTCTTTTAATAGTCAAGGTTAGGTTCGTATTAGGCGTTTACCTTACGGTGTCCAAGTTGGATATCATCCTGTCGTCTTATACTTCCATCTCAACGCTTCGTTCAACTTCTGTTGATTACGCCACCCTTTGATGATCAATCGTACTTGGGTGTTAATGAGTTAAACAAACAGTGTTAACTGTCATTCATCAGTTGTTCGGCTCGACTATGCCCGCTCTGTGGGGGTAGTCCTCTGAGCTTCCCTTTTCCAGGGTTGTACGACTTTAATCCTTGGTAGGTTATAGCTTACGTTTATTTCTTTTATCCTTGTTTTCTGGGTTTTCTAACATCTTCATTGAAGAATGTTGTTATTGGTATCCTTAATGGTCACTCTGGGAGTCTTATCCCGTTTTCGTTGTAAGTCGATGCTTCAACAGTCTCAATAGTATCTTATAATACATCCCTTGTATATCATTGCTTATATAGTGTTTTTGCTCGCATTTCCGAGCGATCTCTTAGGTTTTCCCCTTGGAGTTCGGGATTGTGTTCTTATCGTACTGTCGGTTGTTGTTGTAGTGGTTTATACCATTGCTAATATTTATACGGTTTAATACTTTGTCCAAGTTCTGCTCCCAGCAGACTGGTGTGTCATCTCATCTCATCATGGTCAGGCCGTCGGGCCTTTCCAAGGTCTTATTTTTCTGTTCTTATGGATTTACAATCCGGTATTAATATGCGTTTCAACTGTAGCGTTCTCCTATCTTGCCATGATGGCTTTCCGTGTAGCTTAACTGTGGTAGCACTTGCTATGGCAAGTGCGCCATGCAGGATGGGTTATTGGTACAAGGTACATCGGTAGTGACACTTCCTTCTAATTTCCATGTAATTGGTAGTCCTCGGGACTCCTTCGATAATCTCTTATTTTGGATAACCGTCCATCCGGCAGTTTCCTTGTTATTTGACAGTACTGTCATCTATTAGGGTGTTCCTCTTTCTGAGGGAATCCCTTAATATTTCCTTACGTCTTAATCCTCCATCCCGTTTCCACATATTTCGCTGTGGTTACTAAGTAATGATTCTCCTTTAGGCACTGCATCATAGTCCTATTCCGGTATACAATTATATGTGTTTCCACCATTGTCTGCGTTATGTTGGCCAGGTTTTGTAACCTTCCTCATTGTATGGGGTTTGGAGTTCCCGTTTCTAACTGGACTTTCCAGTAGTCTCAATCCTCATGCTTTGTATTATCCTACTGTTATGCTCCTTCGGACCACTGTCCGGTACTCATGTCACTTCTCTTTTTCCTTTCTATTGCACCCGTAATGCTTTTCTTATCATTGGTATGGCGGGTTATTTCGACTGCGTAGCATGTCGACCCATGTTGCCGGTAATTACCGTTCCCTTATTGATAGAATTCCATAGGTAGCGCCTGTTTCTCTGTTGCGCTCCATTAAAAACCTCCAAGCTCTCCATAACTGTTGTACAACAAATTGTTTCTCGTATTGCTTACTGTTAGCTAACTGCCAGATCGGGTTTCCCCCGAGTAAGAGAAGGCTTTCTTCTCTCTGGCGTTTGTTCTGCATATTCAGGGTTAGGGATGTGGAGGGCGGGTCTAGGTACTATGGATATCTGGTAAGCACCGGGAAGTCCTGACTAACGCACCTCTCACTCTATCTCTCAACCCTTAACCCATAACTCAATCTCAACCTCAACATTCTCCTAAGTTCGGTATTTCTTGTCTTCAGAGCGTAACTATGCTCTGATACCACTTTTTGTAACACCCCAACTCAATCCAAATGTGGTCTCGCAACCTAACAGCATATATATACATGTCACAGCGGAATTCTTTACACTCCAGGACCTTGCCACGGTCTGACTACAGAATATACCGAACATTAGTACATAACAACCTTAACCAAATACATATTCTTCTTACAATCCTCTCAACAACCTATACATCTTACTAACTCAATTGCCATACGAGTGTACATGCACAACTCGTAGGTCACACTTAATCCTTAACACTTGTATCCTCTTCTTACTCTTGCGACGGCCGCTTCCTGATGTACCTGTGTAGTAAAAACAGCCCCCAAAGGGGGTCAGCACGAATGCTGGTACGATCCCCTCATGGCCCCAAGAAACGTGGCTACGACGACTAATTGTCGATAGCATGGAGGTTGATTATATGCACAACATGATAGTAAATGCTGTAAACAACAATCCAAATATGAACAATCAAAGTTCACACACAATGAACGACTTAAATGCGTTCCCTTAATTAGAGAGTTAATTATTTAACTCCTTAAGTAATGTTCCCTCTTAATCTTAGTCCATCCTTATCTCACCTCAATCTTAGTCTTATCTTAATCTTAGAAACAACCATCCTTTAATAAGGAGTGGATGTAACTTACCTTAATCTTAATAATACAAACCATCCTTTAAAAAGGAATGGTTGTAACTTATCTTAACCTTACCTTAGTCTTAATCTTAATAATACAAACCATCCTTTAAAAAGGAATGGTTGCAACTTATCTTAATCTTACCTTAATCTTAATCTTAACTTAATCTCAATATACAAACCGTTCCTGGAAGGAATTGGTTGTAGCTTAATTCGAACCTGGGATTTAGGTGATCCCACCGCACCATCTTAATGCCACCTACTCTGGACGGGAGTCCAGCGCAGCTGAGCCGGCAACCGGCCCTAGGCTACAAGTCCGAAGACAAGTCCTTAAGCGGAGGGCGGATCTGATTCAGATACCGTCCCCCTTTTTCCTTAGCATGCATGACCGGAGATCGGTCCCGGGTTTCCTCACTCAAGTTCCAGTTAGTAATAGTCTCAAGACCATGTTTGTTGGTTAACCTCTTCCGGTTCATATCGTCCCACATTAGGGAGCGTTCCTTAGTCTCACTCAATTCCTTACTACACGTTGGTTAGTAAGTTCTCACGGTATGTTGTGTTAGTTTTCAAACATCACACAACAATACAATAAATAATATTCCGGTTGCATGCTTTATCTTGTTTAGTGAGCACACAAAAACAAATAGCACACAAGCCGAGGGACACCTCGTTAGCAAGCAGGTCACAAGAGAACTGTACCGTTCACTGTGGGTCGTTCGGTTGCTTACTCTCTTCCGGAGTCCAAATACTCAAGCCCTAAAACATTCATTCAGTTTTAGGTTGTTAATCACTTAACTAATTCAACTTCTTTAACTTACTTAACCCATAATGATCCCCACCTAACACCTCATCAGTTTTACAACTTATTCTTACAACCTAACCTTAAACTTTTAAGTTTATACTTATCTTAATCCCTTAGGTCTTTATACCTCTATTCATCATTGCCCTCTTAATGGGGTACCACTAATACCTCTAAACTTTCTTAGGGTTTCTTTCTTTTTTTTTTTTACAACTTAAGGGTCGACCGACCCTACCGACCGACCTTACCCAAGGTCGGTCCATTCCAGAACTTATTGCCGTTTGAAAATTTCACCCGACCGACCTTGCAAGTCCGGTCCCCAAGGTCGGTCCATTCCCGAGAGTTTTCCCCGTACAAAATTTTAGACATGACCGACCTTGTAAGTCCGGTCCCCAAGGTCGGTCCGTTCCAGAGACTCTTTCCGGTAGTGTAAACTGGGCTCGACCGACCTTGCAGGTCCGGTCCCCAAGGTCGATCTGCTCCAGACCTTTGTTTTTAGATTCCCATTTGACTCCAAACTTCTCCACAAGTTCCCCCATGTGTCCTTATACCATTTAGGCACTAAAACTCACCTTTAAACATCCACTAAAAACTCCTTAGCTACTTTCTCAATTCTTACTAGGAATTCATAACACTTGCTTACACCTCTTAAGGCCTTTACATGTCACCAAACAAGGCCTAAACATCATCTAAAACCATTACCATTCAATCCCCCATCATTAGAAGCCAAAAACAAAATTTTTTTTTTCTCTGCACTGGGGGCGGTCCCCAGGGGCGGTCCCAACCAGAAGCTAATTTCCTGCACGATTTGCCTGGACCTCCCCACAGGGGCGGTCCACAGCAGAACCTATTTTCCAAAGTGCTTTTCTCCTCATTTTGAACTCCAAATTCACCCCAATCTTTTCCCACTCATTCCACACTCTTTTTGCACATGTTTCCTACATGTTTAAACACCTTAAAACATGCACTAAACCTACCTCAAAAATCACCAAACTTGACACTCAATTTCTTACAAAAATTCTTACACTTAACACTTGATTCCTTACACTTCCCTCTTGTGACTTTGCCTAAGACCTCAACTAATCATTCTGTTTCTTTACCACCATCTTAACTACTCCTCAAGCATCATTTTGCACACCCATTTGCCTTACTCAAACTTCTCAAAGTCATATATAATCTAGCACATGCTTACATCCTTATAAGTCATTATACCTTATTTTTCCTTCAAACTTTGTACAAGTTTCCTAGCTTCCTTAACCATGGTTTTGGTGCATAAAACTCGCCATTATAACCCCTAGTCCCTCTTATACATTCCTAGGTCTTCCTAGTACTCAAGAACTCCATGGTTTATCCATTTTCACCAAATCAACCCTTAGTGATCAACATCCTTAGTCATAAAATCTCCTTAGAACACCTTAAAGCTTAGTTTCCTACTCAAATTTCGCCATAGTTCCTCTAGTATATTATCATGCCCATATGCATGGTTTTTCTCATTCAATCATCTCACACACATCAAACCTTTTTCTCATCATAATTATCACCCAAATCAACTCATTCATAGTAACTCAATATAGTGCAATAAATCTTAAATTGCATAGCACTAAGGCTCTTAAATAGCATGGCTCTTAGGCCCTTAAATGACATGGCTCTTAGGCCCTTAAATGACATAAATTTAAACACTGAATTTCCCACATGTAATAGCTTTCAACCTGCAATTACACCCATCAATCTCATAGTAGTTATAATGCTCTTAAAATCCTCCTTAAACTTATCTTACTAACTCATTCCCATTGGCTCCTTAGTCACAAGTTCACAAGCTCGTTTAAACTCTTTTTCCTAGGTTATACAACCCATTACCCAATGTAAGCCCTAGGCTACATTGGTACCCATATAAAACTCATTCCTTAATCTTAAACCACCATTAGGTAAGCAATTTACCTTGTTTTCTCAAGCTTATCTTAACCTCCTCCTTAGACCTTCTTCTTGCATGGATCTCGGCCACCACTTAAACTTCCTTTGCCAATGTTCTAACCAATATTCAATGACTCACATGAGTACTAAACAATACACTAACCTCAAGGAATGAAACCCTAGGTTAGAAATGTGTTCTAAGGCATAAAAGTGGATGATTACCTTTGAAGTCTCAAGATAGACTTTGGCATTGAATGAAATAGGACCTCCACTAGTCCTTGGTGAATAAATCAAGCTAGAAAAAGGCATAAAAACAAGGCCCCATGAGTAGTAATTTTCGGCCATGTAAGGAAGTGATGGAAACTTGGTTTTTCTTACATTTTCTTTACCTTAAGAGAATGGAGAAGCTAATGAGCTCTTCAAACTTGATTTTCCTCCATCAATGGAGTTTTCTCATGGCACCAAACTTGAGCTTTGAAAGATTTGAAAAGATAGAAAGATAGGTCTTGGCCTAACTAAGAGAAATCTATACTTAGTTTTTGATTTGGAGCAAGGATGAACATTTGGTGGGCAAAGCAAGGTGAGGCAACAATGGGGCTGCTTGGGAACGGTTTAGAACAGAGAGAATAAGAAGAAAACCGTGGAAGAAGAAGGGAAATGAAGAAGAGAGGAGAGAGGTAAGCTAAAGAAGATATTTATCTTATAAAAGGGTGAATAGTGAACTTACTACTTTTCCTCTCATTTCCTTTAATGTGCTGGCTACTAATGGTGAGTCACCATTAAAAACCGTCCCCCCCCCCTTGGTATACAAGATACATAAGGCCTTGTTTGGCCATTTGGCTAATTAAAGTTGACTTAAGTCAAACTAGCACTATTCACTAATTAGTGCACATATTCGGGAAATTTTTGGTTTCTCATTGATTTAGGCTTCCTAATGTGATACTAATTAGTACACATGTTGATTAAAGAGTAATGATGGACATTTAGCCACTCAAAACTTAATTCTAAGACAATTTCTCAAAATGTGCTTTAAGACTTCTTAAAGCACATTTTGTGTTTTAACTTGTTTTCAAGCTTGGTTTTCTTTGCTAATTGATTTAAAATGTCCATTAGCATATTACTAAAGTCTTATAATGGTATTTGGGTGCTAATCAAAGTCACTCCAAGCTTAGAGCACGTTTTTGCCCTGATTGCCCTTAAGGCACTTTCTTGTGTTTTCCTTGGTTTAAATTGTCTACCAATCTTTCTAAGGCATATTCTAGCCTTACTACATCATAATTTGATGTTTACTTAGCATACTTAGGTTTGGGGTATTTCAATTTTAGTACACTTTGCAACAGATTTTACACTCCTACATCCTCATACCACTACTACCATTACATGGTTACTAAATCATCTCTACTCAACCCAATACATGCCTTGGTTCTCCCATTCACCAAGTCATCAATAAATGCACATTTCCTACTAAAATTTTGCCATAGTTTATCTACAATTCTAAATAGCCATATACTTCCTTTCTTGCCAAAATCATTCCTAATCTAGCCACACCCTTACAAGGGTCCTACCAGCAATCAAGACCACATCAATACATCAATACTCCATCAATACTTCCTCAAATAACCATAATAATACACATACACAAGTTACTTGGCTCCAAGGCCTACAATTCACATACTTGCTCACAAATACTTAAACTTCCACAACTACAATACTAATACAATGTTTGGGTTCTTTAAATTGGTTTACCCATTCCCATTACTCTAATGCATAATAATTTAGCATTAAGAAGGAGCTCTTACCTTGAGCTTATATTTCCTTCTTTTCCTTTCTAATTCTTATCCTTCTCTCTTTCTTGCACAAATCGGCCATATGGGCAACTCCATTCCCATCACCCAAAGCACACAAAACAAGTGTAATTAACATACTAGCCCCTTAGTTTAATGCTAGTTCATTAAAATGCTTAAAACACAATTTCTAGGGTTTACCTTTGGAGTGTTTTTGCAGAGGTTTTAACCCTTGGTTCAAATAGGTGATTCCACAACCATTGCAAGGTTGAATTGGTGCTCAAAAGAGAGAGAAAAATAGAGCATTACAAGAGGGTAAAAATCAGTTACAAAGGAATGTGGAGAGAACATGAGTTTTTTCATGTAGATTTTTACCTTAATGGAGAGAGGAGACTCCAAGCTACACATTGATGCTATTTTCTCTATGAATGGGGAAAACCCATGGAGATGAACTTCCTCATTTTTGAATTTTGAAAAGAGAGAAGTGTAGAGGATGATGAGGGGAGTAAGAATATGTAATTATTTTTACATTTGGAGCTCACATGGAGGTAGAGCATGGAGTTAAAGTGGAGAAGACATTGAAGCTTTGGAAGAGCTTCAAAATATCCCAACAGAGGAGAGAGAAGAGAGAGAAATTGGTGGGGGAAGAAGAAGGGTAGGAGAGAGATGAGTGGGGAAATGAGAGAGTGAGGTGAGAGAGTCCTTTTTTCTACTTTTTGTACTTTTACTTTTTGCTTTTTGACTTGATTAGTTAGTGTGTGAGTGTGTGAGAGGGGTTATTAAATGTCTAAAACCGCCCCCTATATTACTACTAGTTGGAGCATTTTTCGTCTTTTACAGAAAACGCTCGTTATTTTACCCGGTTTAGGTACTCTTCACTAACCGGGCCCGTTTTCTTGAATTTTCTCGTTTCTTTAATTTTATTGGTTATTAAGCTTCCATTAATGCTTAATTATAGTTATTTAATGATCTATAATTTTTACGGGTTTGTTTGACCTCTTAAAATCACGTTTTCGGGTTTTCTCGAAAAACGTGCGCTAAAGCTCTATTAGCGTTTTAATACATTATTTGGATCCGTTTTCTTCGAGAGTTGTTCCCATATAGTATTTAGGCCTTATAAAGCCTTAAGAATCCATATAATATGCTAACCGAGGTCTCGTACCTCTTATGATTATTTAACACTTATTTAGCGTTTTTCGCTTTTTAAGAGTTTCTTTATTTCTCTTTTGGATTTAATTTTCCTTACCAATATTAATTAAGCATTATTAGGCTCTTATATATGGATTAGAATAATCTTAATCACTATATTTAAGTTCGGGGTATTTCAATCTACCCCCCTTAAGAACTTTGTCCTCAAAGTTGTTCAAGGTTATAGGATTACCATATTTGCTCATTCATACAAGTCTAATACCAAAGCCATACATTCCTCCTCCTTACAAATTCCCAAATTTGTTACTTAAGGTATCTACATAACATTCCATACAATGTACCATAATTATTCCAATCTGCATTACATCCAACCATCTTGTTCTGCATTAAAATTTATACATACATACATACAGTGCAAAGCTATCTCCAAGGCAATGCAATACCCACTACAATCCCGCAGGCACTCAGGTCTTCTAGACATCGGACTCCTCTATGTCCCGCTGCCCTTGGAATAATACAATATGATATACTACCACCGTTCTCCGGTATAAGCTTCCAACAAATCCTCAATCTCCAATCTAAGGGAAATCCTTTCACAACTACTAGTCAAAAATTTTCCTAAAACACACAACTCAAATTCCAATTTATATTCATAACTTCTATCATATGTGTAATTCTTGTGACCACTCGAGGGGAGTTTCAAGAATCATTCGACCTTGATGTGATCAGCTTCAGGGTTGAACTATCTTTCTCCCTTAATTTGTGTTCGGTTTCCCTTGATCTGATCAGGATCAAGTTCAACTTCCCACATCAGTTTCAAACAACCGAATAATGATTATGTCCATTTTCTATCTTTTTACTCTTCTAGTCATGATTACAATTTGACACATCTCCAATGGATGGAATTCAGTCCATCAATCCTCCTTACTCTACTTCCAAATATTGTACTTCGAGATTCAATACCTAAGTGCTCATTTCATCGACCTTCGCTACTTTCACCCATTACTTTCAACCATTACAACGCTCGTCATCTCAACTATCCTAACTACGGAATACAGTACTTACGAAATTCAGTTGTCCTCAGTTTACTTCCAATCACATACCTACGAATACACTACTCATGGGCTACATACATCTACTACTCTCGATCATTTCATACAATTTCTTTACAGAATACAATACTTGTGGAGCTTCATCCACTACTCGTTACTCTTCTTTACCAATACTCTTACACTGGGGTTACAAGATGGATATATTCATCCTATGGTATTTGCATCTCTTGTGCCTAATTACCACAATTTCAATATGAATGAATACGTATGTTTATTTAGCATAAGTACCAATCATCAATTCGATTCTCGTTTATGCTATGCACATTATAGTTTATGTTTTTTTAAGTGATACTTACATTGAGCGGTTTTCGCTCTACCCCCCTTAAAAGGGATTACACCCATGTAATCTACCATATGTTATTATTGAACATTGGTTCATTCAATTAGGGCAGTCCGAAGCATTTAGCTTCACTACGGTCTATTATATAATACACTCTGGTCAAAGGGTCTTAACCATACTAATGGTTTAGTCCTTGCGCCAAGAATTCTTATAAGAGTTTATTTAATTCATGATTAATTTGGTTCTAGCCTATTAGGCTTCAAGGCATTAATAGCTATTCTATTATACTTACTAGGTACATTAACCTCTTAGCTAGGGCCCACTAGCTTCTGCTGCGTGACCCTAATAACCTTAGTGTTTAATTTGCTCTTTGGTTATTCTAAATATGCTACCCATCGCCTTTTTATCCCTCCATTGTGGGAATAAGGTTTATTAAACAATTGTGGTATTCTTTTATCATGCTTGGACTTGATAGGTTTAGATTTATGACCAACTCTCTGGCAATCTGTTATATATACTATTCATGTTGTCACGATTATTCACTAAGTTCCTCCGACTTATTGTCGGGCGAGGTTAAGTCACCACTTAACTGTAGTGCTTCCTCTGTTGTCAATAGCTTCTAAATTATAACAGTTCTTCTAGTTCAGTACAAGTGTTCTTTACTTGTATGACCTTGCATTTCGTATGCGTTGGTCCTAGTGACTTTCTTAAGTCTCCTTTCACCTTTTATTCCAAGGGAATTCACATCTTGCGATTGTTAGTGTGTTCTACACTCTTCGTGCTTCTTTAGCCTTAGGCCGCACGGTTTTGCTGCTAAGCTTGCTTAACTGGCTTATGCCATGTTTGTTGGTGAAAGAAAGGTTTACTACAATTACATTTTCCATATTCCTCGCTATCCCACTAGATCCTTAGCTGCACAAGTGCAATACCAAAACACTCAGTCATACAGAGTGTAGAGGCGTAAACGCTAGGCAGTAAATCACTTATGTGATAGGGATGAATATTTTTGTCTAGCTTCTCATGTTTACTACTCTATGTCATTGTCTACTACTTCCTCATAGCGGTCGCTTGTTGCGCACCGTATTCTTACTCATTATACAACATCATTCTTACTGACTGTGTTACTGTGGTAGTTTATCTTTACTCATCGTCATTTTCGTTGGCCACCATTTCCTTATGGTGTGAATACACCGATGGTTTCTTATATCCGTGTGTATGTCGGTTGTCGTAGCATACCGCAATATTACTATCTTCCCGATGTGGAGATGTTTTATTTCAATTTTGGTTTTATGTGTAGGTTAACTTTCCTCACATTACTCCATCATTATGAAGCAATTTACCATGTATCTTGGTTGACAATGGATGAAATAATTTACCGGGTTATAAACTCTCTTGAGCATTGGTCATTCATGGTGTCCAATGTGCACTCACATTGTTTGTCTTTGACAATTACTATTTCTCCAGTGCTGAGCATTGGTTATAGGCTCTAGCTATGCAGTTTTACTTTTGTATGTACATCACCGAGACATCCCCAATAAACTTCATGGGTTTTCTGGTCCCATTCTCCAATTGGAGGGTATTTCATCACTGGTAAGTGAAGGTTCTTGTTGTCAAGGTTTACTCTGTTAGTATTCATACAATGGTTCGCCATATGCTTGGTTGTGTATGGAGTATACTTGCTCCTCCGAGTCTCTATGCTCTCAAAGTGTTGTGCTTTTACAGTCCAGAGCCTCTTGTAGGCGTAGTGGTTTGGAAATCTCATTTTCTTGTTTGATTGTCTCTTGGCAATAACTACATGCACAAGCTTGTTGTTATGGTAGATGGAAGCCTTTTCTGAGGGTTCGCATCATTACAGCATTGATGATCTTTGGTCAACAAGACGTGTCTTTCCTCGGGTTTCTCGTAGTGTCCAAGTGTGGACTAGGCCATTATTGGCGTTATCACGATTCCTATGCCTCTACGTTACCATCGCTACAGAAGGCATGAGGGTTAATTAAAAGCTTGTCAACTGTATACTAGACTGATGCTCTAGTGACAATGACACTGAGGTAGCCATTACTCCATGTCACTCATTATATTGAATGGTGTGGCTTTGCAACCGTTTAAGTTACATAATGTAGTTGGTCCATGGCTCTTAAGCCTTATTGCTGCAAGCTATGCTCTTTGCTAGCTGCTTATCCATGCTTCCACTCCTTGTATACCCATTAGGTTGGAGGGATTACTGGCTCCATGGTAAGTCTTGGCACCACGCTTCCGTTCATAGGAGGGCCTTTAGGCAATCTGGTGCTAACCAGTGCCTTCTTGTAAGTTAGGGTATTTCCCGTTATGTGAAATCCCTTCGGTGTCCTAACCGAGCGTTCGTTTTAGCTTTTGTGCTATTATCATGTCGCTGTTGTTCGACTGTTGTTAACTCAGACACCCTTCAAGGATTGCTCCTGGGTGTTGTTGGTTATGCCGTTACGTCCGGCTAATGTTCATGACATGTTGTGTCCACTATACCGCCTTGTGGTATCATATTTGAGCTATCTCTTTTAGGGTTATGACGTCTCCTGTCCTTAGGTAGACTGTTTATACTTTCTCCTAGTGTTTAGACTAGGTTTGATATCCTCTTCAACGTTGGATTGTGCTCCCTAGTAGTTTTGTATATGTCCTTGGGAACTCCGTCCCGTTTGTTGTGCATCGTTGCGTTCACATTAGGCATTTGTCTTACTGTGTTCAGGCTGGGTATCCCTTCCAGCTGTCATGTATTTGTTTGAAGTCTTTGAGACATATCCAACGTCTATACTTACTAGTCCATGCTCTTTGCACTTCCTAATTCTTATTCCTTACCATCAGATGGATTCTCTGAGTTCCTTTATACTTATTACTTAGCTGAGTCCCTTCTCTTTAATCGTCTGAGGTGTCCAGTTGTTTTGGTTTGAACTTACTCATGGTCCGTAGAACAGAGTTGACTACTTCCTGTGTTTTGTACACTACATGTATACATACGTGGGGTACCTTGTTGATACGTTACCACTTACCCGACTATCTGTCAGGCCCGCAAGCTCATTCGGAGTGCGGTCGTCCCACATCCCGTATTTGGGTACACTCGTAGTGTTCGTCATAGGCATAGGTGAAGTATTCTATTGTCAACTCCTCTTGTATCATTCTATGATACACACCGTAATTCTGTTGGTTTGGTTTTAAAATCCAAGGTTTAAAAGAAGGTTTGCGGTTTTGAAAGAAAAGTTATGGGTTTTGAAACAATGGTTCGGCGTTAAAAGAAGTTCCTCATGGCTTAGCCATGTTCGAGGTCTTGACCAAGTCCAGCTTCCCGCTATTTGGTATGTCCTTAGTACAATGGTTGGGCTGTCAGGCCTTTCCAAGCTTTCATTCTTTCAGTTTTAGGATGTGTGGTCCTGTAGTTGTTCCATTGCTGTCACGGTACATTACTATGTACCTATGGTATGTTGGAGTTCCTCTTCATGTTTTTGTTCTTGTTGCACTTGCCGTGGCAAGTGCGTGGTACTGGTGGTTTTTGGGTAGACCTATACCGGTCACAGTACGGTTTCCACTCGTTTTGGCAGTCTTGTCGACTCTTCCTTTGATATATTGATCTATGATTGGGTTACTTGATCCTTTAAGTAGCTTCTCAATGATCTTGAAATGGTTGTCGTTGATCGGGATACTTCTCCAATCCTTGGAGGTTCCTATTTATTTGGTTTGTGTTTTGCTTTGTTGCTCGTTCCCACACATGTATTGTGGTTGCTGAGCCTTAGCTTGTCTAGGCACAACTCTCGTAGTTCTATTGGGTTACATCTCGTGATTGTTCTTGTAGCTGTCTGAGCTATATTGGCCAGGTATTGCAACCTTCTTAGCGTTGTAGTTTCGGAATTAACCACTCCCGACTATATCCTTAGTCGGCTAGCATACCGTTGCTGGTGCTATTTAGCTATTACCGTCCCGTAGACTTGTGTCTCGGTTCTGTTACCGTTCCTTTTTCCGTTCTATTGCACGCTTAGTGCTCCTTTTTCTGCTGTTGGTTGACTAGCCAGGTTCTCGCGACTGCTAAGCACGTCGCCCCATGCTGTTGCAAGTTGTAGCCTCCTTATGGTTGGAGTGCTCATTCTACCGCTATTAAGTGCGGGTATTGTTGTTCAACCGGGATCCATCTCCGGGACTTCCAGTTCTTGGAATCTATTACATGTCAGTTCTTGTTTACCGTATACTGATTTCACAATTGCCAAATCGGGTTTTCTCGAGTATGAGAGGACTTTCCTTCTCTCTGGCGTCCTTTTCCAAGTTATACAATGGGGTTTGCGGTGGGCGGGACTGGTATTGTAGGTATCCGGTACACACCGGGAGTACCTAACTAGCATCTCTCTAATGCTATCACTCTGCCCTTAGCCCTAAGCTTCTAATTCCTAACTCGGTATATCCTAAACTCGGTATTTCCCTTCATTAGAGCGATATTTCGCTCTGATACCACTTTTTGTAACACCCCTACCACTAATACTGTCATTACCGTCCAATCTCCTCATACATTCACGCAGCGGATACATACTTACACAACGGTGGGTGATACAATGCCGTTAGCCACCCACGTGACTAACAAAGCTACTACTACATACAACATCGGTTTGATGGACCGGAATATCCGAGTGCTACACAAATACAATCCTTACTACAATTACAACCGGGTACTACAACTTCCCATTCAACACTATACTCCATTACAATACCATACAATACAATATAACATACCGAGTTTACTAGGTTCCAGATACAAATGCAATACTTCTTCCAAGTCCGTACATACTCATTAAGAGACTACATCTACCCATTCCTCACAAACTACATACTTTCAATACTTATGGTGTACTTCTACATCGAGGCTACAAGCCTTGTACAATTCACTACTAACTATATTTCACTCCTAGCTCTCCAAATATAGTTGTCGGTCTCTTACTGTGATCATATCCGCTTCGGGTACCTGCACACTAAAAATGGTGCCCCAAGGGGCTCAGCTTATGCTGAATATGATAACCGCATACCCCGCGTACTAGCGAGGGTACGCCGACCACTTGGTCATATACATGCAATTCATTTTACAATCACATACATACATGCATACATGCTTTCATACATAATACTGCAATACTACACATGGATACATACATACAGTTCGATACATACAAGGAAGACAATACAAGCCAACAATACATACTTACCTTTACCGAAATACGCATACGTCATACGTACTCAATACATACACAATACATACACAATACATACACAATACATATGCAATACTTGTTAGCTTCATTACGCACCCAGGTTAGAAATGGGTGCACTTTACTCTTTTACTCAGGGTCAATGACTTACACCAGCCAAGACCATTACTCATACAATACTTTACTTACTTACTTACTACATACTCAAGTCAAGTTGTCGGGACCTCCGGCCTCTGTCCCCCCACCGGGATTTACTTGGTTCACTAATCCAGGATGCTACCCATTTAAGGGGTTTGGGACGTGGACCAGTTTAAGAACCGGGAATCGGATCCAACCTCTTGTGTCTCCTCATCCTCACGCGTGGCCGAAACTATATCGGACTTCTACTCATTCCAATTTACTTAATACTTACGTTAGGAGTTAGGTAGTTAGGAATTAGTAGAAGTCACACATCCAAGCTACATACACAATTACATTGCTCAAATACACATACATACGAAATACAATACAATACACAATTACAATACAAGGAACAAATACACTTCATCATCATTCATTTATTTCATGAATTATACAAACTAGTGTTCAAGACAATATATATCAAGAACAACCTAAAGCAAGCACAAGTAAGTGCAAGATAGTCCGATTCATGCATTTATCTTATTTAGGTGATCAAATAAGCACATAAATCGGGGTAACCAGGTTAGGATACAGAGCATGAAGAAATCATACCTTTTATTGACATTTACTTTACCGGGTGTCTCCTTGTTCCTTAGTCCTTACTTGTTCTTCGAGTCCTAGTCCCGAACCAATGACTACATGCCAAATGGTTCAATTAATACTAAGTATCACAATACATACATAATTACTACACCCGTACTTACCCCGTTATCCCGTCACTTCAGTTTAACTTAATGTTCTTATACTCTCAACTTTCTTAATTACACCTCATACTTGTTTTCCCACTTATATACTTACTTTCTTACCGTTAGTATTACATTAATGGTGTCTTACTAAAGTCCCATATATATGTACATATATATATACATACATATGATTACTATATTATTATTACTATTTTTTTTTCATAAGTTAGGGCCGACTGACCCACCGACCGACCCAACCCCTTGGGTCGGTCCATTCCAGTAAGTTTTCCGTTCTCTGAAATTGTCCCGACCGACCCAGGACTGTTCCGACTGACCCATACACCTCTGGGTCGGTCCATTCCAGAAGGTTTAAGTTTCATTGTCTAAGCCCCGACCGACTGACCGACCGACCCAACCTCTGGGTCGGTTGAAGTCAGAAACTTCGACGTTCAAGAATTTTTGCCCGACCGACCCACGACCGACTAACGGCCTCTGGGTCGGTCCATTACAAAAGTTTTGTTCCAGTTGCTTATGCTCCGACTGACCCACTGACCGGTCCAACCTCTTGGTCGGTCGGTATCAGATTTTGCCTACAAACTTTATTTTCACTTCTTTTTCTTACCCCTTTCTTCCCCAATATTCCTACATGTAATCCCACATATTTTAGTACCATTTAGGCTTCCTAAAATACCTTAATTCATCCACCAAATCCATTACTAAATTCATTACTCCTTTTCATACCAATTCACACACATATTTTCTACATTTTCATTCCAGCACTTGCATCTTTTTCCTTAGTTGTGTTTTGCTACTGATTTTGGTTCCTACTTCCTCCACACATAATGTCATCTCCTAATTTCATTTCCAAGGCCTACAACACATTATCTTACCTCCTGAAGTTCAACACTCATTTCACTAGGTCTTGCACATAAGTTCCCCTAGTTTCTGCAATGCATTTTAGTACACTTTGCTACAGATTTTACACTCCAACATCCTGTTATACCCAAAATTTCAACCCCCCCGGAGTAGTCTCTAAGGCATACGTGTTACAAAGGGCAAAAGGGGTCAAAAAGCACCAAGGCGGGATTTTCCAATGACATTATCGGGATTTTCTATTTTCATATGACTTGTTCATTATCTCCAAACACTTCCAAATATCATAGTCATTATGAAAGGTATTTCATGATTTTCTGATAATATTTATTCTGGAAATTTAGCTTTTAATTCATATTATAAGCTAATTTCTTTAATTAACACATGAAATAACCTCAAAATAGAAATAATAAAAGGTTTCCAAAATTAAAATAAAATTGTCACATGGTTAGCATGACTAAATACAGTCACAAACCTGAAATTATTTTATTTGGAACCTTAACCCAAAATTTAAAAGAGAAATTCAATCATTTTTGCAATTTTCTCTCTCCTATGGAAAATACCGAAATCAAAACAAAACGTCATAAAATTTTAACACAAGATAGAGGATGATTATTAGAGACTAATGCCGTTGGATTTTTGTTATTTCAACTTTCCAATAATAAGTTATGAATTATGGCAGATTCCAAATTGTGAGATTTTTATCTACTCGGTTATTTATCAAAATAACCCGATTCCAACTCTCAAAATTCTTAAAACGCATCCTTTATCTTCAGTTAAAATTTCATAATTTTTATCGGCCTGAAACATATTTTAAAAAATCGGATTCCCTTAGAGCACAAAATCAGGGTTTTAGATAAAAATCTTATTCTATCAACATGACCTTGCTCTTTCTATAAAAGGACCTTCCAAAAACGACCTAGGGCAGAGGGGAACACTTCCAAAGTCAGAAAACACAGCCACAAACTTTCTCCCCACGTTTTAACACTTCCAAGCCTCAAATCAATACCGAAACACTGCAGAAATCACCCCGAAATCACCAAAAACTCATCCTTTCTTCTCCTATTGAACTTCCAAGCACCAAAACACACAAAACCACCACAAAAACAGAAGAGAAACGTCCTTAACAGCATAAAGAAGAAGGAGTCAGAAGCACAATTCAAAGTCAATCCAAAACCGGCATCAACGAAGCACCAAAAGATCCCCGTTGTGAAGAGTCTCATTAAATCCGAAGGTAAAATAGGTTGAAGTCATGTTTTTCTGACTTTGTTCAACTTTAACTACTCTGTGTCAAAATTTGGAATCGAATTGACTTTTTATCGCTTCTGAATTAGCGTTTGTTTTCGCTTCTGCCCAATAACTTGTTTGCTAAGTTTCGTGTTTAATTCGAATTCAAATTGTAAACTTTCAATCACTAACGTGTTTAGAATCTTTCAGGCTACCTACCCATAAACTTTGAGCCAGAAACACCGCCGGGAGCCACCCAAACGGCGCTGTCCGAGGGCGGTCCGCACCCACGGACGCTATGTCCGGGGTCCCGGACTCCCTGTCCGAAAGCCGGACGCCCCCGGACGGTGGCGGGATATTTTTATTTTCAAAATTTAGGGTTTTATAAAACATGTCCGGGCCCACGGACGTCCTGTCCGTGGCTCCGGACTTTTCAAAATCTCGTTTCTGTTTAAATTTGACTTTTCTGTGTAATTAAGTTAACTAGGGTCCGTGGGTTCGGACATTAGGTCCGTAGCCACGAACGAAAACAAAACTTGACCTAATTCTGCCTCCGAAACCCTAGTTTTGGTATTTTAATTTCCATTTTAATTTTCTGTCAAAAAAAATGTTAAAAAATAAAAAAACAGAAGCGCGCACTTAGGTTAAAAACGACTCGTAATAAGCCGTAATTAAACTAAGTAGAGGAAAAACGACTTCTAGGGGTAATGAAAGTAATTGAACCCTAATTAAGTCGAATATCAAGCCCCTGAACCCGAACTCTCCTTTCCTAATTTGATATAGGTTAAAATTAGGTGGCGACTCATAATAGGTTCCAGTGAGCTAGCTTAGGTTTTAATAATTATTATTATATGACATAGTTATTAATCTTAGGTTATAAGTGGACCTAAAACCCGATTGGATCCTAATCAACTTTAATCAACATAGGATAGGGTTTAAAATCGAGGCTCACAGACTGGCGACTCTGCTGGGGACAACTTCTTAATTTTAACTTGTTTAATTTAAGAAAGAGGGCTTAACTCGAAAAATTGTTTATTTATGGCTTTATTACTTTGTTTATTTACTTTTGTGCGCACTTTAATTTTCTTCACCTTTGCATCATATGAGAGCGAGGGTCCACATAAACCGATTTCACCCCGGGACCCGTTTGAGGGTCCCCTGTCGGGACTCACACCTTTTAGGTGATGTGAATAAGCGGGGGAAAAGAGGAGGGTGTCGTCTAACCACACCCCCTTAATACCTGGGCCTTAGCCCCAAGCGTTTTCCTGGCAGTGCCCTTACCTATCCCATTGTTTGGTCAGTCAAAGACCCAACCGTAGACGCACACCTTCAGGTGATGTGAAAAGAGTGGGGAAGCCCAAAGAGAATAGCGTGCAAGCCCTATTCCTTTGTGGTGACCTGGGCCCATGCCCTAAGCACCTCTCCGGATCGATCCATACCCGGTTTGATTTAAACATCTAGTGAGGACATGTTGAATTTGTGTGGGACTTGTTTGCTTGTGTGACCGGCCCACTAACCAGCCTAGAAACTTATAGGAATTTCTCCTACATCAACCTAGCCCAACCCGAATTGGCAGCTCTATTTGTTTACGGCCCAAAGGCCCTGTTTGGTTTGAATGAATGAATTGTTTGTTTGGGCTCAGGCCCAAAAGTTTAACTTAGGTGATTTCTCTCTTTCGGCCCAATTTGAATTATCAATTTAGTTCTAGGCCCATGAAAAGCAATCCATAATTATCCATCAAGCCTTTCCATTTCAAGGCCCATTCTAGTCCAGGAAGACTTTTCACTCGGGTTTTGACCCACGATCCTAGACATGGGTATCATCTTCAGGCCCAATCATAATTACTCGGCCCAAATTCCAATTCACATCCAGAACATGGTTTAGAAATCACTTCGGCCCATGCGCTTTACTTCTAACCCAAACACATTCTGGCCCAAGCGCCCAATTCTCAGTACTTTTCAGCCTAGGCACTAGTTCACAGCTCATGAACCATTCCGGCCCATGTGCCTCTCTTCCGACTCATTTCGGGCCTCAGTGCCAACCCACAATCTTCAAAACATTCCAGCTCATATGCTTTTTTTGCAGCCCAAACAAGTTTTAGCCTAAAACTTCTTTGCGGCCCAGAATTTTAGCTCATGTCACTTTTGTTTTCCAACAGATAAGCCCAAATCTCAAAGAATGGCAGAGGGAGGAAATCCAATCAACATGGATGCCCAGTTAGCCGAAGAATTCAATGGGATGCTGGAAAAGATTGAGCGCATGGAGAGGGCCAACAAGCCAGCCGGTTTTGACTACTTTCCCACTGGATTATATCCCAAGGTTGATCTCCCTCCAAGGTTGAAATTGCCAACACTTCCTCTATACAAAGGTTCCTCCGACCCACAGCTTCATTTGGCAATGTTCGATAGGGAAATGTCTATCCTTTCACTAAACGACATGCAGAAGGCCAAGGTATTTGCTCACTATCTTTATGAGACCCCTCAACATTGGTACATAACTCAAAGGATAAATACCAAGACCTATGAGGAGGTATGTGAAGCTTTTCTGCATCATTTTGAGTACGCTAGAAGTTTTGGAGTCACCAGGGCTGATCTTGCAAGCACACAACAAACAGAAGGTGAATCAATGTCTGATTTTGTTAAGCGTTGGAGGATGAAGGCAGCCGCAATGGTCACACAGATGGACGAACAAGAGCAAATCCGAATGATAATTAAAAATATGCAGAAGCAATACAGTGATGAGCTGAAATTCACATACTTTCCTAGCTTTAACATGCTGATGGGACAAGTTAATGTCCTAGAAGAAATGATTCACCAAGGGGAGTTAAAACTTGGGAACTCAAAAAACACCGGGAATGGCTCGGGGACAGCAGCCTGTATCCAAAGTGGCACCCGAAAGAGAATTAGGCAGCATGAGGTAAACACCGTTCGACAGATAAAAGGACCAGGACAAATCGTTGGGGCAATGGAATCATCCCGAAAGAGCTCCCGTCAGAGAGAGTTCACAAACATCGGTCAACCATTGAGCCAGGCTTTTGAAAGACTCCAGGAACAAAACATGCTGCAACCTCTCACCCCTCGACAAAGAGACCCTAAAAAAAGGAAGGAATCTGAACCAGTATTGTCAGTATCACCAGCTTCTCGGTCATGACACCGACAACTGCAAAATTCTGAAGCAGCACATCCAAGATCTTATCAATCAAGGTTTTCAACTCCCCGAGTAGGAATCCCATGTAAAGCACCATCAGAGACTGCTATCTTCAAGTGTTTTCTTCGATTTCTTCTCTTTACTAGTCATTTTTATATTTTTCCAATGTTTGTAGTAGTTAGTTTCCTTTATAATTTTCGGTAGTTTCTCTAAGTCTGTAATTTCCAACATTTTATCATGATTCATAAATAAAATCATAGTTCCATTTTCACAATTCCTGTACAAACCATTTTTCATTCATCGAAAAAACAAAAAACAAAAATGCTTTCCAGGGAAAAGGATCACGGAGTAATCATTTCCCGACTATGGAACAGAACGATTTATCTCTTGTTTCTAAAAGTTGAACATGCCGCGCTAAGCATCACAACTCACCCCAAAACATCCAAAACAACCCATGAAGCGGTTCCAAATCCACATCTATCGAATTGTTGTCATAAACCCCAAATCAATACTGAGGGCAATCTGAGTTTAGAATCGTTGTCTTCGAATCTTTTGGTTAAGCTTGTGAACAAGTCTCTAAGTGAAGATCTCGCGAGAGTGTCTTGAGTGGTAAAACCATGAGTGAACGAGCGTATCATTCTTACACGACTCCGGTGAGTCCACATTCAAAGGTGAGGTAAACGGTATAACTCTGACCGAAGGAGATAATTTGTAAATTTACCCTTAGACCTGCGAAAAGTAACTAAGAACGGATACACAACTATCAGGAATGACGAAGCACCTAGGTACAGCACCACATAGCCAAAAGCTTGTAAACCCTATCACTAAACCCTAGGCACCTCCGTTGAGCCTTTCGTATATCCCTTTTCGATATTATGAACTCCACAAAAATAACCCAGCCAATGATGAATGTCCAGCCCGGTGACCAAAGGAAGCAAGGAGCCAGGTTCTCGGATAATGTTTTCATCAATCCAAAGAAGCAACGCCGCTATCAGCATGACGAAGTAATCCGCAAATGGTCCCAAAGTGACACAGGATCCAAAGAGCTCACATCAAAACAGCTCTCGAAGCCCAAAACCGGGAAACACAAGAACCCCGAAAGCAAAGTCAAGAAAGGATAAAACAAAGAGGCAAACCTGAAGTGCCTCGAGGAAATCCGAATGACAAAAAGAGGAATGGTGTAAAGGACGACTTCAAAAGTCCAAGTCCATAAGCTCGAAAGCAACGTCAACACAAAGCAGCTAGACGACTTCAAGACAAGGAAGATGATTCCGAGAAAAGAAGCAAGATGCAACTTTGGTCACCCCTTTTAACTCCACATACCTCAAATATCCCTCCATGGTCCCGTTGTCTTTCATCACACCCCATGGCCATGTTATAAGCTTTAAAGACTTCCGACTTGGAAGTTGTGTATCCAATCACGTGAAAGTAACAGATCGAATGCGTAAATTCATCAAGTATCAAATTCAATGGTCTAGAAGTTGTGACCGTAAGTGAGAAACGAGTGTAAACACCAAACACGTCGAGTGTAGGTTAGGAAGCACCAAATCAGAACATAAGCCCTGGCCCTGTGAGGACGAGACTCGTTCGCACGTTTGATCAAAGAAAATACTGGGGGCAATCGATCGGAACGATCGATTGCCATGAACTCTAGCTCATATTGTCTTAAGGGAAAAATACTGGGGGCAATTGTTGGTTCCAACAATTGCTATGACAACACCAATTGGAACCCAAAGCTCAAACCACCACCCTCCCACCACAGGCACACATAAGCCCTTACCTCCACTTCAAACACCTCAGGCCCACATAAGCCCTTACCTCCACACCTCCACTACACAGGCCCACATAAGCCCTTACCTGCATATCAAACACCACAGGCCCACATAAGCCCTTACCTTCACATCATACACCATACCTCACCGGCGGCATGTTCATCTCGTAGGAAATAAGTTATAAATCCGAAGTCTATAGTTAGAAAATGATAATTTCACTTTCCTTTTCAGTAAACAGAATTTTCTTCAAACACTGCCACGTTTGGCACCTCTTTCAACAATTTCTTGTCTTGAACAACTTTCCTTCAAACACTTCGGTTTCATAAACCTCATCATGGCCACATTTGGCACACTTTCTAGCAATGTCTTGCTTTGGACAATTTTTGACCCTTAACATTGCCATGTTTGGCACATTTTCCAACGATTTCTTGTTTTGGACAAGTTTCCTACATACACTTTGATTGTATTTTGACATGCACATCATCTTTGCCACGTTTGGCACTTTCATAATCAACTTTCATCATGATCATTTGCATAAAGTTTATCTTGCATCCGTCCGTACGAAACTCCTCATCATAGACCAGAGATACAGATTCTCAGCCGAAGATACAGATTCTTCAGAGATACAGATTCTCACCCGATCAGAGATACAGATTCTCAGCCGAAGGTACATATTCTTCAGAGATGCAGATTCTCAGCCAAAGATTCAGATTCACCAGAATAGATGAACTCAACCTCAGGCTCGTCATGAACCCAATTTCCTACCATTCCACTTAGGCACCCATAGGTCCTACTTTACATTCGTCAATTTAGGCACACATCACATCGATCTCATTACATCTCTTTTCTAGGTTCCCGACACCTGATAATGCTTGGTGTATCCCATTTAAATTCAGGTCCCCGACACCTTATAATGCTCGGCGTGTCCCATTCAATCTCAGGTCCCCGATACCTTATAATGCTCGGTGTATCCCATTCAATCTCAGGTTCCCGACACCTTATAATGCTCGGTGTATCCCATTCAATTTCAGGTTCCCGACACCTTATAATGCTCGGCGTATTCCAGGTTTGAAATACCCCGAACTTAAATATAGGGATTAAAACTAATCTGATACGTATTTAAGGGCCTAATGGTACCTAATTAATATTGTTAAGGAAAAATAAATCCAAAAGAAATAAAGAAACGCTTAAAAAGTGAAAAACGCTAAATAAGCGTTAAATAACCATAAGAGGTATGAGACCTCGGTTAGCATATTATAGGGATTCTAAAGGTTTAATAAGACCTAAATAATATATGGGAACAACTCCCGAAGAAAATGGATCCAAATAATGTATTAAAACGCCAATAGAGCTTTAGAGCACGTTTTTCGAGAAAACCCGAAAACGTGACTTTAAGTGGTCAAACGGACCCGTAAAGATTATAAATCACTAAATAAATATTATTAAGCATTTATGGAAGCTTAATAACCAATAAAATCAATAAAATGAGGAAATAGTGAAAACTGTCAGAAACGGGAAGTTGTGGGGTAGAAACATAAATAAACCAAACTAGTGTGTCCACTTTCATAAATAAAATTCTAAAAACCCACAAAGGGCTGTGTACAGCCGGTCCCCTTCCCTCTCACACACAAAAAATAAGTAAATAAAGAAAGGAGAAAAGAAAGAAGAAAGAAAAGAATACAAAAAGGTAAAAGAACACTCTCTTTCCTCACTTTTCTTCTCTCTCTCCTATTCTTTCCTTTCCCCATCGATTTCTCCCTTCTCTTTCCTCTGGTATGGGTGATTTCTTGAAGCTCCACAAGCCTCCCATGGCTTTCCTTCTTCTACCTCATGCTCAAGCCACATTTGAGCTCCAATCACAAAAATAATTACATATTTGTAATCCCCTCATCCTCCTCTATCATTCTCTCTTTTCAAAATTCGAAAAGGAAGATTTTCATCTCCATGGGTTTTCCCCATTCAAAGAGAAAATGGCACCAATGTAAAGCTTGGAGTCTCCTCTTTCCAACAAGGTAAAAATCTACATGAAAAACTCATGTTTCCCCCATCTCCTTTCATAACCGATTTTTACCCATATGTGATACCTTGTTTTCTCTCTCTCTTTTGAGCAAAATATCAACCTAGCAATGGTGGTGGATTCACCTTCTCGAACCAAGGGCAAAGACCCCTTCTAAAACTCTCCAAAGGTAAACCCTAGAAATCTTGTTTTAAGCATTTATATGAACTAACATTAATTAAGGGGTTGGTATATTAATTATAGTTGTTTTGTGTTCATTGGGTGATGGGAATGGAGTTTGGCAACTCCATTCCCCACATGGCCGATTTGGGCAAGAAAGAAAGAAGAGGAGAATTGGGAAAAGAATGAAAGAATTATAAGCTCAAGGTAAGAGCTCTTTACTAAGGTTAATTTTCATGCATTAGAGCAATGGAGTGGGTGAACAAGTAAAAGAACCTAAACTATTGCATTGGTATTGGAGCTTATGAAGTTTTGAGTATTTGGGAACTAGTGAGTAGGCCTTAGAGCCAAGTACATTGTGTATGAGTATTAGTATTGATGTTGATGGAGTATTGGTGTATTGGGATGGATTTATATTTTGTATGTGTGCTGGTAGAACCCTTGTGGTTTGGCTAGATTAGGAATGAGTTTGATGAGAAAGTGCATATGGGAGCAAGTAAGAATTATAGGGGAGACTATGTCGAATTTTACCTAGGAATTTGAGGACTTAAATACATTTGGAACAGGTCTTGGAAAGTTAAAATGAGTGGTTTAGTAGCTTGTAACAGATTTGGATAAGAGGTTGTAAATGGGACGGAATTAGGTTGTGAGTGATGTATTTTGAATGCGAGGAGTAACATTAGTTGAGGAAGTAATGGAGGTTAGAAGTTGAGTGATAAATCGGTAGCATGGTAGTGGAAACCAAAATCTGTAGCAAAGTGTAAAAATGCCTTGGAGAAGTTAGGGAAAAACTAGTGTGTAAGAATTGGTAAATGAAGGTTAGACTTGGGTATAGATGGTACAATTGCTTGGAAGTGAATTGGCAAAGTAAGAAGAGGTATTTGGGATGCTAGGAGTGACATTGGTAGAGGAGGTATTGGATGATAGAAGTTGGTTTAAAAATCTGTAGCAATGAAGGGACAAAGTAGGTATAAGTGCTGGAATGAAGTGAGGAAAATTGTGTAAGTGGATTGATGGATTTGGTAAGGGATTGGTGGATGAACTAAGGCAATTTGGAGGGCCTATGTAGTGTTTAAACATGTGAGATTACATGTAAGAAGATTGGAGAAACAATGGGTAAAGTATAGGACTGAAAACAGAAGTAAAAATGCAAATACTGGGCCGGACCGAACTTGCGACCGGACTTGCAAGTTCGGTCGAGCCCAGATTTACAAAGACGGGAAAGCTTCTGGAATCGACCGGACTTGCGAGTTCGGTCGGACCAGAAAAATTCTCCCGTCTGTAACCTACTAGAATCGACCGGACTTGCGACCGGACTTGCAAGTTCGGTCGGACCAGAAAAATTCTCCCATCTGTAACCTACTGGAATCGACCGGACTTGCGACCGGACTTGCAAGTTCGGTCGGCCAGAAAAATTTCCGTCTTGTAAGCTACTGGAATGGACCGACCTTGCGACCGGACTTGCAAGGTCGGTCGGGCTAAAATTTTCCGTTAAGTAACTCTCTGGAATGGACCGACCTTGGGACCGAACTTGCAAGGTCGGTCGGCCCTGGAATTTTCACCCGATGTAGCCTACTGACTTGGACCGAACTTGCAAGGTCGGTCGCAAGTTCGGTCGGGTCAAAACTTACAAAAAAAAAACTATAGGATTATAACTAGTATATTATATACATTATATATGTGTACCCACCTATACATATGTAATATATATATATGTAAGTAAATCATGGATAAGTAAAGAAAAGGAAGTAAATGGATTATAAGTGTAAGGAATGTAAAAACTTAGTAAGTATGAATTAGGAAATGTAAGAGTAATCGAATTGAGTTCATGATAGTTAGAGTAATCATTCGGTTATATGTATATCATAGGAATTTGATTTGTGAACACCGGAGGAACATTGGGATACAAGTACAACGGTGAAAGGTATGATTTCTTCATGCCCTGTATCCTAATTTGGTTACCCCGATTTGTGTGCTTATTTGATCACCTAATAAGATAAATGCATGAATCGGACTATATTGCACCTACTCGTGCTTGTTTACATTGTTCTTGATATTTGCCTCGAACAATAGTTTGTATAATTCATGAAATATATGAATGATGATGAAGTGTATTGTATTCTGTAGTGTACTTGTATATTGTAATGTATTTTGTATGTATGTGTATATGTGTATTGTATTATTGCGGCTTGAATGTTGACTTCTGCTAATTCCTAACTACCTAACTCCTAACTTAAGTGAGTAAACCGGAATGAGTAGAAGTCCGATATAGCTTCGGCCACGCGTGAGGATGCGGAGTCACAAGAGGTTGGCTGCAATTCCTGACTCTTAAACTGGTCCGCGGCCCAAATCCCTTAAATGGGTAGCATCCCGGATTGGTGAGTCAAGTAAATCCCGGAGGTGGAACGGTGTAGTCCCCAGGGCCGGAGGTCCCAGCGACTTAACTTGAGTAAGAGTAAGTAAGTATGGATCCGTAAGTATGTATGAGTATGTATGCGTATGTATGAAGTAACGAGTAAAAGAGTAATCTCCACCCGATTAACCCGGGTGGAACAATGAAGCTAACCAGAACTGTACTTTGTGTATGTAGTAAGTATGTGTATTCGGAAGAAGGTAAGTAAGTATTGCATGGTTATATCGTATTCCTTGTATGTGATGGATTGTATGTATGTATGTTTGCGTAAGCACTATTGTATTGTGTGTAAGAGCATGTATGCATGTATGTTTGTATGAAAATGAACTGCATGTATTCGACCAAGTGGTCGGCGTACCCTCACTAGTACGCGGGGTATGCGGTTATCATGCTCGGCGAAAGCTGACCCCTTCGGGGGACATTTTTTTAGTGTGCAGGTACCCGAAACGAATATGGTCAAGGAAGAGACCGGAGGCACACCCTGGTATTTAGAAGTAAGTAGCGTGTGAGGAACGGGTAGTAAGTAGCCTCTTAGTGGGTATGTATGAACTTGGAAGAAGCATTGTAATGGTATTGGGAACCTAGTAAACTCGGTTATGTGTTTTGTATTGTATGGTTAATGAAGGAGTAAAGTATTGAATGGAACCTTGTAGTATTTGTTTGATGAATGGAGTATGTGTTGTGGAAGTGTAGTACTCGGGATTCCGGTCCATCAGACCGATGTTGTAAGCAGTAGTAGTAGCCTTGTTAGCCACGTGGGTGGTTATCGGCATTGTATCACCCATTGTACGTAAGTAAATATCCGCTGCGTGTATCTGACGTGTAAGGAGATTGGACGGTAAGCATGTATTAATGGTAGGGGTGCTACAAGGTTCGCGACACCTTATAATGCTCGGCGTGTCCCATTTAATCTCAGGTTCCCGACACCTTATAATGCTCGGTGTATTCCATTCAACTTCAGGTTCCCGACACCTTATAATGCTCGGCGTATTTCATTCGCTTTCAGGTTCCCGACACCTTAGAATGCTCGGCGTACTTCATTCCTTTAAAGGTAGTCAACGCCTTAGAATGGCTTGACATCATATCATCCTCATAGGTTGTCAACGCCTTAGAATCGCTTGACATTATCTCATTTCCACATTTTAGGTAGTCAACGCCTTAGAATAGCTTGACATCATTTCACTTTTAGGTAGTCAACGCCTTAGAATTGCTTGACATCTTTTCATTTTCATTCTCACTCATAGGTAGTCAGCGCCTTAGAATAGCTCGACACAATCCACACAGGGTCTTTTAAGATCCCAAAATTTTAGGGTGTCACTCTGGCATCAACTAGTCTTTTCATCTTCATTACAAAGCCTAGTTGACGGGGGGCAATCTGTTATACCCAAAATTTCAACCCCCCCGGAGTAGTCTCTAAGGCATATGTGTTACAAAGGGCAAAAGGGGTCAAAAAGCACCAAGGCGGGATTTTCCAATGACATTATCGGGATTTTCTATTTTCATATGACTTGTTCATTATCTCCAAACACTTCCAAATATCATAGTCATTATGAAAGGTATTTCATGATTTTCTAATAATATTTATTCTGGAAATTTAGCTTTTAATTCATATTATAAGCTAATTTCTTTAATTAACACATGAAATAACCTCAAAATAGAAATAATAAAAGGTTTCCAAAATTAAAATAAAATTTTCACATGGTTAGCATGACTACATACAGTCATAAACCTGAAATTATTTTATTTGGAACCTTAACCCAAAATTTAAAAGAGAAATTCAATCATTTTTGCAATTTTCTCTCTCCTATGGAAAATACCGAAATCAAAACAAAACGTCATGAAATTTTAACACAAGATAGAGGATGATTATTAGAGACTAATGCCGTTGGAATTTTGTTATTTAGACTTTCCAATAATAAGTTATGAATTATGGCAGATTCCAAATTGTGAGATTTTTATCTACTCGGTTATTTATCAAAATAACCCGATTCCAACTCTCAAAATTCTTAAAAATCATCCTTTATCTTCAGTTAAAATTTCATAATTTTTATCGGCCTAAAACATATTTTAAAAAATCGGATTCCCTTAGAGCACAAAATCAGGGTTTTAGATAAAAATCTTGTTCTATCAACATGACCTTGCTCTTTCTATAAAAGGACCTTCCAAAAATGACCTAGGGCAGAGGAGAACACTTCCAAAGTCAGAAAACACAGCCACAAACTTTCTCCCCACGTTTTAACACTTCCAAGCCTCAAATCAATACCGAAACACTGCAGAAATCACCCCGAAATCACCAAAAACTCATCCTTTCTTCTCCTATTGAACTTCCAAGCACCAAAAACACACAAAACCACCACAAAAACAGAAGAGAAACGTCCTTAACAGCATAAAGAAGAAGGAGTCAGAAGCACAATTCGAAGTCAATCCAAAATCGGCATCAACGAAGCACCAAAAGATCCCCGTTGTGAAGAGTCTCATTAAATCCGAAGGTAAAATAGGTTGAAGTCATGTTTTTCTAACTTTGTTCAACTTTAACTACTCTGTGTCAAAATTTGGAATCGAATTGACTTTTTATCGCTTCTGAATTAGCGTTTGTTTTCGCTTCTGCCCAATAACTTGTTTGCTAAGTTTCGTGTTTAATTCGAATTCAAATTGTAAACTTTCAATCACTAACGTGTTTAGAATATTTCAGGCTACCTACCCATAAAATTTGAGCCAGAAACACCGCCGGGAGCCACCCAAACAACGCCGTCCGAATGCCGGACGCCCCCGGACGGTGGCGGGATATTTTTATTTTCAAAATATAGGGTTTTATAAAACATGTCCGGGCCCACGGACGTCCTGTCCGTGGCCCCGGACTTTTCAAAATCTCGTTTCTGTTTAAATTTGACTTTTCTGTGTAATTAAGTTAACTAGGGTCCGTGGGCTCGGACATTAGGTCCGTAGCCACGGACAAAAACAAAACTTGACCTAATTTTGCCTCCGAAACCCTAGTTTTGGTATTTTAATTTCCATTTTAATTTTCTGTCAAAAAAATGTTAAAAAATAAAAAAAACAGAAGCGCGCACTTAGGTTAAAAACGACTCGTAATAAGCCGTAATTAAACTAAGTAGAGGAAAAACGACTTCTAGGGGTAATGAAAGTAATTGAACCCTAATTAAGTCGAATATCAAGCCCCCGAACCCGAACTCTCCTTTCCTAATTTGATCTAGGTTAAAATTAGGTGGCGACTCATAATAGGTTCCAGTGAGCTAGCTTAGGTTTTAATAATTATTATTATATGACATAGTTATTAATCTTAGGTTATAAGTGGACCTAAATCGCGATTGGATCCTAATCAACTTTAATAAACATAGGATAGGGTTTAAAATCGAGGCTCACACATCCTCATACCACAACTACCATTACATGGTTACTAAATCATCTCTACTCAACCCAATACATGCCTTGGTTCTCCCATTCACCAAGTCATCCATAAATGCACATTTCCTACTAAACTTTTGCCATAGTTTATCTACAATTCTAACTTAGCCATACACATCCTTTCTTGCCAAAATCATTCATAATCTAGCCACAACCTTACAAGGGTCCTACAAGCAATCAAGACCACATCAATACATCAATACTTCATCAATACTTCCTCAAATAACCATACTAATATACACATACACAAGTTACTTGGCTCCAAGGCCTATAATTCACATACTTGCCCACAAATACTTAAACTTCCACAACTACAATACTAATACAATGTTTGGGTTCTTTAAATTGGTGTACCCTTTCCCATTACTCTAATGCATAATAATTTAGCATTAAGAAGGTGCTCTTACCTTGACCTTATATTTCCTTCTTTTCCTTTCCAATTCTTCTCCTTCTCTCTTTCTTGCACAAATCGGCCATATGGGAAATGGAGCTTCCAAACTCCATTCCCATCACCCAAAGCACACAAAACAAGTGTAATTAACATACTAGCCCCTTAGTTTAATGCAATTCATTGAAATGCTTAAAACATAATTTCTAGGGTTTACTTTTGGAGTGTTTTAGGAGAGGTTTTAACCCTTCGTTCAAGTAGGTGATTCCACCACCATTGCAAGGTTGAATTGGTGCTCAAAAGAGAGAGAAAAATAGAGCATTACAAGAGGGGCAAAAATCGGTTACAAAGGAATGTGGAGAGAACATGAGTTTTTTCATGTAGATTTCTACCTTAATGGAGAGAGGATACTCCAAGCTACACATTGATGCTATTTTCTCTTTAAATGGGGAAAACCCATGGAGATGAACTTCCTCATTTTTGAAAAGAGTGAAGTGTAGAGGATGATGAGGGGAGTAATAATATGTAATTAATTTTACATTTGGAGCTCACATGGAGGTAGATCATGGAGGTAAAGTGGAGAAGCCATTGAAGCTTTGGAAGAGCTTCAAATCGCCCTACAGAGGAGAGAGAAGAGAGAGAAATCAGTGGGGGAAGAAGAAGGGTAGGAGAGAGATGAGGGAAATGAGAGAGTGAGGTGAGAGAGTCCTTTTTTCTACTATTTGTACTTTTACTTTTTGCTTTTTGATTTGATTAGTTAGTGTGTGAGTGTGTGAGAGGGGTTATTAAATGTCTAAAACCGCCCCCCCCCCCATATTACTACTAGTCGGAGCATTTTTCGTCTTTTACAGAAAACGATCGTTATTTTACCCGGTTTAGGTACTATTCACTAACCGGGCCCGTTTTCCGGAATTTTCTCGTTTCTTTAATTTTATTGGTTATTAAGCTTCCATTAATGCTTAATTATAGATTTAATGATCTATAATTTTACGGGTTCGTTGACCGCTTAAAATCATGTTTTTGGGTTTTCTCGAAAAACGTGCGCTAAAGCTCTATTAGCATTTTAATACATTATTTGGATCCGTTTTCTTCGGGAGTTGTTCCCGTATAGTATTTAGGCCTTATTAAGCCTGAATAATCCATATAATATGCTAACCGAGGTCTCGTACCTCTTATGGTTATTAAACGCTTATTTAGTGTTTTTCACTTTTTAAGCGTTTCTTTATTTCTTTGGATTTAATTTCCTTACCAATATTACTTAAGCATTATTAGGCTCTTATATACGGATTAGAATAATCTTAATCACTATATATAAGTTTGGGGTATTTCAATCTACCCCCTTAAGAACTTTGTCCTCAAAGTTGTTCAAGGTTATAGGATTACCATATTTGCTCATTCATACAAGTATAATACCAAAGCCATACATTCCTCCTCCTTACAAATTCCCAAATCTGTTACTCAAGGTCTCTACATACCATTCCATACAATGTACCATAATTATTCCAATCCGCATTACATCCAACCATCTGGTTCGGCATTACAAAATTTATACATACATACATACATACAGTGCAAAGCTATCCCTAAGGCGATGCAATACCCACTATAATCCCGCAGGCACTCAGGTCTTCTAGACATAAGACTCCTCTATCTCCCGCTGCCCTTGGAATAATACAATATGATATACTACCACCGTTCTCCGGTAAGATCCAACAAACTATCTCCAATCTAAGGGAAATCCTTTCACAACTACTAGTCAAAAAATTTCCTAAAACACACAACTCCAAATTCCAATTTATATTAATAACTTCTATCCTATGTGCGATTTTTGTGACCACTTGAGGGGAGTTTCAAGAATCATTCGACCCTGATGTGATCAGCATCAGTGTTGAACTATCTTTCCCCCTCAATTTGTGTTCGGTTTCCCTTGATCTGATCAGGATCAAGTTCGACTTCCCACATCAGTTTCAAACAATCGAATAATGATTTTGTCCATTTTCTATCTTTTTACTCTTCTAGTCATGATTACAATTTCACACATCTCTAAAGGATGGAATTCAGTCCATCAATCCTCCTTACGCTACTTCCAAATATTGTACTTCGAGATTCAATACCTAAGTGCTCATTTCATCGACCTTCGCTACTTTCACCCATTACTTTCATCCATTACAACTCTCTGTCATCTCAACTATCCTAACTACGGAATACAGTACTTACGAAATTCAGTTGTCCTCAGTTTACTTCCAATCACATACCTACGAATACACTAATCAGGGCTACATACATATACTCTCGATCATTCATACAATTTCTACAGAATATAATACTTGTGGAGCCGTCCACTACTCGTTACTCTTTACCAATACTCTTACACTAGGGTTACAAGATGGGTATATTCGTCCTATGGTATTTGCATCTCTCGTGCCTAATTACCACAATTTCAATATGAATGAATACGTATGTTTATTTAGCATAAGTACCAATCATCAATTCGATTCTCGTTTGTGCTATGCACATTATAGTTTATGTTTTTTTTAAGTGATACTTACATTGAGCGGTTTTCGCTCTACCCCCCTTAAAAGGGATTACCCCCACGTAATCTACCGTATGTTATTATTGAACATTGGTTCATTCAATTAGGGCAGTCCGAAGCATTTAGCTTCACCACGGTCTATTATATAATACACTATAGTCAAAGGGTCTTAACCATACTAATGGTTTAGTCCTTGCACCAAGAATTCCCATATGAGTTTATTTAACTCATGATTAATTCGGTTCTAGCCTATTAGGCTTCAAGGCATTAATAGCTATTCTATTATACTTACTAGGTACATTAACCTCTTAGCTAGGGCCCACTAGCTTCTGCTGCGCGACCCTAATAACCTTAGTGTTTAATTCGCTCTTTGGTTATTCTAAATGTGCTACCCATCGCCTTTTTATCCCTCCATTGTGGGAATAAGGTTTATTAAACAATTGTGGTATTCTTTTATCGTGCTTGGACTCGATAGGTTTAGATTTATGACCAGCTCTCTGGAAATCTATAATACATACTATTTGTGCTGTCGTGATTATTCACTAAGTTCCTCCGACTTATTGTCGGGCGAGGTTAAGTCACCACTTAAATGTAGTGCTTCCTCTGTTGTCAATAGCTTCTAAATTTTACCAGTTCTTCTGGTTCAGTACAAGTGTTCTTTACTTGTATGACCTTGTATTTCGTATGCGTTGGTCCTAGTGACTTTCTTAAGTCTCCTTTCACCTTTTATTCCAAGGGAATTCACATCTTGCGATTGTTAGTGTGTTCTATACTCTTTGTGCTTCTTTGGCCTTAGGCCGCACGGTTTTGCTGCTAAGCTTGCTTAACTGGCTTATGCCATGTTTGTTGGTGAAAGAAAGGTTTACTACAATTACATTTTCCATATTCCTCGCTATCCCACTACATCCTTAGCTGCACAAGTGCAATACCAAAACACTCAGTCATACAGAGTGCAGAGGCGTAAACGCTTGGCAGTAAATCACTTATGTGACAGGGATGAATATTTTTGTCTGGATTCTCGTGTTTACTGCTCTATGTCATTGTCTACTACTTCCTCATAGCGGTCGCTTGTTGCGCACCGTATTCTTACTCATTATACAACATCGTTCTTACTAACTGTGTTACTGTGGTAGTTTATCTTTACTCGTCGCCATTTTCGTTGGCACCATTTCCTTATGGTGTAAATACACCGATGGTTTCTTATATCCGTGTGTATGTCGGTTGTCGTAGCATACCGCTATATTACTATCTTCCCGATGTGGAGATGTTTTATTTCAATTCCGGTTTTATGTGTAGGATAGCTTATCTCACATTACTCCATCATTATGAAGCAATTTACCAAGTATCTTGGTGGACAATGGATGAAATAATTTACCGGGTTATAAACTCTCTTGAGCATTGGTCATTCGTGGTGTCCAATGTGCACTCACATTATTTGTCTTTGACAATTACTGTTTCTCCAGTGCTGAGCATTGGTTATAGGCTCTAGCAATGTAGTTTTACTTTTGTATGTACATCACCGGGACATCCCCAAGCAACTTCATGGGTTTTCTGGGCCCGTTCTCCAATTGGAGGGTATTTCATCACTGGTAAGTGAAGGTTCTTGTTGACAAGGTTTACTCTGTTAGTATTCATTCAATGGTTCGCAATATGCTTAGTTGCGTATGAAGTATACTTGCTCCTTCGAGTCTCTATGCTCTCTAAGTGTTGTGCTTTTACAGTCCAGAGCCTCTTGTAGGCGTAGTGGTTTGGAAATCTCATTTTCTTGTTTGATTGTCTCTTGGCAATAACTACATGCACAAGCTTGTTGTTATGGTAGATGGAAGCCTTTTCTGAGGGTTCGCATCATTACAACATTGATGATCTTTGGTCAACAAGAGGTGTCTTTCCTCGGGTTTCTCGTAGTGTCCAAGTGTGGACTAGGCCATTATTGGCGTTATCACGATTCCTATGCCTCTGTGTTACCATCGCTACAGAAGGAAAGAGGGTTAATTAAAAGCTTGTCAACTGTATACTAGACTGATGCTCTAGTGACAGTGACACTGAGGTTGCCATTACTCCATGCCATTCATTATATTGAGCTCAAATTGGGTGGTTCATTTGTCGATCTGTTTATCGTTGAAGCAATATCTTTTGCAAGTCTTGTTATTAAATGGTGTGGCTTTGCAACCGTTTAAGTTACATAATGTAGTTGGTCCATGGCTCTTAAGCCTTATTGCTGCAAGCTATGCTCTTTGCAAGCTGCTTATACATGCTTCCACTCCTTGTATACCCCATAGGTTGGAGGTATTACTGGCTCCATGGTAAGTCTTGGCACCACGCTTCCGTTCATAGGAGGCCCTTTAGGCAATCTGGTGCTAACCAGTGCCTTCTTGTAAGTTAGGGTATTTCCCGTTATGCGAAATCCCTTCGGTGTCCTAACCAAGCGTTCGGTTTAGCTTTTGTGCTATTATCATGTCACTATTGTTCGACTGTTGTTAACTCAGACACCCTTCAAGGATTGCTCCTGGGTGTTGTTGGTTATGCCGTTACATCCGACTAATGTTCATGACATGTTGTGTCCACTATACCGCCTTGTGGTATCGTATTGAGCTATCTCTTTTAGGGTTATGACGTCTCCCGTCTTTGGGTAGACTATTTATACTTTCTCCTAGTGTTTAGACTAGCTTTGATATCCTCTTCAACGATGGATTATGCTCCCTGGTAGTTTTGTATTTGTCCTTGGGAACTCCGTCCCGTTTGTTGTGCGTTGTTGTGTTGACATTAGGCATTTGCCTTACTGTGTTCAGGCTGGGTATCCCTTCCAGCTGTCATGTATTTGTTTGAAGTCTTTGAGACATATCCAACGTCCATACTTACTAGTCTGTGCTCTTTGCACTTCCTAATTCTTACTCCTTACCATCAGATGGATTCTCTAAGTTCCTTTATACTTATTACTTAGCTGAGTCCCTTCTCTTTAATCGTCTGAGGTGTCCAGTTGTTCTGGTTTGAACTTACTCATGGTCCGTAGAACAGAGTTAACTACTTCCCATGTTTCATACACTACATGTATACATACGTGGGGTACCTTGTTGATACGTTACCACTTACCCAACTATCTGTCAGGCCTGCAAGCTCATTCGGAGTGCGATCGTCCCACATCCCTTATTTGGGTACACTCGTAGTGTTCGTCACACGCCTAGGTGAAGTATTCTATTGTCAACTCCTCTTGTATCATTCTATGATACTCACCGTAATTCTGTTGGTTCGGTTTTAAAATCCAAGGTTTAAAAGAAGGTTTGCGGGTTTGAAAGAAAAGTTATGGGTTTTGAAACAATGGTTCGGTGGTAAAAGAAGTTCCTCATGGGATAGCCATGTTCGAGGTCTTGACCAAGTCCAGCTTCCCGTTGTCTGGTATGTCCTTAGTACAATGGTCGGACCGTTAGGCCTTTCCAAGCTTTCATTCTTTCAGTTTTAGGACGTGTGGTCCTGTAGTTGTTCCATTGCTGTCATGGTACATTACTATGTACCTGTGGTATGTTGGAGTTCTTCTTCATGTTTTTGTTCTTACTGCACTTGCCGTGGCAAGTGCGTGGTACGGTTTCCACTTGTTTTGGTAGTCTTGTCGACTCTTCCTTTGATATATTGATCTATGATTGGGTTACTTGATCCTTCAAGTAGCTTCTCAATGATCTTGACATGGTTGTCGTTGATCGGGATACTTCTCCAATCCTTGGAGGTTCCTATTTATTTGGTTTGTGTTTTGCTTTGTTGCTCGTTCCCACACATGTATTGTGGTTGCTGAGCCTTAGCTTGTCTAGGCACTACTCTCGTAGTCCTATCGGGTTACATCTCGTGATTGTTCTTGTAGCTTTCTGAGCTATATTAGCCAGGTATTGCAACCTTCTAGGCGTTGTAGTTTCGGAATTAACCACTCCCGACTATATCCTTAGTCGGCTAGCATACCGTTGCTGGTGCTATTTAGCTATTACCGTCCCATAGACTTGTGTCTCGGTTCTGTTACCGTTCCTTTTTCCGTTCTATTGCACGCTTAGTGCTCCTTTTTCTGATGTTGGTTGACTAGCCAGGTTCTCACGACTACTAAGCACGTCGCCCCATGCTGTTGCAAGTTGTAGCCTCCTTATGGTTGGAGTGCTCATTCTACCGCTATTAAGTGTGGGTATTGTTGTTCAACCGGGATCCATCTCTGGGACTTCCAGTTCTTGGAATCTATTACATGTCGGTTCTTGTTTACCGTATACTGATTTCACAATTGCCAAATTGGGTTTTCCCGAGTATAAGAGGACTTTCCTTCTCTCTGGCGTCCTTTTCCAAGTTATACAATGGGGTTTGCGGTGGGCGGGACTGGTATTGTAGGTATCCGGTACACACCGAGAATTCCTAACTAGCATCTCTCTAATGCTATCACTCAGCCCTTAGCCCTAAGCTTCTAATTCCTAACTCAATATTTCATAAACTCGGTATTTCCAGTCACCAGAGCGATATTTCACTCATACCACTAATACTGTCATTACCGTCCAATCTCCTCATACCTCCAGATTCACGCAGCGGATACATACTTACACAACGGTGGGTGATACAATGCCGTTAGCCACCCACGTGACTAACAAAGCTACTACTACATACAGCATCGGTCTGATGGACCGGAATATCCGAGTGCTACACAAATACAATCCTTACTACAATTACAACCGGGTACTACAACTTCCCATTCAACACTATACTCCATTACAATACCATACAATACAATATAACATACCGAGTTTACTAGGTTCTAGATACAAATGCAATACTTCTTCCAAGTCCGTACATACTCATTAAGAGACTACATCTACCCATTCCTCACAAACTACATACTTTCAATACTTATGGTGTACTTCTACATCCAGGCTATAAGCCTTGTACAATTCACTACTAACTATATTTCACTCCTAGCTCTCCAAATATAGCTGTCGGTCTGTTACTATGATCATATCCGCTTCGGGTACCTGCACACTAAAAATGGTGCCCCAAGGGGCTCAGCTTACGCTGAATATGATAACCGCATACCCCGCGTACTAGCGAGGGTACGCCGGCCACTTGGTCGTATACATGCAATTCATTTTACAATCACATACATACATGCATACATGCTTTCATACATAATACTGCAATACTACACATGGATACATACATACAGTTCGATACATACAAGGAAGACAATACAAGCCAACCATACATACTTACCTTTACCGAAATACGCATACACCATACATACTCAATACATACACAATACATACACAATACATACGCAATACTTGTTAGCTTCATTACGCACCCATGTTAGCTTCATTACGCACCAGACATGAAAGCCGACGTATGTATTGCGAACTTCTATGAGAAAGGGGGTAAACTTGGATTACACCAGGACCGAGATGAGACATCTGAGTCAATTACCAAAGGGATACCAGTAGTATCATTCTCCATTGGAGATGATGCAGAGTTTCTATACGGTGACCCGAAGAGGATGGACAAAGCAAGCAAGATTATCTTGAAGTCAGGAGATGTGTTGATATTTGGTGGAAAATCTAGATTAGTGTACCATGGGATTAAGGGCATTAGGTTGAATACAACCCCATCAACTTTAGTAAATACTACCCATTTGAAACCTGGACGATTAAATTTGACATTTAGGCAATATTGATGTAATTATAAAGATTGTATGTAAGAATCATTGGATTAATGAATGACATCTTAAATCCTTTGAGACATGCACCCCAACCTCACTATCTTACGAATTGTTAACCCCAGGCCTCGAGTCTAATGGAGGAGCAGTGCTGAGTGTATTGGACAAGACCGAGGCCAAGGATAAGGGGAATGTCATCATGGGAACCTTTACAGTAAATGGCGTGAGTGCATCGATACTGTTCAATTCAGGAGCGTCTCATTCCTTTATATCCTCTACATTAGCAAGGAAGTTAGAGACAACCCCTGAGCCTCTCTCAGATTTCCTAGTCACATTACCGACGTAGGAGAGAGTGAGGTGCGCGAAACTACATAAGGGAGTTTAGATTAATATCATGGATGAAGATTTTCAGGCGGAATTGATTGAGTTGGATAATTTAGGTTTTGACATCATCATGGGCATGGATTGGCTACAGAAGTACAAGGGACGACTACATTGCGCAGAGCATAGATTACTACTGAAGATCCCGAAGGGCAAGACAGTTTCATATCGCAGCACTCCAATAGAGCCTACTTTCAAGCTAGTATCTGCTATCACATTGATGAAGAAGGTAAAGAAGGGACAACCAGTTTATTTGTGTTATGTCCAGGACATGAGGCAGGAAGAGAAGACACAGTCAGACATACCAGTCGTTTCAGACTTCGCTGATTTATTTCCTGAAGACTTACCAGGGATGCCACCCAAGAGGGATGTTGAGTTCTCCATCAACTTAATACCAGGCACGGGGCCTATTGCTAAAGCACCCTATAGAATGGCACCAGCAGAGATGAAAGAGCTGAAGATTCAGTTAGAAGATCTTCTTGACAAAGGTTTCATCAGACCGAGTGCATCACCATGGGGAGCACCAGTTTTATTTGTGAAGAAGAAGGATGGTAGCGTGCGACTATGCATCGACTACAGGGAGCTTAATGCAGTCACAATGAAGAATAAATACCCTTTACCACGGATTGACGATCTGTTCGATCAATTAAGAGGCGCTACAGTTTTCTCAAAGATTGACCTGAGATCAGGATATCACCAGATACGGATAGCTGATGAAGATATAGAGAAGACAGATTTTTGGACGCGTTATGGGCACTATAAGTTCACAGTTATGCCATTTTGGCTTGTCAAACGCCCCAGCAATATTCATGGATCTTATGAACCGGTTGTTCAGAGAGCAGTTAGACTCATCAGTGGTTTTATTCATCGACGATATTCTAGTATATTCTAAGACTAAGGACGAGCACAAGGTGCATCTGAGGCAAGTTTTGCAGACCATGAGAGAGAATCAATTGTATGCTAAACTTTCAAAGTGTGATTTCTGGTTAGACAGTGTACCCTTTCTGGGGCATGTAATATCTGCTAGCGGTATATCTGTAGACCCAGTGAAGATTGAGGCAGTTAAGACTTGGCCGAGACCGAAGACAGTGACAGATATCCGTAGTTTCTTGGGATTAGCTGGTTACTATCGTAGATTTGTGCAAGACTTCTCCAAACTGGCAAATCCAATGACGAGCCTGATGAAGAAAGACTCTTCATTTGTATGGACTGAAGATTGCGAGTGTTCCTTTCAGACACTGAAGCATCTACTGACGTCGGCACCGATACTCACCATTCCAGAGGGGACCGACGGAATTGAAGTTTATTGCGATGCCTCAGGCACAGGGATAGGATGTGTACTTATGCAGAATGGAAAGGTTGTTGCTGATGCATCACGACAGCTGAAGAAACACAAAGAGAACTACCCGACTCATGAGCGTTCAACTAGTCGAATCCTATGACATGCATACAATTGGGTGGTTAATTATCCATAACTAACCCTGCTCATTAGTCCCCTTACTGTTTCCCAGTTTATACTTACTATTCCATTGTTATTCTAATTCATGTACTTAAGTTACTTACTTACAATTATTTTCTAAGCTTGTTTATGGCCTTAATGACCTTTAAACATCATTAATCATGTCTTAATTAGCTTATACTATCATTACCCATCCTTAGAATACCTTTAAAACAAGTTCGGGACAATTTTGAGGTGGTCCGGGTTTGTGTCCGGGGATACAAACCCGGACCAGTACTGGAATGCATTTTCTGGGCAAGTTTGTGTGTGGTCCGGGTTTAGGGAAGGGTTTACAAACCCGGACCATGCAATTGGAGACCTCTCGGGTGGAATTTTGGTGTGGTCCGGGTTTAGGGGTTGGTTTGCAAACCCGGACCATTCCTTTGCAAATCTCTCGGGTGTATTTTTGGGGTGGTCCGGGTTTAGGTCTTGGTTTGCAAACCCGAACCATCCCTTCTGAATTACAATCTGTCGATTTTTTTGACTGGTCCAGGTTTGCGTACTTGTTTGCAAACCCGAACAAGTTACAATATTTACATATATGCTAGTTTTTGACTATGTTTCAACTCCACATTTCTACCAACCTCTTCCCCATTATTCCTACATATAACCTAGCATATTTTAGCATTGATTAAGCACTTTAAACTAGCCTAATCCGCCTCTATCAAAATCTGTTACAAAGCACCATTCACTGTTAAATTTCCTCCCCTGTTACAGTTTTTGCTCTGCTCCAAATGCTACAGATTTTTCCTTTCTTCTTCCCACTACTCCTATGGCTCTTTCATTGCCTCATTTGCATTATACTCAACCCAAGACTTACTCACTACCTTACTCACTTTACCAAGTCTCACACATTAATTCTTCCTTGTTTCTCCAACACATTTCAACACTTCTGCTACAGATTTTATATCTTTTCATTCTCTTATCTCAACTACTACTCCTTAGTTACTAAATCATCTCCACTACATCCCAATACACACCTTGGTTCTCCCATTCACCAAGTCATTCTTAATGCACAATTCCTACTAAAATTTCGCCATAGTTCACCTACTTTTCTTACTTATCCACATATCTCATTTCTCATCAAATACATCCCTACTCTAGCCAAACCACAAGGGTTCTACCAGCACACATACAAAATCACAATACCCCAATACCTCCTCAATTTCAATATCATTACCTCATTACTTCCTCAATCCACCATACTAATACACATACACCATTCATTTGGCTCTAAGGCCTACAATCCAAATACAAACTCATAAATACTCAAACTTCCACAAACTACAATACCAATACAATATGTGGGTTTCTTTAATTAGTTTACCCATTCCCATTACACTAATGCATTAAAATATAGCATTAAGAAAGAGCTCTTACCTTAAAGCTCTTATTTCCTCCTTCCTTTTCTATTCCTTCTTCTCTCTTTCTTGTACAATCGATCACATGGGGAATGGAGTTGCCAAACTCCATTCCCATCACACAATACACACAAAATAAGTGCAATTAATATACTAACCCTTAGATTTATACTAATTCTTTGAAATGTTCAAAACACAAATTCTAAGGTTTACCTTTGGAGTGTTTTAGGAGGGGTTTTAGCCCTTGGTTTGAGAAGGTGATTCCACCACCATTGCAAGGTTGAGATTATGCTCAAAAGAGAGAGAGAAAACAAGGCATTACAAGGGGGTAGAAATCGGTTACAAAGGAAACATGAGTTTTTCATGTAGATTTTTACCTTAATGGAGAGAGGAGACTCGAAGCTTTGCTTTGGTACCATTTTCTCTTTGAATGGGGAAAACCCATGGAGATGAAGTTCTTCCTTTTCGAATTTTGAAAAGATAGAATTGTAGAGAATGATGAGGGGAGTTCAAATATGTAATTTGTTTTTGATTTGGAGCTTGCATGTGGCTAGAGCAAGAGGTTGAAGAGGGGCTGTCATGGAAGCTTGTGGAGAGCTTCAAAAATCGCCAGATGCAGAGGGGAGAAAGAGAGAGAAATCGCTGGGTGAGGAAGAAACCCACGCGAGAGAGAGGGAGAATGTGAGGGTGAGAGGAGAGAGGTAAATAAGTAACCTTTTTACTTTTTGGTACTTTTTGCTTTTTAGCTCTTTAATTAATTAGCTAGTTACATGTATGTGTGAGGGTATTATTTGACATATTAAAATCGGTCCCACACAGTAATACCAGGTGGAGCGTTTTTCATCTTTTACCAAAAACGCTCGTTAATTTACCCGGTTCCGGTACTATTTATTAACCGGGCCCGTTTTCCAGAATTTTCTCGTTCCTTTAATTTTATTGGTTACTAAGCTTCCATAAATGATTATTCATTGTTATTTAATGATTTATAATTTTTACGGGTTCATTTGACCACTTAAAGTCACGTTTTCGGGTCTTCTCGAAAAACGTGTATTAATGCGCTATTAGCGTTTTAATACCTTATTTGGATCCTTCGGGAGTTGTTCCCATATATTATTTAGGCCTTACTAAGCCCTTCGAATCCATATAATACGTTAACCGAGGTCTCATACCTCCTATGGTTATTTAACGCTTATTTAGCGTTTTTCGCTTTTTAAGCATTTCTTCATTTCTTTTGGATTTATTTCTCCTTACCAATATTACTTAGGCGTCATTAGGCCCTTAAATACGTATTAGATTAATTTTAATCCCTATATTTAAGTTCGGGGTATTTCAACAAATGCGAACTAAAATATATATATGTTCATACACATAATACATCACAATATTACCTCAAGTAATATAACACAATCATAATACTTGTACTCTACGTACAATAATAGTTTGCTGCATGTGTACCATGCACTACGTACAGTATATTTTAAGCATGCGAAATCACTCCACCCCCCTTAGAAATGATTATGCCCACGTAATCTACGAATATATCATCTTGAAGTAATAAGTTCAAGATGTTCCACTCCAGTGGAATTATTCGTGCACTAATGTGGTACATATTTCATTACCCCCTTTTCTCTAGGGTCGGGCTTTAGCCCCTCTGGCTATACTGCCTATCTTGGTTAGGTGTATGTATATTCATATACAATTAGATCGGGAGATGTAAACACATCATTGTTTCCCAACCTGCTAAGTATTTCGACTAGCTTTTATTCAGTCACACTAACCTCTATACATGCTCATGGTATATTCACAAGAGTTCAAGCCACCCTACCGAACTAACCTTCGGTGTAAGGGTTGTCGAGCTATGCTCTAGCACCTAGTGCTTGCAGTAATTATCTCTAAAATTCCAAGACGAGTCTGATATGCACAACTAATTGGCGCCTCATGACTCTAAGTTATTTCCCTCTGGAATGAGTTTGTTCCTTAGGTACCTTGTAGGTCCTCTTTTGTTGGTGTGAACTCGTATCCCTCGTGTGTTGGTATTTTAGTACCCACACATATGGTTCATCCCTCTTCTTGATTAGGGGGATCCATTTGTTTAACTGATCTTCCACGTTCTGATTCTCACCAACATAATTCGGTTAACAGTTATTATAATGGTCGCTTTGTTGCGCACCATGTACTAGTCGATTCGACGGTTATCCGCTATTTCGGTTTGCATGGAGTATCTAATCTCCAGCTTAGAGTATCTCTTTTAATGCTCGCTTTTGCCCTTCGTCTGTTGTAAACATACAATACGACTGTGGGATTTAGCTTGGCGTTCATTTTCTGTTCAGCCCTAATTGGTACTAACATACTGACGTTTTATGGCTTGAGCATGTGGTTATTATTGTTTAATGCGACATCATCGTAGCGCCCTCAGCGCATGATATAACTTTCTCGGTGCCCCCTTTTTGGGTAGCATCAATAATATTACAAATGTCTCTCTAATATAATTTCCTAAGATACCACAATTCCTCCTTTTCCTCTTCTCATACATGGGTTCACCTTGCCATTACTAAAATCTCCAAAACTTGTGTTCTAACTCATCCCCTGTGGAGTTGCGACCTTATGTCGTTTTATTATCAAGCTATCCTTGATTTTTCCTAACCTTGTTAGTTTGACTGAGATCTCTCTCGTCAATTCATGGTTTACCTAGTCACGATTCCATTCACTGACTTAGACACAGAGTTGACTACCTCCTGGGTCCTTACACTACTCGTTTACATACATGGGGTACCATACTGATACATTACTACTTACCCAACTAACTTAATGTAACTTTTGTCAGGCCCACAAGCTCCTAGGAGTGTGGTCGTCCCATGTCTCGTTTAGTGCACTCGTAGTGTTCATACCCGGTGGTTATCGTACTCTTAGTCCCGGTATTTTATATTTAAGTAACTATGATGCCAATTCTTAACCTTTAATGTCAGGATGGCCCTAGAGGGTTCTCTAGGTTCTATGGGTTCCTTTATTAATATATATTATCCTTACCTTTTCTAAGATAGATGTTTGCGACTTATCGCCCTAATACTGGTTTCCACATGCTCGTCATCTGGTATCTGTGAGTGGGGATCAGTAACTACTTACTATCTCTCCCGTTCACTCCTAGGCTGTTAATGCCTTCAGATATGAGTTTTCAATTCTCGAACTTCACCCAATCCATTGGGTTACACCCTCTGGTGTAGTCTGGACTCCATGATAAGGGTTGACACCTCGTGTTTCCCCTGCCTTATGGTAGTCCCTCTCTAGCCTGATATTAATCAGTATTTGTGATTCATCACCTTTGTTCTCCTAGTTTTGGGTCATTTTGGTGGTACTAAGGGTATCCTTCCGTAGGCCTATGCCATACGATATTCAAGCTCAGTGCTTATTCTGATAGTTAAATGATTGTTGGTCTTTCTATTTAATTTAATCCTAGTTGGTTCTAACACTTTCTCCTAAGGTTACAATTGGATACCCACAACTTAGTGGGTTCCGCTAATCATCGCTCTTCATTGTGTAGTCCTTACTCTTATTCAACTCATATTCCTCCATCCTCTTCGAGGTAACGGTATCTTCCGTCCTCAGGCAAATTCACTGTTCAGTTAATATCCACTGCCCTCCGTATGGGAGTCTAGCAGCATAATGGATTCACAACACCCTCGGTGTGTGTGGTGCGGGCATAACGTTGGCCCCTTTATCGTACGTTCACATCTGCCTAATTTTTTTCTTGCAATTACAAAATAGTTTGCCATAACGGCACCTGTCTATTATTTCTCTAAACACTATAGACACCTGAGCCATTCTCTTCGGCCAAATCAGGATGCCCAACTCCAGACTTGGACGGGGTAAGCAAGTTCAGCACTCATTGGATCCCAATGATACCATGTCCATATCACTTATTACCCTCACTCGAGTTTTAAGCTGGTGTTACTTGGTTCGGTTAGGTTTAATTCAAAGTCTTGGCTCGTATAGCTCACTTCTTGCCCTCTGGCAATGTTCAATCGTAGTGGTTTTAACCACAAGTGTCGCGCACTCCCTAAATATGGTTATGCTGGTCCTGAAGACCCGACACTCCCCACCGGTAATGATTGACGTTTAATGTACATACCGGCACTGGGGTTAGGCTTGTAGGCACTAATTATCGTTGTTCTCATTTACTCCCCTTTTCCATACTCTACTAAATGGTGTATTATTTTCAGGTTGTAATGGTCAGACCGGCTAGGTCTTCCCGAGGTTTCATCGACCTCCAACCCGAGGGTTTCATAACCCAGCCTTTAAGAAGGCCATGTCCTACTTCATTGCATTACAGACTCATATAAAGTTTAGTGTTTATTGGTAACCGCCTGGACCACTCGGTTCTTTAGGGTTAGTTTACCGTCGCTGCACTTGCTGTAGCAAGTGCGCAAGGCAGGTTGCAATTTAATACTTTGGTTAATGTGGCACTTGCAGTGGCAAGTGCGTCATGCAGACTGAGCCACTGGTACGGTGTGTCAGTGCAGTGCTATTCCTTAATCGGGTTCCTGTTCCTGTCGAAGAAGTTCTTATTTAAATTAATACAGTCTCATTCCCGCACTCGTTCCCACCAGTTTACCGTGGTAGTAAGGTCTTACTTTCCTCACGAGGCGTTGCATGATAGCAACTTAGCGAGTTCTTGTTCCTTCAGCTCTCATGATCTCTTCTCATGCACGTCAGACCATCTTGAACCTTCAGTATTGCATGGCTTAGAGTTACTCGCTTCGGGTGAGACTTCTAAAAGGTAATCCATTCCATCCGTTATATATCTCATAAACTAATCATTACTCATCGTTTCCACTTCTTTGCCCCCAAGCGCACTAATCGGTGCTATCCTGGATGTAAGACAGGGTTGCCTTGCTTATAGCAAGCTAGCCCCATTAGTCCTACAGGAATTATCTCCTCAACCTCGGTTTAATATTCATCTTATACTCGTATGGTAGACATTACGCCATTACCAGGACCCCCGGTCCTAACATTACATCAAAACACAAAGTCTTATTTTCTACATTTAACACAATTCTCATAGCATCCACATCGGGTCTTCCCGATCAGGAGAGTTATCTCCGTGGTGCTTCTCATTTCCTTGCCTCACTAAATAGTACTCGAGGTACGGGCTGCGGCGGGTGGGCCACCATTGCAAATTTCCCGGGATGCTCTCCCATCAAGTGCGAGCGGTTCATACCGTCCTCACGTAACTTGGGGTTGCTGGACCTTCACCACCTTCCGCTGCGCCGTGTTCTTCCTTAGTACTGTTACCCAGACCTCTCCCTGACATATGTCAAGAGGACGGGTTAGACCTTTACTCGGTCTAATACCGTAGTCTCGGTCATTTAATATTGAAGTGCCTCTACGGCTATGGTGTGCAAGTCTAAGCATTGCATCAACCCCGTGAGGTCACGTATCCTCACAACGTTTCCCGTATTCCCAAAACCTATACTCACTGTATAAATCCTACTATCTCTTGTCATCAGAGCGGTACTCCGCTCTGATACCACTTTTGTAACGCGCCTACTCTAATCGGCTCCTAATCGTCTCACTTCACATTGTAATCGCAGCGGTAATCTAAACAATTGAACTACTGGTGTCACCGTTCTCACTCGCTCATACGAGTAATAACGTGCTTACTGATATATATATATATAAATGCGAAACAATTTCCCCAGTGACAACAAGAGATAGATCTAACCTTCCCAAACCAATATAAAATACATTCATAATGAGCATTCTAAGTATCCCAATCCTATACACGTTTCTAAGTTCATATCAAAATGCAACAGTGCATATTTAAACAACGATAACTAAACTACCCAGCACGTCCCTCTCTTTGTCGACACCGGAAGCTGCATACCTGCAAAATGTTTGTTTGTGGTATGGAATCAGCCCCTGCTGAGTATGTTACTACCTGACTGTCATGCCCCCTCAGCCTCAGTTAATTGGTCGAGAGCATGCAATTCATTTTCATGCAAGTAGTTTAATAAAAAACTGTAAAGCAACACATATATTGCAGTAAACTCAATAGCAAACAAGCCCCCGGCTTCACACATCGCATCGTAAACCACAAAAGCGTTAAAACGCTTATATGAGTACAGAGACTCCATTCCAACAAACACTTATAGTTCATAATTGAGTACGGCGACTCACTCGACCAAACAACCACAATAATCCACACAAGTACAGCGACTCGACTCAACCAGTTCACAATACAGACAAAGTACAATGACTCAATCAACAATTCACAACACACAATATGAGCACAATGACTTGTTTCAACAAATCCACCAACATACAACACATAACCACAAAGCATAACCACTGAGCAACAAGGCGAAACAACGAGAATTATAAACAAGTATAATATCCCGTCTTTGGCATACAAGCCCAAATAATGTTCGCCTAATGGACGAACTAATATAGTCGTTCGTAATTGTTCAGTCATGCCTAATGACAACGTCTCGTTAGAACGACGCGTCTCTAAGTTACCCATCTCCTATGGCGGGTCACCCACGGCAATAGCCACTCCAGCAGTAGAGTCTCCGACCGACGAACCATCTGTAGTCCGTTGGAAATTTAACCAGATACTTACGGATGCCCACACGACGTCCTAGTATCGTTAGTTGGTCACAATATACAGTAAGAGCAACAACCTCTTGATTAACTTATATATACCATCGCATCGTCTTACCATTTTTTTTCCTAACACAGCAGACTAAGGTTGTTAGTCCAATCCTGAGTATGTCGACTCGGGATCCAGTGTTAGATACGAGAGCGGCGTTAGAAAGGCCAATGCTCCGTATTAAAGTCTCGGATAATATATATATATATAATATATATATAATATATATCTTATTATCCTAATGCTACAACGTTTTACTTACGTTCCTTATATCGCATATAAGATAGCATCATTGCCGCTAGTTCGTTTTATAATATGTTCATATATACGAACGGTACTGTTATCGTTCAACAGTAATAATAATAAAGCAGCATTAATACACAACTCAAGCATATTAATTCACACAAGCAGACATTCAATCTTAACACAGATTTTCACACAATGTCTGAACTGAGGAAATCCTCAGAGACAATCAAGCCACATAAATAACATACCGTGCACCGGGATTATAAGACCGTGGAGTATGAATCAGCTAAATCCTCTGGCGATCCTCGAGACGCCTCTAACAATCTAATAATATGCATCACACTATGCATCAGCATCTCATACTAACAATACACTATGGCACCCCGTACCGCTACTAATCCACCCCGGTTTCTTCTCCGTTGTTAGCTGATAACGTTTGTCGGGTTTTCGGTTTAACTCGGGATTAGGAAAAACGCTATATTACATGCGTAGTTACTTCGTATATAATAATATACTTAACCTTAAACGTTGGTTATCGCATGTAATTCAATACACATTTGTATGTTATATAGTTGTCACTATATTGCTTGTATAATCTTAATCATATATTATACATCTCACCTTAGTATTTATTTTCCTAAGGTTTGTTTTTCCAAGTTTAGTGTAGTATAAATCATGTGTAAAAATACTTTGAATTATATAAATCCTTATTATTCCATGTATGCTCTTAACATTAGAATTTCCATATCTAATGTTTGTAATTCTTTTCTCTTTATCTTATATCATTTTAATTATGATAATATATGGTTATTGAACCATATTATATTTTTCCACACCATAACATATATTTATTTATATACATGTATTATGGGTCCATTTATTATATGGTAAACCTTTATAATATATTCATTCTCTTTTAATGAACATTTCTTATATTATAAATGTTATAACCTTAATAACATTGAAAACCATATTATAAATTTTTGTTCTAAAATTCTCATTATTTCTGAACAGCACCCATATTCTTAAATATTTACAAAATCCACCACATAATTAATATAATGTTATATTATAATTATATAACATATATTATGACATTTATGTCATTAAAACAATTATAACCTATAGTATAAATTGGTATAAAATACCAAACAGCCCATAGCACTCTCGGTTTTATTATAATTCCACCATACTTCCATGATTTACAAATCAACTCCAAATTATATTCCATTGTCACACTTATAATATATACCTTATATTATAATCCTTAAACCTTAATATAATTATAACCTATGGTTATAAATCCTCAAAATAACCGAACAGACCCTAGGTCTGTTCTAAATTAATTTCCAGCCCCCCAACTTTCCATATTCACCAAATAACCCCATTTTATAACATATAGTCCAATGTCATTAAAACTATATATTATACATATCTTAATAAAACCTTATATATAACTCCAAAAATTACTAAACTATACCAAAAGGTTATAAATATCATTCCTAACCTTATACTTTCTGAAATACCCCGTAATTAAAAATAGTGATTAATTAGGCTAATAAGTAATTTAGAAGCTTAATTAAGTCCAAATAATCATGAGGGAACAAATCCTGAAGGAAACGGATCTTTAAAACGGATTAAAATCACTAACAAACCTTAAAGCGCGTTTTTCGAGGTAACCGGGAAAACGTGTCTTTAAGCGGGTCAAACAGACTCGTAACAATTTTGGTCAACTAAATAATCATTAATAAATATTAGTGAAACTTTAGAACCAATAAAATCAATAAAATGAGAAATTAGTAAAACTGTCAAAAACGGGAAGTTGTGGGGTAGAAATATAAATAACCCAAACTAGTGTGTCCAATATTGTAAATAAGATTTTAAAACCCATGTGGGCTGGGTGTGCTAGCCGATTTCTCCCCCTCACACACTCACCTATCTCTTCTTATTTGCGAAACAACAAAAGTAATAAAGTGACCCCCCTCACTCACCTATTCTCTCTCCTACCTCACATTCTCTTCTCTCACGTACAGCACCTTCCCCTTCTCCTCTCTATTTCTCTTCTTCCTCAAGCGGTGACAATGGAGATTTGAGCTCCCTCACAAAAACACCAACTTCTATCCTCTTGTTACCCTCTTGAACATTCTCCAAAAAATATAAAAATTACACCATTGTCTTCCTCTCATCAAGGGGAATATTTCCCTCCTTTCAAAATTCGAAAACAACAACTTTCATCTCCATGGGTATGAAGCATTTGGAGCTTCAAGACTACCACTAGAACCACCTTCTTCTCCTTGTTCCTTTGAGGTAAAAATCCTCTTAAAACCTCATTGGGTTTCTAGCCTTATGGGCAAAACAAAAATCTAGCTAAAACCTTGTTTGGTTTCTTTGAACTCTATCCGATTTTGGCTTCCTTGGAGAGTGAGAAAGATTATTCTTGAGCTGTTCCAAGCATTACATATACCCTTGGAAGGTAATATATCTCTAAACCCTAAAACTTACATTAAAAGCTTAAATAATGATTAGGGTTACTTTTAGTATTGAAGTATGTATATGAATGGGTGTAGTGTTAGATTGTGAAGTGCTGTAACCGGGAGAGAGAGAGAGAAGGAAGAAACAATAAGAAGGGAAGGAAACTAGAAGAAGAAACAAGGTAATTACACTCACCTTTGTGTAGTTTTGTGTATATGTATGTAACAGATTTTTAGGAGTTAAAATGGGTATTGTAAAATGGTAGTGTGTTGGTAGTGTAATGTGTAGGAGGAAACAAATGTTTAAACCCTTGAAAGACATTTTAAAACTTGTTAAAGCATAGATGGGAGTCAATGTTTGAGTGCAGGAATTTAGTGTGGTTTTTGTGTATGAGAGTGGGTATATTGATATTGATTATAAACAGGTGAGATGGATAAAAAAATGTGAGTGAAAACAATGTGGTGAGAGTATAAAATATAGGGGAGACTATGGAGAAATTTGCCTAGGAATAGAACACTTAATGAACTAGAAACTAGGTGTAAAACAGGTGCTTGTAACAGATTTTGAATGGAGCTAGTTGATGAGTAGATTGAGAGAGGTAGATAATGTATTGTAATGCATTAGGAGTGTTAGAAATGACAATAGAAGAGGGAGATATAGATGGAGAGAGTTAGAGTAGAAATCTGTAGCAAAATGCAACTAGAGAAGAACCTATGTGAGTGTTGGAATGGAATTTGGGAAGAACAAGAGTGTAAGCTAGTATAGGATTTGTGTAATGAATTAAGGAATGAAACAACATGATTTAGAGTGTGTAATTAGTGATAAAACATGTGGGAATAAGTGTAGGAACAATGGGAAAGTAATGGGTGAAAGATAGAACTGAAAACATAAATAAAAATGCAAATACTGGGCCGGACCGACCTTGGGACCGGACTTGCAAGGTCGGTCGAGCCCAGATTTGCAAAGGGCGTAAAGCTTCTGGAATGGACCGACCTTGGGGACCGAACTTGCAAGGTCGGTCGGCCAGAAAATTTCCCGTCATAAAACCTTCTGAATGGACCGACCTTGGGGACCGGACTTGCAAGGTCGGTTGGCCTAAAATTTGTCTGTAATGAAACTTACTGGAATGGACCGACCTTGGGACCGGACATGCAAGGTCGGTCGACTCCAGAATTTCGAAACCAAAACTCACTGGAATGGACCGACCTTGGGACCGGACTTGGCAAGGTCGGTCGGCCCTGTAATTTTCCAGCGTAGTACCTCACTGACTTCGACCGACCTTGGGTCCGACCTTGGGTCCGACCCTGGGTAAGGTCGGTCGAGTCATGCAAAAAAAAATTAATTAAATAATAATAACCTACACACACACACACACACATTATATTATATATATATATATATATATATAGATATATATAGTAGACCCACATATATACATTGTACATATATCAATGTACCAATGTTAAGTAAGGAAAAAACTTAAAGTAATGAAGAGTATATATATATATATATATATATATATATATATATATATATATATATATATATATATATATATATATATATATATATATATATATATGTATACCCACATATTACATATGTACATATATCATGTACCAATGTTAAGTAAGGAAAGAAACTTAAAGTAATGAAGAGTAAATAAATAATGGGTAAGTATAAGAAGTGTAAGGACATAGTAAGTAAGAGTTAGGAAACGTAATGGGAATACGAGTTGAGTTAATTATAGATAGTTAATCACCCGATTACATGTGTACTATAGGACTTGATTTGTGAGCACCGAAGGAAAGTTGGATTACAAGTACGACGGTGAACGGTATGAATTCCTCATGCCCCGTATGCTATCTTGGTTACTCTGATTTGTGTGTTGTGTGCTAATTGATCATCAAATAAGATAACTGCACGAATCGGAGTTATCATGCTTACTTGTGAATATGTTGTGTTGTATGTTGTGTATATTTTCTTTAAATCTTAGTTTGTATAATTCATGAAATGTATGGATGGATATGAATGTGTGTATGTATGTTGTCTTGTACTGTGACCGATTGTGATTGTTATTGGACTTCTAACTGATTCCTGACAAGCTAACCAATCTAACTTAATTGGTAATTAAATTGGAATGAGTAGAAGTCCGATATAGTTTCGGCCACGCGTGAGGATGAGGAGACACAAGAGGTTGGATCCGATTCCTGACTCTTAAACTGGTCCGCGGCCCAAATCCCTTAAGTGGGTAGCATCCCGGATTGGTGAGTCAAGTAAATCCCGGTGGTGGACGGTGTTGTCCCCAGGCCGGAGGTCATACCGACTTAACTTGAGTATGAGTAAGTAAATAATGAGTAAGTAAGTAAATGAAAGTAAGTAAGTAAAGTAAGAGTAAGAATGTGTAATGAGTAAGGAGTAAATAGCATTCTGATTAACCCGAATGCGTAAATTGGCTAACACGGTGAAGGTAAGTAAGTGTGTGCTGTTATATTGCCATCTTGGATTGCGTAATGTATTGTATATGCATGTATGTAGTGTGCAAAGCATGTATGTATGTTAAAAATGAACCGCATGCCTATTTGACCTTAATTAGTCGGTGTGCCCTAGCTAGCACACGGTATATGCGGAGTTCATGCGCAGCTTTTGCTGAGCCCCTTGGGGCGATGTTTTTACTACACGCAGGTACAAGAGAAGGATGAAGGCTGTGGAGTGATGTAGTTTTGTTTCTTTTTGGATTTGTAATTAACGGATTATGAATGGTGTACTAAGTAGTACACGGCTGTAGCTTTTGATAGCCGGTGTACCATGGGGTACACCTTTTTGGATATTGATAGGATGGAGATTGGGTATAGATGAGTAGCTGGTAGAAACTCATTCTTTTGGAAAGATTGGTAAAGGATGTAATTCGATACTTTAAAATACTCGGTGATCCAGGATTGTAAGTATATTATGTTTTGGAATGGGTAAGTAATTGTAGTAGCTCGGTATACTTTGAGCATCAGACCGTGACTGTAAGTAGCGTAAGCCTTGCTAGCCGTATGGGCGGTTAGCGGCGTTGTATCACCCGCCGTAGTAAGTAGTAGTCTTCCACTGCGAACTGACAGGATTAAGAAGATGATTGGACGGTAAGCATAGGATTAACGGTAGGGGTGTTACACTTTCCATATTTACGGTTTCTACCTCAAATGTTACCCATATGTAACAATGATATAAAATATCATATATTATACTTATATAATCCATATTAACTCCAAATTTAACCAAATAAATTCCTAAAAATTCCTAATAACTCATAGGTGTATAAAATACCGTTTCATACCCTAAACTTTTGGTAATTTCACCTATACCCCATATGTTATGTAAATTTTATAATTAAATACATAACTTAGTATAAATTGATAATTAACTTAATAAATCATCAAATCTGGTCAAAGTCTTTTACTTGGTCAATGTTTGACTTCCAAACATCATATTGACCCCACTTTCTCGGTAATTACATAAATTACCCCAAACATTCCAATATTTACAATTTCACCCCAAAACTTTATAAAATCTTATAATTTTTATTTAAATACATTTTAAATCCCAATTTTCGGCTATATTCACCTACAGCCCTCTAATGTTTAATTATTTACGGCTTTGACCCCTTACTTAATAGTAAGTGCACAAAATAAATTATTTAAGCTTTTAAACTTAAATAAAATGGCCTAATGACATGGCCTTATTACAACTTTTCTTTATAACATAAAATTACACATAAATGGCTCAAAATATAATATAAGCTCTCGGCCTTACAATACCTTATTTATTTTTCCACATAATGTCATAATTTGACCATTATGTTAAATAAACCACTTAAATGACTAGCTTAATTTATCTAAGTCATTTTTTCCATACTTAGGTTAAAATCACCCAAATAAATACCTCCACTCTCGGCACATAATTTATATATGCTAAAAAATCATAAAATCATAAGTTTAAGGTGTTTATACCTTGATTTATGTACTTAATTCCCTTATACCCATTCGGCAGCTTGGAGGAAAAATCCCACAGCACTCACATGTTTAACACACCAAATAAGATATGGTTACACTCCAAGCATGAGCTTAACCATAAAGAACAATTAATGTAAGATTTAAGGCAAAAATCACCTTAAAAATGCTAGGTAATCTCCAATGGGTTTTCAGCCTGATTAAACACACCACATGGTGTTAAATTCACCATATAAACATAGGGAATAGCTAGACAACAACAAGCTGCTATGGTAATAGGTTTTACCTTGGCAAAATGCCTTAAAGAATGATATTTCCTTTGATTTTCGGCCACCCTTGCTCCAAATGGTTAACCAACTGAATAAACACGTAAATATGAAGATTATGAGTGAATAAACTCATAGAAATCAGAAGAAACCAACCGGATGGAGAATAGAAATGCTTAAGGTATGTTTTACCTTATAATGTCAATTTTGGAAACCTTGGTCCCAAAACTTGCTTCAGCCGAGAATGGACATTGTTCAAGGTTTAAAATGCTGAGAATGAGCCATGGAAAGTGATAGATCATGAGCTCCAAGTGTAGGTAATGAAGAGATGAAGAAAAAGAGCTAAAATAAGCCTTAAATCATTACCTTAGGCGCATATGGGATTGATCTGCCTTGAACACTCAAGAACACAGCTTGAGAGGGTTTGTAATTGATGATGGCTCGGCTGGAATGGGACAAGAGGAAAGAGAAAGAAAGAATTTGTGTTTTAATGAATGAAAAGTATAAAATGGAATAGTAAATGGTGATTCACCAAATTGGCTAGATATTTTGATTAAAGTTAAGTGTGCTGTCCTCCTTGCTTTAGGCTGCCACCTCATTTAGGATATGGATGAGTCATTACTTGACCATTGACTATACTTAGTCAATTTTGCTTAAAAAATGCACTATTTGGATTACTATTCACAAATGAGTGCCATATTTCTGATTTTTTTTTTGAAATCTTGGATTTAGACCTTCTAACGTGGTACATTATAGTACATTAGTATAACAAGGTCTAATCCAATGCCTAACACCACTCAAAACCCACTCAGAAAGTCAATTTTCTCAAAAACATTCTTTAAGAAATTTTAAAGCACATTTTGTGCTAGAACATGTTTTAGAGCTTGGTTTCCTTTGAGAATGGTATTATAATGTTCATTACTTCATTATAATACTTAGGAATCCACTTTGGATCCTACTTGGGGTCATACAATCTCTATGGTGTCTTAAAGCACATTTTTGGCTTTTCCGATCTTAAGGCATGTTTTGCCTTGTTGAGATCTTTAGATTGTTCCTCAATGGTATTTAGATGTTTATTAACCATCTTAGATCATTAATATATCATTGAATTATGTTTTTAAGGTTAGGGGTATTTCACTTAGAGCTACAAAGCTCCATTAATGGTGTTTTAAGTTCTAACACCATTTCTATGTAAATTTCCTAGTTAAATCTCCTAAGTCTTGAAGCAAGAATCATCCTAGCATCTCTACACGTTTTCGCCAAGGTTAGATAGTCCAAGGAGGTACTTAGATTCAACAACAACACAAGGAACAACAAGATCAAGTTAAGGTATATTTTCATGTTGAAAATCCTAGCAAAATGCCTAAGGTTATTACCGAAAAAATTATAACTTCTAAACCTATATTCTCTTCATTATTTTCATGAAGGAAACTTAGATCTACAATCATCCCAAGGTGTACCGAAAATTCCTTGAAAAATACCTAAGGTAAACTCTTGAAAAACTACTCCAAATCTTACTTATAAATCCTTGTTAGAAGTCTAACAAATGGATCTCCTGGATATTTACGAGGAGGCCGAAAGTTCTTCAAGAAAACACCATTGGAGGAGCTTGGAATTCAAGTAGAAATCAAGTACAAGAATTATCTTGATTTAAGGAGTAAGTTTCTATAATTAAGGTTTATTAAGTTTAAGTTTGATTTAAGCTTCAAACTTTGGTATAAAAGTTATGTATAAGCCATAGTAATATTAAGGCCAAAAATATTGGGTTATAATATCAAGAAAAATAATTTATAACATATAAGGTAAGATTATTACCTTAAGGTATACATTTGTGTCACAAAAATTAATTAGGCTTTATATATGTTCAAACCGAATTGTCTAGGGATAAAATGTTCTATTTTGAGTTTATAATCATTCTAAGTCATTCGCATAATTTTTAGAAGTGTTATATGGCTTATATACATTTATATGTACATATTATAAAGTTTAAATCAAGTTTTAAAACTATATGGTAAAGATACATTAAAGCCGAGAATGAAATGTTTTAATTGGTGATTTTTGAGGTATATAAGTGTATTAGCTTATATTATAAATTTTGGGAATATTAAAAATAGCTACAAGTATTTAAATGGCTAGTTTATAAAGTTATGTGGCTAAATTGTAAATTTTGAAAAGATTGGTGTATTAATTATAATTGCCGAGAGTTTAAGGAGTTGTTTGGTATAATTATGATATAATATAAAGTAGGAATTAATATTATGGATTTTGGTGAATTTAAATAAGTGTTTAAGTGTTAAAATAACATTTTAAAAAGTTTTGGGACTATTTTGTAATTATGGGAAAGTTTAGAGTTACAACTGAAATATATATGATTTTCTGGGTATATTAAAGTATTAACTATGAAATTAAGTCTTAGTCAAAGTGTTGACCAAAAACTTTGGGTTAAAATGATTTATGACATAAAATATTAAGTTTATAAAAGTTTTGGGGTGAATATGTAATTTATAAGAATTAATATGTAAAACTGAAATGGACATGGGGCGGAAATGTAATTTATGAAAATATATGGGCCATTTCGGTTATTTAAGGGAATTAAATATTAAAACTATAGTTTATAAGTTAATATGTAACTTATATAAAGTTTTTGGGGTTAAATTGTGAATATAGGAGATTATATGCAAAGACCGAGAATTATTGTGGTCATTTGGTAATTTATAAAAATTAATATATTTGTTTTGCAATTCCCGAAAGTTAATATGGATAATTAATAAACTATAAAAGTTATATGGTTATTTGGTAATTTATAAAAGTTATTGTGTCCAATTTATAATTACCGAAATTAATAAGGTTGGTTTTGTAATTTAATAAAGGAAGAAATTAAAAACTAGGTAATATAATGTATTATGGTATATTATGGAGTATAATGTAAAGTTTATGAAATAAAGGTGGTTATAATAAAAATAACCCAATTGTATAGTATAAAAAATAAGTGGAAACAATTATGAGTATATAATTAAAGAAATACAAATATTCTACAAGGTAGAAATTCATTATCACATGTGATTATCGCATAAAATGATGAACTGATGAATTACCTAGAACCACTGTTAAATAATAGGGGGAAATAAAGAACATACGGGGTTAGTATACTACGAGTATTAGTTCTGTAATGACAGTACTGTAATACTTAGTGAACAGTTGTATTAATATTACCCGGTATTGCATGTATATATAACAGCGTACGGGAAGGAATTACTGAACGTGAATTTGTCAAGCTAGTAGTTACTCGGTGAACGGTACGTTAATTGTGTGGTCTGAATGTCCTAAGGATTTTCCTAAGGTCCAGACGTTGTGTGTTTAATTGTTAAGAGCGATATCTGTGATTTATGTATGTGATATTGTATACTGTATTGCTCAACACTGTTGTGTTCTATTTTTATGCGAACGTCTTATGACTGGAAGTTTATACATCTAAATTGGAACAAGACTAACTGACCTTTTGGTATTATTGAACATAACTGATGGTCAACTGTTATAGTCTTAACTCAAGGATTGGATATTATATCATTGACTAAAGGGTTAACTTATAAAGAGAGGAATCCAGACTGTTTCGACTTTCTGGTTGCACATCGTGATCACTACGAGGGACTTCTATGGGGAGTCACTCAAGGGAATCCATTGTCCACATTCGACGATGGCGGAGGGCACTACAATTGGTGCACAGGTTCGACCAGATCGGTCAAAATAATTATCCAGGGCCATAAGGTCAGCTGGTAACGGTTCCTTTGGAACCCAGGGGACTACTGTCCATTATTGAGTTATTAAAGGTTGTCTTAACATTACGTCTGTGGTGGAATTTAATTGGAAAAGGTTAAGTGATTGGTTTAAAGGATAAGGGCCAGGTGACCAACTAACAAGTACAGTTAATTAATACGCGTATCTTGTTGATTACTGTTATGAATTATTGGTGTTTGATTATCTGGTTGTTGTTTGCTATTAGCAGGTGAACTGTTATGTGTTTGTTTAATATTTACAGTTATTACTGTTATTATTGTAACCGATATACCATGTAAAGAATCAATATAAAGATGGCTAAACGACTTAAGGAATCTAGATGACTTAGGACTACATTTAGCATACCAGCATTTCGATTGCTGAGCCCTTCAATGGGCAAAACATTTCAGGTTACTGAAGAAGACACAAGCCGGAGTGCGGGGCACAGGGTAGCTGATGGGTTTTAATAAAAAACTCTTAAGTTTATTTATGTATTGTATAAAGGAGTTTGTTGTATTCAGTTAGTTGCTCATTTAGTTTGGATTTGGTTTGTAATATTAAGAGTGCTCAGTATCTTGTTCATCACAGCGTGAGGAGTTGAAGTTGTTGGAAGGAGTAAGGATGCCTTGTTACTCACAAGGGTGAGTAACGGCGTGTAACACCACGGATAGTTAGTTTTATTTTCCGATGCGAATTATTATTTATTATGCCACGACTTGCGACGTTAATACAGGTTTAGGATTAGGGGTGTTACAGTTTAAGTGTGAACAAATTTTGTGTATCTGTCTCTACATACAACTCATATTTTACTTAGCCTTCTAAAATAATATTATTTTTCTATGAGTAGGCACTCTACTAATACAAATTTCAACTTTTGTTTCATGCCCACAAAATGGTTTCCTCTACCTTCTCCTATAGCCTTCTAGTTATCTCCAGTTTCGGTGAAAATATGTTGTGTAAATTATACATATATATATATATATGCAAGGTGTAGGCAAGTGCACCTAACCGATGTAGTACAACAAGTGTCGTATCCACAACAAAATCAGATCTATTCTATCTCCCTAGCTCAGTACTTAGTGAATTAAAAACAGTAGATTAGGGTCGGCGGCAAGCTTAGTTGTTTAAATTATCACAATAAATACAATAAACAAAATAAAGTGGTGTTTTGATGGATTTGATAGAGAAATACCATAGGATAATAGTAATCACCCAAATCACCTAAACATGCTCTTATCCTACTTCAATCTAGTTGTTTATTAGAACCTAAATAATGACTTTCCAAATCATAGACAAATTACTTACCTAACTAATTGCGCCTCTTAATTCGAAGTAGGTTCAAGTCACTAGGTTGCATTGTAGACACCAAAAATTCTCTCCCCATAAAGCAAATTCCAAGATAATAAATGAAATGAGAGAGGTCATCGCCTTTCTTTTCAAAACGTATTAATGTGCGTGCCAAAATGAAATCATCATTTCATGAGAAGTTTTTTAAACCAATTTCCAAAGCGTTTTAGAAAAACACAATTTTTCGAAAATGAATTTCCAATGACAATCCGGTTTCAAACCCATCCCTTCTTTCTTATTTACCTTTTCTTACTATCTCACTTTATTTTAGTCTTTTTTATCTACGTATTTGTTTGTCCAATCATTCCTCTGCTATTTTTTATTTTACTCATTGATTGTTTATTCATATCATATATTGTTATTTTACATGTGTCTCATTTATTATATTTGCTTTTATTTTATCATCATTATTGTTATTCCTATCATTTTATGTACTTTTTACTACTATTTTCCGTTTATGTTAGTATATTTTCACCACTCGTACATACTTGATTCGTTTTTCATTTTTATTACATTCACCGGCATTTTATTCTAGTTTCATGAGCATAGCAGTTCTGGTGTTAGTTATGTATCTTCGTTTGCTACCTTTGAGGTGGTCATAAAATCAACCAACAACCCATGATAGGAGTCACGCTTTGCTACTCTCTTTCACATCGAGGTTTAGACTAATCAATTGGAGTGACAACTCAGGCTTAAATTGTTTCTAAGTCTGGTTCAGATTTTGCGCACTACCTTGTTCTATGCCTTCGTTGCTCTTGAATTCTTTTCTCACCTGCTAAAGTTAATAAACAGTAGAAGGACAATGGAAAGAACTAGTAACCAAGTTTGAAATATGATTCTCGAATGCAAGTTCTCCGCATCAATATCTGATTCTTATTTTATGTTGTGAATAACCTTATTTAGATTCCCTGCTTACTGTTCATGTTGTAACTTCCATCATTTTTTCAATCCTGTTGCGAATGCCCTCGTCTCCTTTATTCTTGTTCAGATAACAATCTATTTTAGTTTTATGTAAATTATTCATCTGGTTTTGAGATAAATTTTATTTGTAACTTTATTTTGCTTTGTTATTATTAAGCCTTAGTTACCTTCTTTAGGACCCTTTAACTGACAGAAAAGATTTGGATGCATTATCGCTCCACACATAACGGGTCTCTCATTCGTTTCGTGGGGCAATAATCTCCTATAATTTCAGAAAATACTCAAACCACCTTTATACATTTATAAGAAAAAAAACTTCAAAAAACAAGCCCTTAAGGCTATTTTAGGAGGGCTTAGGATGTGAAACCACCCCATGCCTAGCGGGTCTCTCATGCGTTTTATGTGGATGGAATCCTCCTTTGCCTTCAACTCACACATAATCAAGAATTAATAAACCAATAAAAAAATTGATCTTGTTAATATCTCACAAATCAAGCCCAAAAATCAATAAGCCCCATCTTTGGCCAATTTCTCAAAAGCCCAAATTGTTTCAAATAAAAAAGCCCAATGTTTGGATCAGACCCAAACAAGCATGTCAAGCCAAACATTCAAACCCAATCATCCCAAGGCTCAACTTCCAATTGGCCCAAAGCCCAATTCGGCTCATAACCCAATCACCTCAAGGCCCAAAGCCCAATTCAGCCCACAACCCAATCACCTCAAGGCCCAAATCCCAAGTCGTCCCACAGCCCAATCACCACAAGGCCTAAATCACAATCGGCCCAAAAGTCCAATCCGGTCCAACTTTGACCTCCAACTTTGACCCCTGGCTTTGACTTTTGACTTTGACCTTTGACTTTGACCCATCCTGACTTTGACCTTTGACTCTAACCCATCCCAACTTTGACCTGGTCTAACTTTGACCAATCTCAACTTTGACCAACCTCAACTTTGACCCAATCCAACTTTGACCCGGTCTAATTTTGACCCGACTCGTTTTCTAATCCCGGCCCAAATCTAATTCAAACTCAATTCAATCTCAATTCAGTCCAGTCCAATTCCATTTGATTCAAACCCAAATTCAATTCAGTCCAAATTCAACCCAAATTGTAGATTCCATCCAAACTCCAAAAATCAAAAAAAAAATTCCTCATTATTCAGCTTTAATTCAAAAATCCTAAAATCCTGAAAATCTCTTTCTCAAAAAGAACTTCAAACCATCAATTTATTCAAATTTCACCAAGTTTTCAAAGAAACCATTTTGTGGAATTTTAAAGGAAAATCTCTTCTCACATCACAGAAAACTCTTCTCAAACGCAGAAAGTTCTTCTCACATATACAGAAAGTTTTCTCCTAAAATATTTCTCAAAATAAATGTTTCTTCATCGAGAATTCCGAACAACTTCAAACATTTTTCAGCTCAGTTTTTAAACTAAAATATAAACCATTTTCAGGGAACATGAGATGTCTAACACCTTCAAAACATTTCCTTCCTGGTTAGAACATCACTTGTCTCCCTTTCTAAAATAAAAATCCGAGGCGGGGCACTGGGGTTGTAATCTCCCTTGTCGCAATCTGGATCTCTTTAGGCGGGGCATTAGGGTGACAAACCTCCCCTAATTGCGGCCTAGATTTTTACAAGGCAGGGTGCTAGGGAAGTAACGACCTTCCTAGTCGCAGCCGAGATTTTAGAATCGTCTAACTCCCTTCCACTCGATTTCAGTATTTTTGGTTTTTAATGTTTTAAAACCGGGAGTTAGAGACGTTATTAGGGTTTGACCGAGAACATCTCATTCATGGTGTTTCTCTCTAAATCCTATTTTTTGACATACATCCATTGCCCCATCTTTCGAGCCTCGGCACTTACCATTAATTAAGTGTCGTGTTCGAGGGGGTACATAAGGTAATCGCTCGGGATTATCTGCCTGTTTACAACAAAAAATGATTTTTCGGTTTTAAAACTTTAAGAGAGACAATTTTGACAATCATTCCTCCAAACAATTCAGTCCACCATCATCTCGCTCTAAATTCGAAATGTCCCAAACCCTTAACCCTTTCAAAACCTTAAACCCGGGATCTACCCGAGATATCTATCCAAACTTCAATTGCCTCACACTCAAGTCATTATCCAAACTCAAATCATTCCATAGTCTCACAGGCCCGAGTGCCTCACAGACTCGAACATCTCAACCTCTCCACCATATTAAGATTTAAATGTCTCACAGACCCGAGCGTCTCACAGACCCGAGCGTCTCACAGACTTTGATATCCCATACCTCCCACTACCTAAAACATCCCAAACGTCTTTTAGACCCGAGCGTCTCACAGACTAACACCTCAAAAACCTTCAAAACCTCAAAACTTCCAAAACCCAAAAGCCGTGAACTACATAAGGTCTGATCTCAACATGGAGTTGAGTACGTAGGCAGCCCACACAGGGTGCGACCCATTCCAAACAAAAAACCCTTTTCCCCTTCTAAGGTGACTCTCATATCTCTCAAAACACTCAAACCTTCTTCGGCTCTCACAAACTTCAAACCCTTAGACCCCAAGTCTTGTATATTCACTCAACCTTAGACTTTTCCCATATCTTCACTCTATACTCATCCGAATTCACCGGTTCTTCTTCTTGGCGTTAGCTTGGCAGAAAAGCTTGCCTCATCAAACACTCTCACTCTCTTCATGTCCTACCTTATCCTTACGACCCTTGGAATGAATCTCTCAAATAAGGTTTTGAAAGAAGGCAATCCCGACAATTGGAGACCGAGGTTTCCTCGGGCACCAATCCGAAGTTGTGGTCATTGCCACTTCTAAGGGGTGTAACCCAGTGCGAACCCACACAAAATCTCTAGTATGATCAGATAAGTCCTATCCATAGGCAACAAATCATCAGAGTCAATTAACAGTTCTTAGAATCCTCCTCCTCCCTTCCTAGTTCCTTAGGTCAAACTAGGTGGCGACTCTAGTCAATTTCTGCCTCTAGGGCACAAGTCCGCGTGGAGCATATTGAGAGCGGGTGTAGTGCACACTTGCACTCCCCTTTATGCTTTCTGGGAAAGACGGACAATTTAGTAGGTATTTGAGGGATGCCAGATAACGGGTTTTCACCCTCCACAGAATGACAATTTCTAGGATCTAGATTTTTTAGTCAGACCATACTTAGATAGACCCCCCTCATACCAAAAAATCACCCTCCACACGCATTAATCACAAGTTCTTTATAATAGCCCAAAAATTCACCAACTGATTAAGAAGGTAAAATTTAGGGTTTATCTCTCTCTTGTCACAAATTCTAACTCAAATTCTAATGTTGTTAAACTCACCATAAGAGCAATCTAAAGAATTAATTAAGCACTAGAGAGATAAAAAACTATATTAATTAAAGTTAGGTATTACAAAGCATGTTAGGGATCTGGGGTCAAAAACCATCCCAAAGTACACAAAGACACTATTCTAGCATTGTAAAGTATGAGATAGTAAAAGAGTAAGAGATAGTCATAGATGGAGCTTCAATGAAGTGAACTTTCTTCTTCCTTTCTTTTTTTCCTTTTCTTCTTTTCCTGCTCGCGCTTCTCTTCTGTTCTCATCTCACGTCTTCTGTCTGTGTATCGAGCGAATGCTGTGAACGAATGAGGATGAGGAATATCCCCCTCTTCTCGTGTGTCTTTATGGTCTAATTCTTCTCCTAGTTCCTCACGTGAGTGAAGTCCACAATTTTAATTCTCTAAAAAAACGTTCAAAGCCCACACGCTTAAGTCAAAGCCCAACTCTATTTGATTAATTATGATCGATCCATTTCATTCAGCTGCGTGAGTTAGTCACCTAATTCAAGTCCTTACAAATCGTCCCCGCTGGCCCAAAGAAACAATTTTTCGATTTGCTTCCCATTTGTTGCGTTATAATTCTTTAGAGGTGAAGATTTCATCTATGCACCCGGACATCTCTTTTTGCATTTTTAAATCATACTCAAATAAGCTTTTACCTAAAAGATAATCAAAATGTATAAATTCACTAATATAACAAAATACTATAAAGTGATGAAAATAGGATATAGACCATATGAAATGAAGGTAAATATAAACCCTATAAATGCATACTTTCACCACTTATCAACTCCTTCGCACTTTTCTTTTTGCTTGTTCTCAATATACGGGTGAAATCGTATACGATAAGTGTACCCGTCGTGTGTAGCTTCTTGTTCGCCTTGCAAAATCACCGTGAGTGTGAAGAGATTGTAGTGGCGCAGACACTAGAAGAGAATAAAGAGACACACACATAAAGAAGAGAATAAATAGGCGCAAAGCATGTATGTTTCTTGTTCTCCAAAAAGAAAAATATAAGTTTGAGTATATTACCGGATCCAGAATGAACTACTTCAGCCCCGTCTTCAATCTAGTGAGTGAGATGCAGTGGTTTCAGTGATTTGTCACTACATAGGCGTAGACACAAGAAGAGAATGAAGAGATGCGCAGACAAAACAAAGAGAATGAAAGGCGTAGAGCATGTATGTAGCTTGTTCTCCAATGAGAAAAATATAAGTTTGAGTATATTACCGGTTCTAGAATGAACTACTTCAACTCCGTTTTCAATCTGGTGAGCGAGATGTATAGAGGAGCACAAAGCATGTACATTCGCCAGTTAGAGTTGCAAAATTACCGTGAGAGGAGAGAGATGAAGAGCAGTTGCGATATATATAATGAAATAAAGTCTATTTCGGCGGTTGTTAGCTAGGAACCGCCGAAATAGACTGAAATTTTCCCGCGGTCCGAATTTTTTGAAAAAAAAACCGGGAAAACAGGCTTCCGAAAATTTTATGTCTAAAAAAAGGCACCTATTTCGGAGGTTCCTAGCTAGGAACCGCCGAAATAGGCTGAAATTTTCCCGCGGTCCGAATTTTTTGAAAAAAAACCCGGGAAAATAGGCTTCCGAAAATTTTAGTTTAAAAAAGGCACCTATTTCCGCCGAAATAGGCTGAAATTTTCCCGCCGACCGAATTTTTTGAAAAAAACCTGGGAAAATAGGCTTCCAAAAATTTTATGTCTAAAAAAAGGCACCTATTTCGGCGGTTCCTAGCTAGGAACCGCCGAAATAGGTGCCGTTTTTTAGACATAGAATTTTCGGGGCACCTATTTCAACGGTTGTTGTTACAACCGCCGAAATAGGGGCGCCGAAATAGGCGTTTTTTGTACTAGTGTCTAGATCACAACTTTAGATCAAAGTTAATGTAACACCCCAACTCTAACCGTACACTTAACATCAAACTGCAGCGGAAACTTAACTCAACACATTACTTAATTCAATGGTGTTACACGCCGTTAGCCACCCACGTGGCTAACAAGGCTAATACATATACATTGTATCGGTCTGATGGACTAGATTCCCGAGCAGCTACACACTACTATCCTTTCCATTAACAACAACCATTATACATATACATTCCAACTGTACCGAGTTTTTACCAACTAATGCCGATAACAATTTTGGTCTTACTACACCTACAATACATATACAATTGAAATGGCTATTCGTGTATAAACAACTACCCCGTCATACTCTCGAACAGCTTCCAGCTCCTTGTACCTGAAATAGGAAAGAGAAGAAAGGGTGGCCCCCCCAGGGGGCTCAGCACCTTTGCTGGTATGGTAATCCCGCAGCCCGCATGCTACCGGGCCACGCACAACTAATTGTCGTCTTAGCATGCGGTTGATTATATTTGAATCATGCATGTAAACTATAAACACACAACACATAATATTCCACCACAATGGGCTCAACAAATAGATAACACATCCTTACTTGATAAGTCACTCATTGTGTTCATTAACCCTAGAGGGTTCTCCTCTAGTGGAGCTACTTCCTTAATAGACGACACTTACCCAATAATCGGGTTATCCATAAACGTCTCTTTTATAAACTGGGATTCATATCCATAATCCACATACACCACATAACAACACTTTTCACGTTTCAACGTGCACATAACATAACATCGCAATGGGAATTGCAGTACAACAATAACACATAACATAACGGGAATGGTTCTCTTAGGAACCGACCCAAACATAGTTAATTCACTTGTGAGCCTAGAGAATGATGTCACCCTCATGATAAACTCGTTATACAACACTCATTAACGTCCTAATAGTCGGACGAGTAACTTAAGTTAAGATGGTTTGGATATAGTGACCCGAACACACCACACAAACACATGTTCCCCCTAAACCGATCATAAGTCAGAATAGCTAAGCTTTGGAGTAAGCTAATGGGAGATCGTAACCCGTGGAGGAAACAACCATAACAGAGAGGAGGGTAAAGCTAAGAAGGATACCCACTCCCAAACAACGCGCGACCGGAACAACCGGATTCCTCACCCCCCCATAATATATATATAAACATAGTTAAGGGCTCCACTGTGGAACCTATCACATCCATACACCATACAGTATTACAACTAGATTAAACACACAAGGGAGGTCCATACATTCACACACAAACATCACACAATTAACTCACGCATAGCCGTGGTTAGAACGTTCCCATGGTTTGGGTCGTTAAATCCGAATACAGTTCTCTTATGTGATCCTAGATTTGGTTAGCTAAGGTATAACACTTTCGAGGTTAAACGGTATCGGAATTGAACACGCCACATAAATGAATTACTGTAAACTCATTACATGTTTTATCTTACAACGTGGCAAACATACAGAAAAACAAATTGGCATACAAGCCGGTGTAATCCGGTAGGACACAGGTTGCAAGAAAACCATACCTTGGTCCCTGCTGCGTTCGAGTCCCGCCAAACGTAGTTCCTAAACATGATTAATAACGTCGGTTAATTACCTTATTTAGCTTCCAGTTTACTAAGCATTTTTCATGATTATATGACATGTTTTATGCTTAAACTTACCCTTGATTACCTTCATTATACCCCCCTAGGGTTAACTACCTAGGCCACACTTTGTTTGTTTTTTTTACAAGTTTTAGGTCGACCGACCTTACCGACCGACCTTACCCAAGGTCGGTCCATTCCAGTGACATCCAGGTTTGAAAATTTACACCTCGACCGACCTTGCCAAGTCCGGTCCCAAGGTTGGTCCATTCCAGACACTTTTACCGTTTAAAAATTCTACCCCGACCGACCTTGCAAGTCCGGTCCACAAGGTCGGTCTATTCCAAAGACATATTCTGTATACAAAATTCAAGCCCGACCGACCTTGCAAGTCCGGTCCCCAAGGTCGGTATGCTCCAGACCCTTGTTTAAAAATGCTCATTTGACTCCAAACTTCACCTTACATATTCTAGTATGCTTTAACATCATTTAGCACACTTATACCTTCACATAGCATCCTCCAAATGCATGTACAAGCTTACTTCTAAAGTCCTTAAACACTCACTCATTTACTCGCCAAACCTCCTAACACTTGTTTACACATTTTAAGGCCTTTACATGTCACCAAACAAGGCCTAAACATCATCTAAAACCATCACCATCCAATCCCCCATCATTAGAAGCCTTAAACACATTTTTTTTTCTTCTCTGGTCTGGACCGCCCCTCTAGGGAGGTCCCAGGGGCGGTCCACAACAGAAACTACTTCTCCTGCGCTGGACCTCCCCACAGGGGCGCTCCCTAGGGGCGGTCCACAGCAGACCCCATTTTAAAAAGTGGTTTTCTCCTCATTTTGAACTCCAAATTCACCCCAATCTTTACCCACTTATTCCACACACTTTCCACATGTTTCCCACATGTTAAACACCTTAAAACATGCACCAAACCTTCCTTAATCATCACCAAACTTGTAACTCAATTTCTTACAAAAATTCCTAACACTTACAACATTTTTCCTTTGGATTTCTAGGTGGTAATGCATACCTACTACTTAGACTAACCAAGGTGTTTCTTCTTAATATGATAACCACTCCTAAGCATCATTTTGCATCCTCATCACTTCCTTTTTACAAACTCCTCAAGTCTTTCCCACAAGTTCATACTTAATCCTTCACAAGGTATTATACTTCCCTTGTTTATCAACTAAATTTTTGCCATAGCTTCTCTTGTATCACCTTACACCAAAACACATAGTTTCTAACCTTTAAACAACCAAGAACACTCAATCCCATAATACACATCCTTACACACAAGCATGTGGTTTTTCATTCTTTAACCATCAAAGACATTCATCTACTCAAGAGATGTTCTTTACACACAACTAAACCTTTAAACTACACTACATCACAATATAGTGCATAAACTTAAATTGCTTGGCACTTAGGCCCTTAAATAACATGGCTCTTAGGCCCTTAAATTGCATAAACCTTAAACACTGAATTTCCCACATATATATTGTCTTTGACCTGCAAATACACACAACATCTCATATGCCCTTAATAAACTCCTTTTTGGATAGTTTGCTATCTCATTTCCCATTGGCTCTTTAGGTAGTTTATAATAAGCATTTTAAAGCTCAATTTCCTAGGACACATAAAACTTCATTAAGGTAGCTCATTTACCTCTCTTTCTTCAAAACTTCCTCACTTGTTTTTCCTTGCCCTTCTTGATTAAAAATCGGCAAGGTGTTTTTGATTGCTTGTCAAACTTCTAATCAATATACAAGTAAGGATAATGAGCATTAAGCATTATACCTAAGCTCGTGAACAAACCCTAGATTAACATAAGTGTTTTAAACACTAAATGAGATGTTTACCTTGGATTTGCAAGGGAACTTGATTAAATAGCAAGAGAGGACTCCACATAGTCCTTTGAAGTTTGAAATGAAGCTAAACAAAAGCAAGAGAAGACACCATTACAAGGTGATTCTCAGCCATGAATAAAAATGAGAGGAAATGCTAGTTTTCTTTGACTTTTATTACCTTAGAACCAAGAAGAACAATAAGGTGCAAGAAATGGAGATTTTCCTCCATCAATGGAGATTCTCCATGGAATCAAACTTGAGCTCTTGAAGTTTTGAAAAGAGGGAAATGAAGAGCTTGCTCCAACTAGAAGAATGGTAGTCTCGGAATTAAATTCGGAGCTTGGAGCCATGAGTTACAAGCACTCAAAGATGGAGAATGGATACTTGCTGTAGCAAAACGAGATGGAGAAGGGAGGATGAGGTTGGAGACGTGGGAACCAAGAAGAAAAGAAGAGAAAGTGAGGAGAGAAGTTTAGTTTGGAGATATTTATGTTATAAGGCATAAAGTAACTTTTCACTTTATTCTTTCTTCTTTTCTTTATTTGCTAGCCAAGTGTGATGACTCACACACTAAAAACCGTGCCCCCCTTCAATATATAAGATACTTATGGTCTTTGTTGACCATTTAACTAATTAAAGTTGACTTAAGTCAAAACTAGCACTATTTGAGCACTATTCACAAACTAAGGCACATATTTGTGAAAATTTTGATTTCCCATTGATCTAGACTTCCTAATGTGATACTAAGTAGTACACATATTGATTAAAGAGTAATGATGGACATTTAGCCACTCAAAACTCATTTACAAGACAACTTTTCAGAAATGTGCTTTAAGACACCTTAAAGCACATTTTGTGTTTTAACTTGTTTTCAAGCTTGGTTTTCCTTAGTAATTGATTTAATATGTTCATTAACATACAAATAAGGTCTTGGTAAGCTTATTAGGTCTTAACCAAACTTATCCCAAGCTTAGAGCACATTTTCGCCCATATTGGCTTTAAGGTATTTATTTGTGTTTTGTTTGGTTTAATTATCTACCAAAGTTTCCTGAGGACTAAATTAGCCTTATTAAGTCATAATTGAATGTTATAAATTCTTGGTATGCTCTTTGGGTCCTAACCAAGTTCACTCCAAGCTTAGAGCATGTTTTTGCTCCAACTGTGTCTTAGTGCTTATTGTGTTTACTATGGTTTAAATTGTTCACTAATGTTTCTAAGGCACTTTTTAGCCTTTAAATATCATAGTTTAATATTTAAACAACATATCAAGGTTTGGGGTATTTTAGTTAATCCACTTCAGGTCTCTCGCAAAGCAGATTCTTATTAGCAATTACTAAATCCTAACTTCTGTTATGAATTTACTAATTTAATAATAGCGAGAAGATTCCACATGGTTTGTTAGTCAGCTAAAATGTAGAGGAATTATCATCTATAAATTAAACAAGGAAAAGAACTACAATCTTTATTTAATCAGAGATAAACATAAAAGGAAGTGGAATCCACAAACTAGGGTTCCATAGCAAACTAGGATTCAAGCTAACTACCCAGACATTAAAAAGAAAAGAAACAACAACAGAGGAAAGGAAGAACACCACCAAATATGTAATGGAACCGATGGGATCCAATCCTACTCCATTTCTTTTTGTCTCCATTGGCTCTAGTCTCTATTTTGTGCGCACAGGGTTTATTTCTCATCATCCCAAAGATAAATTCGATCGGTTGCTTCCTTCCATTGTATACTCCCTATTCTTCACTTGTCGAAACATGTCATTCGACTCTCTCTAGGATCAAGTCCAGACATGTGTCCGAGTATAATACTTGAACCTCTCTCAAAATTGTTCTGAAGAACGTGTATATAATTGGTCCGGGAATGTATTCAGGAGAAAACCCCGGACCAACCTGTGTCACATTGGGACAAGAGGAATACATGTCCGGGTACGGACAATGAGCAGAATAGCTCTAATACACATGTTATAACCCAGATTTTATAATCTTATTATATATTCGGTTTATGTTATTCTACTAAATGAATTCTTTATTATGTTGATCAGCTGGGATGTCGGTGGCATTTAAATTTTAGACGAGGGCAAGGAAGTCCATGTATTAAAAACAATTAAGGTAGTTGTTTTTATTAAATCAATAAGTAAAGGAATTACTTATTATTTCCCTTCTAATTGTTTTTACATTACGTCAGTTCAATTGTTAAGAGTGTCTCTCATCGCGGTTTGAGTGACAGTTTTCTCTCCTTCCTCTCTCTCTCAATTTCTCCCTCTATTGAGAATTGTGGTTCTACTGTTGCAATCAGATTGGCGATCTTCGTTGCGGTGTGGTTCTTCCTCCGTTATCAGTTGCCGTCGGCTGCGTTCAGATTGGGGTTTTACTGCAGTGTTGCTTCTAGTCTTTGATTTCAGGTTTGGAATAGTCAGATGTTGTGACTGGTTTGGTTATCCTTTTTCTATTTCTGATTTGGGGTTTTGGTTGTCGATTCAGTGGCTGATTGGGTCTGTCTGGTTGAGCAATTGTTCGGTGCTGTTGCTGATGCGTTCTATGGATTTTCTGCACTCAAAATTGAGGTTGGTGGTTGCTTGATTCGGTGTGGAAGTTCAGCCATGGAGATGTTGCAAGGATTTGTGGTTTGATTTGGTGTGCAGATTTTGATCTCTGATGGATGTTTTAATTGCGTTTTTGAATGGCTAAAACCCCATGGTTCTCTGTGTTTTCCTGTGATTTGGTGTGTGTATTGATTTGGCAGTTCGTGGTATTGATTTTGCATAATTTTCTGCTCTGTTCGACTTCCTGGAATTGCAGAATTTGCGACGTCCGAACGTCTGTCCAAACCTGCAAGTTTGGACAGTACGTCGAGCGCTTTTTATTTTTCAAGATCGGGGCGTGTCTGAACTTCGGTCCAGACTTCGATGTTCGGACACTCCCCGAATTCCTTCTCTGGTTTAATCCTCAAACGGTGTCTGAACTTCGATGTTCGGTCACAAGTTCGGACAAGCGACGAATTTTGTTTTTTGAAGTTCGACTTGCGTCCGAACTTCGACGTTCGGACACAAGTTTAGACACCCTACTGTTTTCAACATAACTTCTCCGTCTGAACCCCGATTTGAGTGACGTTTGCGGCGTTGGATTCCTTTTAATCTTTACTACTATATTATGAGTGTTTTGGCATGTTTAAATGCAAGTTTGCTTCTGTCTTAGCAAACCTTCTGTTTTGGGAAGCTTTACTCTATTTCTAAGCAGTGAATGGCTGGTTCGAGCTATTCCGTGGTATACCATGTAGACGTCGTTCTGAGTGTGGGTCATTCCCTTTCTGTTATGTGGGGTTGATAAACCCTTTGTCTCTTTTGAGTCATTTCTACGTTGCCGAGAGATCTATTATGATCTATGGGTCTTTGACCCTTCTGAGTGTGTGCATTGTACTGTGTCCCCTACCTATCTGTGAACTCTGGTGTTCCATTCTTTAATTATTTCAGCAATGCTCTGACTATTTTGCGTACTTTTGATTTTTGCTAACCTTTGCTCCTCTTCTGTTTTCAACTGTTTTAAGTGACCTCATTGATGACGGTCGTTGCTTACTGGGCATAGTTGTGTGCTCATTCCCCTACTCTTACTGTTTTGCATATTGATCAGTGAGGATCATCCTATTTCTGGAGTCTTGCCTATTTAGTTATTCTGTTTGTTAGGCGTTTGACCATTTGATTTGTAGCCTTCGGGCCTTACTCTTTCCTACTTCTAATTCGGTTTTGAGGATTATTTATCGGTTGGTGTATTTAATACAATTGTTTTGCTATTGTTAATGGAAGCGTTATTTCGGGCATTGATAACGAGTGTTAGCTTTAAAGCCTTGCATTATTAGGTAGTAATACGCGGCGTGTAACGCCTCTAACTCTTAGGCCAGTTTTAGGGACGTTACATTTAGTGGTATCAAAGCCAGGTTTGGCTTTCTTTGGTGTTTGTGGGTGTGTTTGCTTGTGTGAGGTTCATTTGTGACAGTTGCTTGAAGTCCGAATCAGTTCTGACGAGTTTTGGATTTGTTTTTCTTAGAATGCCTCCTCGTAGAGCACCAGTGACCCCTGAGGGAGATGCTGTAGAGGCACTGCAGCAGTTTGTAACGCAGCTGATGCAGACAGTGGCTGCAGCTGCTGGGGGAGCTGGTGGCGCAGGCCCAGCTGGGGCGAATACTGTAGGAGGCCGGGGCAGGGCTCTCCAAGAGTTTATGAAGCTGAAGCCGCCTTCTTTTGACAGCTGTGGTGACCCTCAGGAGGCGAGCCACTGGATTACTGAGGTTGAGGACTTGCTCAGGGTGATGGGTTTGGAGGAGGACCAGAAGGTAGACTTCGCCACGTTCCTCTTTAAGGGGGAGGCGAAGGAGTGGTGGAGAATGGTGATGGGTAAGCATCCCCAGCCCTGGACCTGGGAGAAGTTCTGCTTGGATTTCAACAAGCAGTTCTATTCGGATATATATAAGGACCAGAAGATCAATGAGTATAATCGGCTGCGTCAGGGGAGAGATATGTCAGTCGAGGAGTACGTGAGGAAGTTCGTGACTCTCTCGAAGTATGCACTTGAGCCGGATGAGCACAGGAAGGCCCGAAAGTTCGAGAGTGGGCTGAGACCAGATATTAGGTCCGCTGTGACACCTCTCTGTCACCGGACCTTCAGAGATGTGGCGGATGTTGCCTTGCTAGTAGAGACCGACATTAAGGGGAGGCAGGCTGGCAAGGACCACAAGGGGAAGAGGCGCGCTAAAGAGTCTCAGAAGAAGGAGGCTGCTCCTCCTCAGAAGAAGCAGTCATACGGAGATCGCTGGGGAGCTTCTTCATCTTCGTCAGCTGGGGCGAAGTGTGGGTCATGTGGTCACTCCCATCCTGGTAGGGAGTGCTACAAGAAGACCGGTGCCTGTTTTAAGTGCGGGTCGATGGAGCACAGGATTGCTCAGTGCCCTCAGGCGTCTGGTAGAGGCACCGGTTCAGATTCAGGGGTGAGGTCCGACCAGAAGAAGCCTCTGACTCAGGCTCGAGTGTATGCTATGGCAGGAGAGCATGATCGTGCTAGTGATCGCGTCGTCTCAGGTATCCTCCATATCCATTCTCAGGATGTGTTTTGTCTGTTTGATTCTGAAGCTACGCACTCTTTTATCTGCTCTGATTTGTTGGGTAGACTTGAGCTGACTGCTGTGCCTAGTGAAGTAGATTTGTGTGTGAGTAGTCCTTTGGGTAGGATTGCTCCTTGTATTCTTGATTCTGTGTGTAAGGCTTGTCCCATAGTAGTTCGGGACAAGACTTTTTGTGCTGACCTCATCCCGATGCGGTTGGCCTATTTTGATGTCATTTTGGGCATGGGCTGGCTAGCAGAGCACCATGCCCATATAGATTGTGCAGCGAGGAGAGTGGTGTTTGATCTGCTAGGCGGGAGCCGTTTTACCTTCTCTGGGAATGTAGTTCTAGGTACGCCTGTGTTGTTGTCAGCGTTGCAGATAGCTAGCTACTTGAGGAAGGGCTGCCAGAGTTTTTTGTGCTATCTGCTAGAGGTACGCGAGGGATCCAGTTTGGAGAGCATCCCGATTGTTAGAGAGTTCCCTGAGGTCTTTCAGGATGACGTGCCCGGACTCCCACCAGAGAGGGAGGTGGAGTTAACCATCGATTTAGCGCCCGAGACCCCGCCCATCTCTAGGGCCCCCTACCATATGAGTCTAGCAGAGCTGAAGATTCAGCTACAGGAGTTGCTAGATAAGGGCTTCATTCGCCCTAGCGTTTCGCCCTGGGGAGCGCCAGTGCTGTTTGTGAAGAAGAAGGATGGAACCTTCAGGCTATGCATCGATTATAGGGAGCTGAATAAGGTGACCATCAAGAATCGTTATCCCCTACCGCACATCAATGACCTGTTTGACCAGTTGGCGGGCACCACAGTTTTCTCGAAGATAGACCTTTGTTCAGGCTACCATCAGTTGAGGATTAAGGCCGAGGATGTGCTTAAGTGAACCTTTAGGACTCGTTATGGTCATTACGAGTTCCTAGTTATGCCGTTTGGTTTGACTAATGCTCCATCTGTTTTTATGGATATGATGAACCGGGTTTTCAAACCCTATTTGGACCAGTTTGTGGTTGTCTTCATAGATGACATCTTGGTGTACTCCAAGAGTGCAGAGGAGCATAAGGAGCATCTGAGGATCATTTTGCAGACACTAAAGGAGCAGGAGCTTTATGCTAAGCTGAAGAAGTGTGACATCTGGCTCGATCGTGTAGTTTTCTTGGGACATATAGTCTCGAAGGACGGTATCTCGGTGGATCCCGAGAAGATTAGATCTGTGATGGAGTGGGAGAGGCCCACAAATGTTGCTAAGATCCATATCTTCCTTGGGTTAGCTGGGTACTACAGGAAGTTTGTTGAGGGGTTCTCTAAGATTGTATCCCTGCTGACCCGTCTGTTGAGGAAGGAGATTAAGTTCGAGTGAAGTGAGGCTTGCGAGCAGAGCTTGCAGGAGATTAAGAGGAGATTGACGACTGCACCGATTCTGACTTTGCCATCTGGGACCGAAGGCTTCAGGTCTTCTGCGATGCGTCCCATAAGGGACTTGGATGTGTCTTGATGCAGTAGGGTAAGGTAGTGGCTTATGGCTCTCGACAGCTGAAGCCCTATGAGAAGAACTACCTTACCCACGATCTGGAGTTGGCAGCCGTAGTGCTTGCGCTGAAGATTTTGAGACGTTATTTGTATGGAGCGTCGTGTAAGGTTTACACGGACCACAAGAGTCTCAAGTATTTGTTCACTCAGAAGGAGATGAACTTGAGACAGAGGAGGTGGTTGGAGCTACTTCACGATTACGACTTGGAGATCCTCTACCACCCTGGTAGAGCAAACGTTGTGGTAGATGCTTTGAGTCGGAGAGGTGCTCTGGGTGTAGCTTGTTCCCTGACAGGAGTTCAGAGATCAGCGGTAGAGCTTCAGCGTATGGGCATTTGGGTAGTCAGACCAGACAGTGCCAGTATGATAGCAGCGCTTCAGGTTCAGTCTTCGATAGTCAACAGGATCAGGGTTGGTCAGGAGTAAGATTCAACTTTATGTCGGATCAGAGAGGGGCTGTCTGCAGAGCAGAGTTCAGACTTCAATATCTCCAGTGATGGTTGTCTGCATTTTAGAGGTCAAGTGTGTGTGCCGGCCGATGAAGTTCTACGCAGGGAGATCCTTCAGGAGGCGCATAGAGCTCCATACTCAGTTCACCCAGGAGGGTGAAGATGTATCGGGATCTCAGGGAGTAATTCTGGTGGTCTGGGATGAAGCGTGACATCTCTGAGTTCGTGTCGAAGTGCCAGACCTGTCAGCAGGTAAAGGCTGAGCACCAGAGGCCAGCGGGTTTGCTTCAGCCCCTTCCCATTCCTGAGTGGAAGTGGGAGAGTGTGGGGATGGACTGTATCATGGGGTTGCCTAAGACTCCTTCAGGCTGTGACGCTGTGTGGGTGATAGTTGATCGACTGACGAAGTCTGCCCATTTTCTGCCTGTGAAGAAGAGTTTCAGTTTAGAGCGTTTGGCTCGTCTGTATCTCGACGAGATAGTGAGGCTTCACGGGGTGCCTGCTTCTATCGTGTCTGATCGTGATCCGTGTTTCGTGTTTAGATTCTGGCGTAGTTTGCATACGGCCTTGGGTACAAATCTAGCTTTCAGCTCAGCCTACCATCCTCAGTCGGATGGCCAGTCAGAGAGGACTAATTAGGTCCTAGAGGACATGCTTCGCGCATGTGTCCTAGATTTTGGAGGTAGTTGGGATCAGCATGTGACCCGGAATTTGCTTACAACAATAGCTTTCAGGCGAGCATTGGTATGGTTCCGTTTGAAGCGTTGTATGGTAGGAGGTGCAGGTCCCCCATCTGTTGGGATGACCTGAAAGAGAGAGTCTTAGTTGGACCTGAGCTGGTCCAGGGTACAGTAGAGAAGATCAGGATGATTCAGGAGCGCCTACTTGTTGCTCAGAGTAGACAAAAGTGCTACACAGATCAGAGGCATAGACTACTTGAGTTTGGAGTTGGAGATCATGTGCACCTGCGTGTGTCGCCAGTCAGGGGTGTTGTTTGGTTTGGGAAGCGTGGGAAGCTTAGCCCAAGGTTTGTAGGACCTGTTGAGATCTTGGAGCGGATTGGCCATGTGGCATATCGTCTAGCTTTGCCTCCGTCATTGTCTCCTGTCCACAATGTCTTCCATGTTTCGATGCTGAGGAAGTACCTTCATAATCCATCCCATGTGATCAACCACAGTCAGCTTCAGTTGAGAGAGGACTTCAATTATGAGGCGGTGCCTACCAGCATTCTGGCTAGAGATGTTCGCCAGCTCCATAGCAAGACCTTGCCTATGGTTAAGGTCCAGTGGTCTGATCAGTCAGAATGTGAAGCGACTTGGGAGCTCGAGGAAGAGTTGCGTGCCAAGTTTCCTTCTCTTTTTGATCAGTAAGGTGAGTCAATTTCGAGGATGGAATTCTTTTAAGGGGGAGGTGATGTTATAACCCGGATTTTATAATCTTATTATATATCCGGTTAATGTTATTCAAAATGAATTCTTTATTATGTTGATCAGCTGGGACGTCGGTGGCATTTAAATTTTAGACAAGGGCAAGGAAGTCCATGTATTAAAAACATTTAAGGTAGTTGTTTTTATTAAATCAATAAGTAAAGGAATTACTTATTATTTCCCTTCTAATTGTTTTTACATCACGTAAGTTCAATCGTGAAGAGCGTCTCTCATCGTGGTTTGAGCGACAATTTTCTCTCCTTTCTCTCTCTCAATTTCTCCCTCTATTGAGAATTGTGGTTCTACTGTTGCAATCAGATTGGCGATCTTCGTGGCGGTGTGGTTCTTCCTCCGTTATCAGTAGTCATCGGCTGCGTTCAGATTGGGGTTTTACTGTAGTGTTGCTTCTACTGTTCGATTTCAGGTTTGGATTAGTTAGATGTTGTGACTGGTTTGGTTATCCTTTTTCTATTTCTGATTTGGGGTTTTGGTTATCGATTCAGTGGCTGATTGGGTCTGTCTGGTTGAGCAATTTTTCGGTGTTGTTGCTGCTGCGTTTTGTGGATTTTCTACACTCCAAATTGAGGTAGGTGGTTGCTTGATTTAGTGTGGAAATTCAGCCATGGGGATGTTGCAAGGATTTGTGGTCTGATTTGGTGTGCAGATTTTGATCTCTGATGGATGTTTTAATTGCGTTTTTGAATGGCTAAAACCCCATGGTTCTTTGTGTTTTCCTGTGATTTGGTGTGTGTATTGATTTGGCAGTTCGTGGTAGGGGTGGCAATTCCGGTTAATGGGTCGGGTTGAAGCTCACCCACACCCGACCCGATTAAAATTGTATTGACCCATACCCAACCCAATAATAATCGGGTTACAAATTATCAACCCATACCCGACCCATATAAAATGATTAAACCCATACCCGACCCGTTTAACCCAACATAATTAGGCTATGCAAAATTTAAAAGACCTGGAATTAAAATTTTTATATGATTGCTCAAACGGAGTTACAAATGAATGAAATCTTACATTCAATATGGTAGATATTTCAGAGTTTTCATTATCCTCCGTCTTTTTTCTTTTTCCACATACATGTCGTGCTCAGTAGCACTTAATAGAAGAAGGTGATGTGTACGCGCCTGGGCCAAATATAACTAGATTTTCTCCTTCAGAATATAGAATCAAAACATAGACAAAAATCTTCAGAGTCCAGAAGAGATAGGACCACAGTGAGAGCTGTGGAGGAGAGAGCATCACACCGTCTTTTGACAATCTACATAACGAATACTCTTATTTTTGCTTTATAAAGAAATAACAAAAAGAAGTATTATCAATTAAACAACCTCTCATAAGAAAGATACTACATAATCTGTATTATACTAATAGTAGGTTAGCACTTACTTAGTAATATATTTATATTTTTATCTAATTATTTATTTATTATTATTATTTTTAATAAAATAAAATAAACGGGTCGGGTTGACTACGGGTTAGGACTTTGAACCCATACCCAACCCAAAAATTTAATAGGTAACCCATACCCGACCCAATAATTAAATGGGTCAATAATCGTGACCCAAACCCGCTATTTTCGGGTTGGGTATGGGTCGGGTTATCGGGTTGGGTAAAAATTGCCACCCCTAGTTCGTGGTATTGATTTTGCATAATTTCCTGCTCTGTTCGACTTCCTGGAATTGCAGAATTTGCGACGTCCGAACATCTGTCCGAACTTGCAAGTTCGGACAGTACGTCGAGCGCTTTTTATTTTTCAAGATCGGGGCGTGTCCGAACTTCGATGTTCGGACACTCCCCGAATTCCTTCTCTATTTAATCCTCGAACTGTGTCCGAACTTCGATGTTCGGACACAAGTTCGGACAAGCGACAAATTTTGTTTTTTGAAGTTCGACATGCGTCCGAACTTCGACGTTCGGACACAAGTTCGGACACCCTACTGTTTTCAACATAACATCTCCGTCTGAACCCCGATTTGAGTGCCGTTTGCGGCGTTTGATTCCTTTCAATCTGTACTACTATATTATGAGTGTTTTGGCATGTTTAAATGCAAGTTTGCTTCTATCTTTGTAAACCTTCTATTTTGGGACACTTTACTCTACTTCTGAGTCATGAATGGCTGGGTTGAGCTATTCTGTGGTATACCATGTAGATGTCATTCTGAGTGTGGGTCATTCCCTTTCTGTTTTGTGGGGTTGATGAACCCTTTGGCTCTCTTGAGTCATTTCTGCGTTGCTGAAAGATCTGTTATGATCTATGGGTCTTCGACCCTTCTAAGTGTGTGCATTGTACTATGTCCCCTATCTGTCTGTGAACTCTGATTATTTCTGAATTGGGAACTCTGGTGTTCCATTCTATAATTATTTCAGCAATGCTCTGACTATTTTGAGTACTTTTGATTTGTGCTAACCTCTGCACCTCTTCTGTTTTCAACCGTTTTAAGCGACCTCATTGATGACGGTCACTGCTTATTGGGCATAGTTGGGTGCTCATTCCCCTACTCTTACTGTTTTGCAAATTGATCAGTGATGATCATCCTATTTCTGGAGTCTGCCTGTTTAGTTATTCTGTTTGTTAGGCGTTTGGCCATTTGATTTGTAGCCTTCGGGCCTTACTCTTTCTGACTTCTAATTCGGTTTTGAGGATTATTTATCTGTTGGTGTATTTAATACAATTGTTCTGCTATTGTTAATGGAAGCGTTATTTCGGGCCTTGATAACGAGTGTTAGCTTTAGCCTTGCATTATTAGGTAGTAATACGCGGCGTGTAACGCCTCTAACTCTTAGGCCGGTTTTAGGGACTGTTATACCCAAAATTTTGACCCCCCCTGGTTAGGGTCTACGAGGTCCTGGTGTTGTGAGGGGCATTTTAATCAAGTAGTGAGGGATTCCGGCTCGATCGGCGCGTTCCATGGCATGGGGAACAACTTCGTCATTTTCAGGGGCGTTTTGGTAATCTTTAAAGGCTCCTGAGACCTCCTATAAGCTTTCTCTCTCCTCCAAAGGATGCCCAAATCAGCTTGAAACGCTTTGATATTTTAACCCATGATAGAGGATGACATTCTAAGCATAATGGTGTTGGAATTTTTATTTTTCGAGTTTCCAATAATTTTCTAGCAATTTCTGACTGAATCTGACAAGAAATTCAATTTAAAAGTATTCCAACATTTAAAAAATTCGGTTCCACCTCAGAAATTCATAATATCCATCCTTGACAGTGGTTAAAATTTCACAGCAAAATTCCTTTGCGAAGTCTTTTAATTAAAATACCAAAAAAAATCTTACTTTTACTAGATTTTCTTTATCTTTAAGAAAGTCTATATAAGGGGATAGGTTTTTGGATAAAATCAGAACCTCATATGCTCAAGAACCCTAGAGAGTCAGAAAACACAGCCTCTCTCTCCTCTCTCACGTTTTCCAACACCCGGCCACCCAAATCATACCAAAAATCCCCCGAAATCACCATATAAACACGTTTTCCAATCCCAAAGCACCAATAGTCATCAAAACCCCAAAAACACCACCAAAACATGAAGAACAGCAGGAACAACCAACAACCAGAAGCTTGGTTCGAAATCCTTTCGGGTCTGCCATCACGAAGCACTCGACGAATCCCGGTGTGAAGAATCATCTTGAATTCGAAGGATAAAACAGTTACAACTCTACTTTTCTAATTCCCCACGACCTTATTAACTCTCTGTCAAATTTTGGGTTCAAACTAACCTTCGTACACTTCTGTATTGCTGTTTGTTTAAGCTCTGTCCAATAACTTGTTTACCAAGTTTTGCTTAATTCGAATTCAAATTGAAAACTTTCAATCACTAACGTCTTGTACATCTTTCAGGCTACACACCCATAAAATTTGAGCCAAAAACACTTCGGGAACAGCCTCACGCCGCCGTCCGAGGGCGGTCCGCACCCACGGACGTCATGTTCAGGGTCCGGACTCCCTGTCCGTAAGCTCGGAGCCCACGGACGGCGGCTGGATTTTTAAATTTTAAAAATTTAGGTTTTCTAATAATGTCCGGGCCCACGGACAGCCTGTCCGTGGCCCCAGACTTTACAATTTTCTGTTTTCTGTTTAATTCGACTTTTATTTTCATATAGGTTAACTGGGGTCCGTGGTCTCGGACTTAGGTCCGTGGCTACGGATGGAAACAAAATTTGACCTAATTCTGCCTCCGAAACCCTAGTTTAGGTAATTTTAATTTCCACTTTAATTTTCTGTCAAAAAACGTTAAAAAAATAAAAAAAACAGAAGCGCCACCTAGGTTAAAACAACTTTGTAGAAAGCCGTAATTGAACCAAGTAGAGGAAAACGACCTAGGAAGGGTAATGAAAGTAATTTGAACCCTAATTAAGTCGAATATCAAGCCCCCGAACCGAACTCTCCTTTCCTAATTTGATCTAGGGTAAATTAGGTGGCGACTCATAATAGGTTCCAGTGAGCTAGCTTAGGTTTTAATAATTATTGTTATATGACATAGTTATTAATCTTAGGCTATAAGTGGACCTAAAACCCGATTAGATCCCAATCAGTAAATCCACATAGGATAGGGTTTAAAATCGAGGCTCACAGACTGGCGACTCTGCTGGGGACAACTTCTTAATATTAATGTTTAATTTTAGGAAAGAGGGCTTAACTTAAAAATGTTTACTTATGGCTTTATTTACTCTGTTTGTTTACTTTCGTGCGCACTTTAATTTTTGCACCCTTGCATCATATAAGAGCGAGGGTCAACGCAAACCAATTTCACCCCGGGACCCGTTTGGGGTCCCTGTCAGGGACTCACACCTTTTAGGTGATGTGATAAATGGGGAAAAGAGGAGGGTGTCGTCTAACCACACCCCCTTAATACCTGGGCCTTAGCCCCAAGCATTTTCCTGGCAGTACCCTTACCTAGCCCATTGTTTGGTCAGTCAAAGACCCGACCGTAGACGCACGCCTTTAGGTGATGTGAAAAACAGTGGGGAAGCCCAAAGAGAATAGCGTGCAAGCCCTATTCCTTGTGGTGACCTGGGCTAGCACCCCAAGCACCTCTCCGGATGACCCGTACCCGTTGGACTGAGTCATTTTGTGAGGACATTTGTGCATGCGTTCTTTCTCCCGGGCCTCAGGCCCAATGTCTATCGATCCATCAATCTCCCCCCAGCCCAATGAACACTTGAGAGATTTCAGTTGCCCAGAGCCTTTTACCTCCACAAATCACCCTCTCAGAATAAGCTCAAAGGCTCCCATTAGGATTGCTGGCCCATTTCGCGTGCCAAAATCCCAGCCCGCTGGGCTTGAGGGTCCAAAAAAGAGGTCCTGTAATAGAAATAAGGGTCCTCAGAGGAAAATCTTTCCACGTCATGAAAGCCTTGTGCGATGGTTTTCACCCTATGTTCTGAAACAGAAAGAAGGCAAGATTTCAGAAAGGCACTGGGACAGAAGTTCCGGACGTTGACCCGACTGCCTCACTCCTCCACTTCCACCATTCCGGCCTGAAGTAGACTCCAGCTCATCTGACATGTCGGTCCAGCGCATGACGATATCTCTCAGGAGGTCAGCCAGCAGGGGGGAAAACCAGAACACTTCTGTTTTGAAAGAGCTTATGAAAAACTTTGATTTGAAACACCAGGAAGCAATCCAGGCACTCGAGAATAAGTATGTGGACACAATCGCCAAGCTAGAAGATAAGTTGGCCGCATTGGAAACGGCAGCCCTAAGCAGGACCACTGGGGGTCCAACGGGGGAGCAGGATCAAATAGCCAGCCTGGTACAGAAACATCAAGCTGCCATTGAAGCCCTGGAGGCACGGCATACGGCGGTAACAGTTGAGCTCCATGAGAAAATAGGATCCTTGGAGGCAGCAAGACGAGAAGGACCACTGCAAGGATTTGTCAACCCTTTATACGGCATGGACAATATCTCCTTGGAGGGACATGACACCCATGTTGGCTACGGAGGTGGTGCTCCCAGGAACCAGTTAGCTGCTGAAGTTCAGAGGGCTCTGAGGCGCATTGAGCGCATGGAAAAGGCTGGTAAACCTGCTGGATTTGACTACCTCTCCATGGGATCCTATCCAGACGTTGAGCTACCCGCGAAGCTGAAGCTCCCCACTTTGGCTCTCTACAAGGGCTTGACCGATCCCCAGATCCATTTGGTGATGTTTGATCGAGAGATGTCTATCCTGAGGCTCAATGATATGCAAAAGGCCAAGGTTTTTGCCCGGTACCTAGATGAGATTCCTCAACGATGGTACCTAACTCAAAGAATGAACACCAAGACATACGAGGAAATATGTGAAGCCTTCCTGACTCACTTTGAGTATGCTAAAAACTTGGAAATCACCCGGTCTGACCTTGCCAGCATGCGCCAAACGGGAAGTGAGTCCATGTCCGACTTTATAAAGCGGTGGAGAAGGAAGGCAGCAGGCATGCCCACAAGGATGGAAGAGTAGGAGCAAATTCGCATGATTGTTGAGAACATGCAAAAACAGTACAATGATGAATTAAAGTATATGTACTTTCCAAGCTTTGATATGCTCATGGGCCAGGTAGGAGTTTTGGAGGAGAAAATCCACAAGGGGGACTTAAAGCTTGGATATCCCCGAGGATCCGGAAGTAATTCAAAGTTCCCGAAATCTGAACCAGCAAAAGCCTCCTACCCGACCGCAGCTTACGCACAGAGCGCACCGCAGAGGTACACGGGACAGTACGAGGTGAATGCAGTCCAGCAGCCAAGGGAACAGGGGAGGAACTATCGAGCGGTACCACCTCCAAGACCGGATTTCAATCAGCGAGAATTCACAGATATCGGTCGGCCTTTGAGTCATGCTCTGAAAAAGCTCCAGGAGCAGAACATCTTACAGCCTCTTCGCCCCGACCAGGAGTCACCCGTTTGGGCAGGAGCCCAAATCAGTTCTGTCTCTATCATCAGTTACCAGGTCACGACACCGATCATTGGGCCCTACAGCATAAGATCAAGACCTGATTGACCAGGGACTTCAGTTCTCAGAGCGCGGGAATATCTTCGGGAATCCTATGCCAGAACACCACTAGGAATCTTTGTTATTTTTCTTTTCTCTTCAGTTGTTCTGCGTAGCTTCTTCCTTTTTCTTTCTTTCTTTTCAGTTACTTTTCTTTCTTTAGTTAGTTCATTTGTCTTTTCCATTTGGTTAGTACTTAATGTCAATGTTTCCCCTTTCGGTTATTAATAAAATTCCTTCTTTGCACATGTTATTCTATATGCTTGGATTAATGTTTGTACATTCGTTCTCGCGCCAAAAAAAATTGGAAAAAACTGAAAATCGGAAAAGTAAGAAAGATCTCTCACTCATGAAGCATGTTTGTAGGCATAAAAAAGCAAAACCTTTGTCTTTCACAAAGCCCCTTGTACAAAGCCACCTTCCCATCCATACACCATTTTTGCCATTTCACCAGACACATAAAAACAAAATTGTGGCCACAAAAAGAAAAAGAATCATCTGTCACCTCTTCACAAGAGTACCCCATCACCACTCACCATTACACATATAGCCACCACCCTCCACAAATAACTTGGGTATTCAAAAGGCTTGTCAAAAAAACCCCGCAACAATACTGGGGGCAATCTGAGTTAAGGAATGATAATGTTTATTTCTTTTGTTTTGTGCAAACAAGTCTCTGAGTGTACACTTCGCGAGAGTACCTTGAGCGGTAAAACCAAGAGCGAAAGAGCGTGTCATTTACACGACTCCAGAGAGGTCACATTCAAAGGTGAGGTAAACGGCATGACTTCGACCGAAGGAGATAATTTGTAAATTTACGTTTAAACCTGTGAAAAGTAACAAAGAACGGATACACAACTATTAGGGATGACGAAGCACCTAGGCACAGCACCACACAACCAAAAGCTTGTGAACCCTGACATTACGCCCAAGGCACCCCCGCTGAGCTTTTCAATATGACCTCTTTTACAACACTACAAGCTCCACAAATAAGCCAGCCAATGATGAATAACCGACCCGGTGACCAAAGGAAGCAAGGAGCCCGACTTCCGAACAACAACTTCACAAGTCCAGAGAAGCAAATTTGCTACCAGCGTAACAAAATGATCCGCAAATGGTCCCAAAGTGACACAGGATCCAAATGAGCTGACATCAAAAACAGCTTTCAAAGTTCAAAGCCGGGAAACACAAGAACCCCGAAGGAGAGGAGATTCAAAGAAAGGCAAACCTGAAAAGCCTCGAAGAAATCCAAAATCGGAAAAAAAGAAAGAGGATGCAAGGAACAATCCAAAAGTTCCAAGTCCCAAGTTCACAAGCGAAGTCATCACGAAGTAGCCAAACGACTTCAAGGCAAAGAAGACAAGTTCGAGAGACGGTGCAAGTTGCAGATTTGGTCACCCTTATAGCTCCACATATCCTAAACATTCCTCCATTGTCCTGTTATCATTCATCACACCCCATAGCCACGTTATAAGCTTAAAAGACTTCCGACTTAGTAGTTGTGTATCCAATCGAGTGAAAGTAACAGGTTGAACATGTAAATCTAACAAATGTCAAATTCAATGGTTGAGAAGTTGTGACCGTAAGTGAGAAACGAGTGCAAACACCAAACACGTCGAGTGTAGGTTAGAAAGCACCATATCAAAACATAAGCCTTGACCCTGTGAGGACGAGACTTGTTCGCACGTTGAGCCAAAGAAAATACTGGGGGCAATCGATCGTTCTGATCAATCGCCATGAACTCTAACTCAGATTGCCTTAAGAAAGAATACTGGGGGCAATTGTTGGTTCCAACAATTGCAACAACGACACCGATTGAAATACCCCAAACCTTGATATGTTGTTTAAATGTTAAGGTATGGTATATTAAGGCTAAAAAAATGCCTTAGAAATATTAGTGAACGATTTTAACCATATTAAACATAATTAATTACCTTAAAGTCGATAAGGGCAAAAGTGTGCTCTAAGCTTGGGATAATCTTGGTTAAGACCTAATGAGCTTACCCAGACCGTATTTATATGTTAATAGACATATTAAACCAATTACCAAAGAAAACCAAGCTTGAAAACAAGTTTAAACACAAAATGTGCTTAAAGGAGCCTTAAAGCACATTTTTGAAAAATTGTCTTGTAAATGGGTTTTGAATGGCTAGATGTCCATCATTACTCTTTAATTAACATGTGTACTACTTAGTATCACATTAGGAATCCTAAATCAATGGGAAACCAAAAATTTCACAGTTATGTGCCTTGTTTTTATGAATAGTGACTTTTATAAGCTAGTTTGTAACATATGTTATATTAAGTAATTAAATGAGTTAACAAAGACCAAATCACCCCTAAGTAATATATGGGGGCCGGTTTTTGTAAGGTGAGTCACCACCACCTGCAATCAAATAAGTGAAGGAAGACATAAATAAAATACTATACTACTTTATAAAGCACTATTTGCTTTACGTAACAATTATCTTCAAAAGCAACTACAATCAGTGATTCTCTTCATCCCTTCATTTCCTCCTTGCTGTCTCACGTAGCCCATCTCCTTCCTTGCTCTCTTTCACGGTTGAAGCAGCACAGCACCAGACACCACCTTCAAATCCTTGTAACTCCTACCTCACTTGTCCAAATCAAAAACTAAGACCACCAATCTCTTAGTCTCATCAAGCTCTTCAACTTAGTCCTTTCAAATCTTCAAGAGCTCCATTTTGGTGCCAAGAGGAATCTCCATGGAAGGAGCTTGAGCTCATCTTTTCACATATTATTGTTCTCCTTTGCTTCAAGGTAAGGAAACTCAAAGAAAAATGATGATGCTGACCTCGAGATGTATGTTCCTCCATGTTTTGTGCTGTCTGAAAATTACCTTAAAAGGTGTCCTTATGTTGCCTTGTTCTAGCTTCATTCCAACCATTCAAGGACTGGGTGGAGTCCTCTCTTGACAAGTATCCAAACTCTCTCCAAGATCTAAGATTTCTGAAACAAGAAAGAACTTGTGAGGAAAGGAGGTAATTATGCTAACCAAAAATAGCTTATAATTCCTTTGGAAAATGAACTTACGTTGTCTATTGAAACTACCTAAAGAGCCAATGGTAAATGACTTAGAAAATGTTCTCAAAGAGACTAGTAAAGGACATACGTATTGTTGTGTGTATTTGCAGGTCAAAGGCAATATATTGTGGGAAATTCAGTGTTTAAGATTTATGCATTTTAAGAGCCTAAGTGCTATGCAATTTAAATTGTGCACTATGTTGTAATGTGGTGCATATTTGGTGAAGTTTTGAGTATAAGAGTGTACCTAAGATCATTTGGGAAGTTTATACATATGATGGGTGTAAAGAACTTATGCAGCAGGACTTGAAAAATGCAAGTACGTCAATTCTGTAGCTTCGGTCCGGGACTTGGATTTGGATAACATCCCGGACCATATATCAAAAAGGGCCGAGAGTTTTACATAGTCTTGGTCCGGGACTTGGGTCTTGTACAAGGACCCAGACCACCCTCCTTAAATCACCCGAGAGTTTTTACCTAGACTGGTCCGGGACTTAGGACCTGTATGAAGTCCCGGACACCCTGTTAAATGTAGCCGAGAGTACAAGACTGTCTTGGTCCGGGACTTAGGGTGAGTACAGGTCCCGGACCACCCTATCAAAACATACCGTGAGTTTGTGTAAGTGTTGATCCGGGACTTAAGGTAAGGACCAAGTCCCGGACCACTCTAAAGATGTTGTTTAAGGTATAAAAATGATGTGTAATATGGGGATTGATAAGTAATGATGTTGTAAGGATGTTAAGGACATGTTAGATGTGATATAAAGACAACCAAGTGGGTGGAAAGTTGTAATAAAATAAAGTGAAAGTAAAACAAGTTAAAAATGTCAAGTTGTTTAACTAGTTAACGAGGGTAAGTTATGAGCGTTAGACTTTAAACAAACGTGTTACCCCGATGTTGATAAAAGTAAATGTAATGTTGCCAGTGTTCGAGAACTGTTCAAGGAACTTAAGACGACACATTAGAGTGGACGTTGGTGACAGGTATGGTTTTCTTGCAACCTGTGTCCTACCGGATTACACCGGCTTGTATGCCAATGTTTTTCTGTGTTGTTGCCACCTTGTAAGATAAACATGTAATGAGATTATAGTAATTCGTTTATGTGGCGCACCTAGTTCCCGATACCATAACCTCGAAGTGTTAACCTTTACTAACTGAGTCTAGGATCACATGAGAGTTTGGTATTCGGATTAAACGACCCGAACCATGGGGCGTTCTAACCACGGCTATGCGTGAGTTAAATGTGTGGTATGTGTATGTGAATGTAGGGATCTCCCTTGTATGTTTAACCCAAAAGTAATACTGTATGGTGTGTAGGTACGATAGACTCCGTAGTGGGGTTCTAACTAATAACTAAAAGTAAGTATGTACTAACAGTAGTGAGGAATCCGGTTTGGCCGGTCGCGCGTTGTTTGGGAGTGGGTATCCTTTTTAGCTTTACCCTTCTCTCTGTTATGGTTGTTTCCCTCACGGGTTATGATCTCCCATTAGCTTATCCCAAAGCTTAGCTATTCTGACTTACGATCGGTTTAGGGGGAACATGTGTTTGTGTGGTGTGTTCGGGTCACTAAATCCGATCCATCTTTAGGTAAGTTACTCGTCCGACTATTAGGGCGGTAATGAGTTTGTTATTATAACGAGCTTAACATGGGGTGATATCATTCTCTAGGCTCACCAGTGTATTAACTATGTTTGGGCCGGTTCCTAAGAGATCCGTACCCGTTATGTATGTGTTATTTGTATGTTGCAAAGTTATTGTGATGTGATGTTATATGTCGCTTAGAAGTGAAATATGAGGATCATGGATATGATTCCTAGTATGTAAAAGAGACGTTAGGAAACCCGATAGTGGGTAAGTGTCGTCTATTGAGGAAATAGCTCCGTTAGAGGAGAAATACTATAGGGTGGAAGAACTCAAAGAGTGATTGGTTAAGTATGGATGAGTTATTTTTGTTAAGCCCATTGGGGTGAAATGTATTGTGTCATGAGTTTATGTTTCACATGCTTGATTTAAATGTAATCAACTGCATGCTAAGACGACAAATAGTTGTGCGTGGCTCGGTAGCATGTGGGCTGCGGGATTACCATACCAGCAAAGGTGCTGAGCCCCTGGGGGGCCACCCTTTCTTTCCTTTTCTATTTCAGGTACAAGGAGCTGGAGCCGTTCGAGAGAGGACGGGGGTAGTTGTTGCGTACGGGTAATTGATGTAATCACTTGTAACCTGTAGGTGTAGTAAGACCGAAATTGTTCTCGGCATTAGTTGTAAATACTCGGTACAGTTGGAAGGTATTTGTATAATGAATGTTGGTGTTGATTAAGGAGACAGTATGTGTAGTTGCTCGGGGATCTAGTCCATCAGACCGATACAGTTGTGTAAATGTTAGCCTTGTTAGCCACGTAGGTGGTTAACGGCGTGTAACACCGATGAGTTAAGTTATGTGATGATGTGTATTTTCCGCTGCAGTTTAATGTTAAGTATGTTGTTATATGTTGGGGTGTTACAAAAAGTGGTATCAGAGCGAAGTATCGCTCTGATGACTGAATTACCGAGTCAGGAAGTACCGAGTTAGGATTTCAGTACATGTGGGTTAGGGGATGAGTGATAGCGTGAGAGATACGCTAGTTAGGAGGACCGGTGAATATTGGAAACCTACCATATACATCCCACCCTCTACAATCCCTGATTATAACTGCGAAAGAACGCCAGAGAGATGGAAGCCCCCTCTTACTCGGGAATACCCGACCTGGCTGCATTTAAATGTCCTTATAAGTACGGAGAGCCTGTCATACGGTAGATTCCGAAAGGTGTGAATCCCGAAGACGGTTCCCATTTTAACAATGTCTGCCGCATAAGGTAGCGAAAAGTGAAGAATCATGCGCATAAGAGAATAGAATTTCCAGCAACCTGGATCGACATGCCGAGCAGTCGAGAAAAACCAGCTTGCAATGCACCAAGCGTGCAACAGGCAAGAAGTGAGGTAATGAAACCCGAGACAAGTGTCCACGGGACTACAGTGTTAACTAACACACCAATGGTATACCGACCGATTAAGGAACTACAACGTAGTATGAGGAGGATGTAATACTAAGTAAAAGGGGTCTCCCAGAATGGGAAACACCCTAGTTAATGATTACCATGTGAAAATAGTGAGAAAAACCCAGAGGATTTATTGTTAAGACTGTGAGATCAAGTAAGGGCCAGCAAGGCCACTAATGTCAGAGTAAGCGGAAACAATACCGCAACCAATGTTTATTGGACCAGTAGCCAGTTAGCATGGCGCACTTGCCATGGCAAGTGCCGCTATAACAAGGCTGTACGGGAAACTTAAAACAACTACAGGTACTTAGTAAAGTACCGTGAAGTTAAGTGAGACCAGCATAGTTGTGGAAGGGCTTAGCAGCCCGACCTCTGCAATTGGAAGTACACCAGTCAGCAAGAAGCTAGACTTGGCTAAAGCAAGGAAAAGTTGTGAAGCCGCGAGAATTAATCTTTTAGACTTAAACTCATCTTCAAAACCTTTTTTTTCAAACCAAATTTTCTTTCAAACCCATTTATTTCCAACCTTCCTTGAAACCAGACCAGGAGACCTACACCGGCCTCAGTGCCACGTGGTAGGTAAGTTATACCCGGTGACCTTTAAATAACCGGATGGAAACCGGTAAACCCAAGGGTAGCAACCCGAGGGAGTGGATGGAGACCATAAAAAAAAATACAATAGTGGATAAACCTTCCCTTGATTAAGATCGGGGAGCACGGAATGCATATTATCACAGGATAATATAAGGGAGTTGACAATAGAATACTTCACCTAGGCGCGTGACGGACACTACGAGTGTACCAACTGAATTGTGGGACGACCGCACTCCGATAGGAGCTTGTGGGCCTGGCAGACCTTCTTATAGGTTAACCGGGTAAGTAGCAATGTATCAACAGGATACCCCACATATGTATACGAGTGGAGTCTGAAACACGGGAAGTAGTCGACTCCATACTACGGACCGAAGTAAAAGTCAGACAAAGTAAAAATTACCAAGAATGGTAGAAGTAAAGAAACCAGTAAGGTCAATAAGACTACAAGAATCAGTGAATTTATTTTAAGGAAATGTCTAAAGGTGAACAAGTGCGAAGTGCACTAGTTGGTAAATAAGAACATGGAATATGTCTTAAGAATCCTGAGGGATGAATATAATAGCTGGAGTAAGCACCCAGCCTACAGATGGTGAGGCAGATGCCTATTATGGATATGTTAATGTGCAATGACCGGGCTTAGACTCCCGAGATGATCACTAGGGATATCAATCCCACTGAAGAGAATATTTAACCCAGGCAAGAATGCAAGGAAATGCAGTTAATTGAATGTACTCATAAGTGAAAGCCAGATGTAATGGCATAACCTGGTAACACCCAGGAGTTGTCCTTAAAGGGGTGTTTGGATCAACAGTGTTGAACGGAATAACGTAACAGAAACGCAAGGGTTGAAACTACCACCCAGTTTAAACTTAAGGCGTCAGGAGGAAGTCTGACATCCTTGAAGGGACACCCCATGAAAGGCATAACGACCTTGTCATGGAGCCCAGTACAACCTGCAAACCGTGTAATATTGTTGTATATTGTTCGAAGAAGTAAATGAATGTGAACAGCCTACAATGAGCAGAGCTCGAGGCAATAGGGCTTATAAGCCACAAGTAAAATGTCATAAGTGAATTTTGTCGACTACGAAAGTTTATGGTATATAAGTAATAAAAGCGGATAACGAACCACTACCTAAAGAGTGGGGACACCTCTTAGTATTGTGAAACTGAAATACCCCAAGTTTCTAAGGAATGATTTATGTTGCTGTTTAAGTCTTAATAAGCTATAAAGCACTTTTAAACCCTAATATTGGCATAAGTACATATTAGGACCAGAAAAGTCCTTAATAGCACTTCTTGTATTGTTTTAAAAGTAGCTAGCTAGAATGCTTCAAAACATTGTGACAACCAAGCTAGTTGGTGATGCAGCAGCTAGCTTATGTAGTAAACACACAAGTAGGTGATGCAGCCGCTTGGGAAAGCTAGCAAGCAAGTAGGTGACTCATCAAGCTAGTAAGCAAGTAGGTGACTCAGCAAGCTAGTAGGACGTCTTAAGCACGACCAAGCTAGTAGGCAAGTAGGACGTCTTTAAGCACGAGGTGGCAAGCATGAGGTGGCAAGCATGTGATGGCAAGCACGAGGTGGCAAGCACGAGGTGTCAAATTAACATTGGTTAACACTAGGACCAATAGGAGCCCGACACCTATGCAGCCTAGTAGGAGGTGTCACCACACTATTAGACCACACCTTGGTCCAATGAGAATAGGCTGCTGCCCACCTCCCTTAGTCAGCCCATGTGTTGTCTTTCTTATATTAAGCCTTATTATGAGCCAATCAGAAGCTAGCAAATGGAGCCTAAGGTGTCACCACTTAGAAGTTTACTTAATCAAGGAGGAAATTGACAAGGATCAGCCCTTGCCTATAAATACCATGAGCCACCACTCCAAAATACTCCATCCAGCATCAATATTTCGTCCTTCATTAGGGAAGAAGAGAAATAAAGCTTACCTTGTTGTTCTTTTCTTGGCTGAGAGCAAAGAAGAAGAAGAGAGATCCTTGTACCATCTTTACCTTTCCAAATCATTCATCCACCATTTAAACCGATTGCAATAAGTAAGAAGAAGGCAAAGAAGGAAGAAACCCATGTAGAAAGAAAGCTTAGAACGAGAAAGGAAGGAAGGGGGAGAAAGCTCCATACCAATTCCAATCCTTGAAGTAAGGTGTTCCTAGAAGTTAACCATCAATTCCTAGCTGTTGGTGGCCGAAAATCAGAGGAGAAACCATGAGAACTCACTCCATTTCCATGTCCAAGTTAGGTGCTCCAAAGGTGTCTTAGGATGTCCTAGTTCTAGCAAGAGTTTCCAAGGTCTTAAAGAAGGTTTTCTTCATCAATTCTTAAGGAAACTTCAAGGTTACTATCCCTTCACAAATCTATATGTTTTCAAAGACTAGTACCTCTTTATGGATGATGTAAATTCGTTGGTATTTTGGGGTACAAAACCATTGAGTTGGAAATAAGCTTTAAGGAAGAAAGAGGTGCCTTAAAGACCTAACCTATATAACCGAACACATGGAGTTGATTTGTGATGTTTAAGCATGGTTTTTAAGCTTAATTGATCTTGAAACTTATCTAGTTATATGTGTGTTATTGAGGCTGGAATTGTTATGGTTGTTTGTGGTGTAACTTCATGGTTACCATCCCTTATAAATCTGTATGTTGTACAGGAGTATTACCCCTATATTATCTAATTAAAATTCGTAGGTATTTATTAGCCTAAATTTAGAAGAGTTAGAAAAGTGTTTTAAGGAAGAAAAGGATGTGGTTACAGCCTACCTTTGATTACTGATTGCTTAAGAGCTTGTTTATGGTGTTTTGCTGCTGTTTAGTAAGTGGGAATAACCTAGAGGTAATTATGATTGTTCTGGATGATCTTTAGTCTAATATGGTGCTGTTATAATCTAGGATAAATGGTGTCTTAAAGAGTTTTGTTTAATCACCAGATTTGTGGGTGGAATTCTAGAACATTAATCAAGTGTTTTAGGTGCTTAACTAACCTAGAACCTATCTGATCATTATGGCCGAGTGACATAAGTAAAGTATAGAACTTGTTTAAGATGTAGGTGTGATTACTAGAAGAGCTAATCTGGTGAACTAGATGCCTAGTACAACCGGTTTCAGTTGGAAGTTAATTAGTGTAAACTAGATGTGTTCTAGGGCTAAAAACATGATTGTTGATGTTCTGGTCATTAGTAACCTAGTATGGCAGAATTGGCCATGAACTATTAAAGAGATGTATAGCATGATTTTAGGATGAATATGATAGTTTAAACTAAGCTGGGACTTAAGGTCTTAAAGTCTAATATGTTAGGAACTTATATGTACTGTCTTAGGAGGTTGTTTATGGTTGGATTAACTCCTAAGCTAATCTGGTTAATATTGTGTTGTTATGACCGAAAGTGTTAGGAACCAATTATGGTTTGATTCAGGTTGTAATCTATAGTTAAATTATGTCTTAAGCTGATCTAGATGAGATAGTTAATAGTAGAACTGAAATGGATATGATTTGTTTGTTTTGATCAAGACTTGGTCTTAAGGTATGATTTATGGTTGTTTGAATTGTTAAGCTGAGATATTGGATGCTGTATGATCTGGCCGAAGGTGCCATGTAAGATTATGTGATCATAGCCTTTCCTTAAGTGCTGTTGATTATTGTTATGTCCCTTGTGTTTGAAATTATGAAATGGGCTTTGTTAAGTGACTTGACTGTTGATTCTTGTTATACTTTAAATTGTTATATTCTGATTAATGAGGATTCAATGAGTGACTCATTGGAATGGATTGTTGAGATATATGGCCATATGTGGAACTTGAGCAGTAACTGCCTTCTTATGAATTATTGGACTCATGGTATGCCTTGGGCTCCATGAGATGCTTCATGGTTTCCTACACTATAGTTTAAAGGTACTATAGGGGGTGTGCACATCTTTTAGGGCCTGGAGTGCGTTTGGGAAAGGTTGGATCGCCTTAAAGATCGGGATTCATCCCTTGAACCGATTAAAGGTTGGATCGCCTTAAAGATCGGGATTCGTCCCTTGAACTGGTTTGGATAGAAATGGAGGAGTTGAATGGATAATCAATTAAATGAATTGGATTATATCCTATCTAAGCATACTTGGACACCATGTTGTTATTACTTGAGTATTTGGGTGGTTAATTATCCTACTTGATATATATTGGTTGGTTATGAACTAAATATATCTGATGGCTTATTGATGTACTCAAACTGTTATTGTTAATACTTGAATTATCATGATAAGTACTTGGTCTATTCTGAATATTACTTGAGCTATTAAATGATTAAGAGTGGCTATGATCAGTGGCTATTTTGATATACTACTTCTTTTGATGGTAGCTTTGATTTACTCAGCGTTGCTGATTTTTGGCATTATGCCCTGTGGTCCCTTCTCTGTGATTGTTTGAATGACCACAGATACAGGAAATGAAGATGACTTAAAGGAGCTCGAGAGTGTGGGCTAAGGGATTAGGAGACTTTCACCCAGTCTTCTGGAGTTTTGGTTTTATGTTTAAAGTCAGTTTGTAAACTTTGTTAAAATTTGGATATGTAAGTTATTAAGCCTTAGCGTTCACAGAAGTTGTGAACGTGCGGTAGCGCCCCGCTAGTTTAATGCTTCCGCTACTACCACTTGTATATGTTTAATATGATAAGAAGATATAGGAATTTTGGGGCGTTACAGAAACCGCCAGAACGGTAGTAATGAGTAGGAATATGTCTAGAGAATATGTTAAGGGTTGACCATATCGTTATTACCCAGGAATGATGTGAGTAGGAAAAGTACGAAAAGGAGTGTTCGTACCAGTTGTGGAGACCGAAGGGTAATAAGTCTAATAGCAACCACCAGAGGTGTGTGATGCTAAATGTGTAATGAGCAACGCTCAAGGAGCATATAGACCCGAAGAATAGAGTACCCAGTAATCAGCCAAATAAATGGCGAAACACAGTGTAATGGCGGAAGCTAATATAATAGCTGATGCAGTGTGAATTGATGTTATACAATGAGTAACCGCACGATGCGCAGTAAGCGACCGTTGCATGGGTATTGTTAAATAATAAAATGGCCAACAAGCACAGTTATGAGTTAGACACAGTGAACACGTAAGATAAGTGATGACATACAGACTGGGCAACAAGCCAGTACTTGATACTATGTGATAAGGAATACAGTGTGAATCCCTCGCAAACGCATAAGAGATTTACTGTCAAGAGTTTACACCTCTGCACTCTGTATGACTGAGTGTTTTGGTATTGCTCTTGTGCAATAATGATCGAGAGGGATAGTTAGAAATTCGGGAAATGTCAATTGTGGTAGAAGTATAAAGAGAATTATAACAGGATAAAGACCGAAGCATAGGAAATGCAAGGTCGTATCAAAAAAAGGATACTTGATTCACAATAAGTGACTATAGTTACACAGTATGTTAAATATTGGCATGGAATATACCACAGCTGTTGGAAATGACTGAAAGTATACTACACATTAGGTAGTAGCTCAAATTCAACCGATAGTGAGTCGGAAGAAATCAGGCAAATCATGGTGGAATACAATAAGTCATCATGAAGATGCATAGAAAGTTGAAACTCACCGAGTTCGCTCGTGGTAAGAAATACCACGCGTAGGTTGAGAAACCGTTATTACCTAGATAAGGGTGATAATAGGGAATGTACAATACAGTAGGAATAATGTATGAACAACTAAGTTCTAAATTATCAGGAATCGCATAGCAGAAACTAGTGAGCCAGCGATCCAAGTGTTGGATGTGCGTTGTGAATATGAGTGAATGGCTAATTAGTAACGCCTAGAAGTTTCACAGGCCAGAATCGAAACTGGTTATGAATTAAATAAACTCTAAAGAGAATTCTTGGTTAGGGACTAAACCGCCAATATGGCTAAGATCCTCAAACCAGAACATTGTATAATAAACCGCGTGGAGATTAAACACTTCACGACGGTAGAACGTTATAACACAGTGATTAAGTGATTGATTACGTGGGCGTAATCCCTTTTAAGGGGGGTAGAGCGCAAAGCCACTTAGTGTCTATTACCGTACAAGTGTACGTGAACTATGGTGTGCATAGCACAAAATAAGTTGTTTTGATGAGTGGTGTGTGTGTTACATAAACATACGCATACATTCATGGTTTAATTGTGGTAATTACGCACAGAAGATGCGAATACCATTGTGTGATGAATGTGTTAATATTGGTAACAGTTGTGTGTGAGGGTACAAGTGTGGGAGTAAAGAAACTCCCGGGGAACTAAAACCCCGACAGTATATGTTCATATGATACTAAATGTTAAACTGTGTGTTGTATTTTGATAAAATATATGTATATGTACAATATAGTGATCTATGAAAGGGTATGAAACCGACATAGAACCTAGTGAGAATAGGATTCCCTAGGTAACTGGATTAAAGCGAATGGAGATGACTGATAGACAGAGTTCTATCCTTGGAGATGTAGTGACTATGACTAGAAAAACTAAAAGATAGAAAATGGCAAATGAGTGTATTAGTTGATGTTTGAAAATGAAGTGGGAGGTGGAACTTGATTTGCATGCGATCAAGGGAAGCCGAACACAAATTGGGGTGGAAGGATAGTTCAACATTGATGCTGATCACATCAGGGTTGGATGATTCTTGAAGCTCCCTACAAGTGGTCACAAATAACCACGCTGAAAAAAAGGGAATAAAGAGCATAAGTTGGACTTGGAGTTGTATGTGTTTTCGAAGGGTTTTGAACCGGTATTTATAAAACGTCGATGGATACCTTACATAGCTAAGTTCTCTTACTTAACCTCATAAGGAAATTTTAAATTTAAGTGATTGTTTTGACCTCCCAAAGGAACGGGGACAATATGTGTCCATCGCGACCGAATTCTGCGGGGGCACAGTGTATGTAAAGGAAATTTTTGGTTTCTATACGTGCTAAGACATGTTGTGTGGAACGTGTAAAAAAAAATTGTCATTTGGACCTTGAGTCCTAACGTGGTTAAGTCCGAAGTGTTATGTTATCAAGACCTATGTGTCTAAAGGATGTTATGTTATCGAGACCTATGAGTCTAAATGTTGTTGTGTTGCCCAGACGTAAGAGTCTAAGGGTTGTTATGTATGTGCAAATGTTGTTAAGGTACCCGGACCACTAAGTCCGAGGTTACTATACAAGTATGTTATGTGATGTATGGATGTGGATATGTTACTCGGACCGTCAAGTCCGGGACTGTGATGTAAAGTATGTTTGGGTATGGAAGTGTTTATTATACAAGTGATTTCCGTATTCTAATCCAATGATATGTGGGAAGTGTGAACTTCGGGGACGAAGTTCTTTTAAGGGGGGTAGATTGAAATACCCCAAACCTTGATATGTTGTTTAAATGTTAAGGTATGGTATATTAAGGCTAAAAAAATGCCTTAGAAATATTAGTGAACGATTTTAACCATATTAAACATAATTAATTACCTTAAAGTCGATAAGGGCAAAAGTGTGCTCTAAGCTTGGGATAATCTTGGTTAAGACCTAATGAGCTTACCCAGACCGTATTTATATGTTAATAGACATATTAAACCAATTACCAAAGAAAACCAAGCTTGAAAACAAGTTTAAACACAAAATGTGCTTAAAGGAGCCTTAAAGCACATTTTTGAAAAATTGTCTTGTAAATGGGTTTTGAATGGCTAGATGTCCATCATTACTCTTTAATTAACATGTGTACTACTTAGTATCACATTAGGAATCCTAAATCAATGGGAAACCAAAAATTTCACAGTTATGTGCCTTGTTTTTATGAATAGTGACTTTTATAAGCTAGTTTGTAACATATGTTATATTAAGTAATTAAATGAGTTAACAAAGACCAAAACACCCCTAAGTAATATATGGGGGCCGGTTTTTGTAAGGTGAGTCACCACCACCTGCAATCAAATAAGTGAAGGAAGACATAAATAAAATACTATACTACTTTATAAAGCACTATTTGCTTTACGTAATAACTATCTTCAAAAGCAACTACAATCAGTGATTCTCTTCATCCCTTCATTTCCTCCTTGCTGTCTCACGTAGCCCATCTCCTTCCTGCTCTCTTTCACGGTTGAAGCAGCACAGCACCAGACACCACCTTCAAATCCTTGTAACTTCTAGCTCACTTGGCCAAATTAAAAACTAAGACCACCAATCTCTTAGTCTCATCAAGCTCTTCAACTTGGTCCTTTCAAATCTTCAAGAGCTCCATTTTGGTGCCAAGGGGAATCTCCATGGAAGGAGCTTGAGCTCATCTTTTCACGTATTATTGTTCTCCTTTGCTTCAAGGTAAGGAAACTCAAAGAAAAATGATGTTCCTCCATGTTTTGTGCTGTCCGAAAATTACCTTAAATGGTGTCCTTATGTTGCCTTGTTCTAGCTTCATTCCAACCATTCAAGGACTGGGTGGAGTCCTCTCTTGACAAGTATCCAAACTCTCTCCAAGATCTAAGATTTCTGAAACAAGAAAGAACTTGTGAGGAAAGGAGGTAATTATGCTAACCAAAAATAGCTTATAATTCCTTTGGAAAATGAACTTAGTTGTCTATTGAAACTACCTAAAGAGCCAATGGTAAATGACTTAGAAAATGTTCTCAAAGAGACTAGTAAAGGACATACGTATTGTTGTGTGTATTTGCAGGTCAAAGGCAATATATTGTGGGAAATTCAGTGTTTAAGATTTATGCATTTTAAGAGCCTAAGTGCTATGCAATTTAAATTGTGCACTATGTTGTAATGTGGTGTATATTTGGTGAAGTTTTGAGTATAAGAGTGTACCTAAGATCATTTGGGAAGTTTATACATATGATGGGTGTAAAGAACTTATGCAGCAGGACTTGAAAAATGCAAGTACGTCAATTCTGTAGCTTCGGTCCGGGACTTGGGATTTGGATAACATCCCGGACCATATATCAAAAAGGGCCGAGAGTTTTACATAGTCTTGGTCCGGGACTTGGGTCTTGTACAAGGACCCGGACCACCCCTTAAATTACCCGAGAGTTTTTGCCTAGAATGGTCCGGGACTTAGGACCTGTATGAAGTCCCGGACCACCCTGTTAAATGTAGCCGAGAGTACAAGACTGTCTTGGTCCGGGACTTAGGGTGAGTACAAGGTCCCGGACCACCCTATCAAAACATACCGTGAGTTTGTGTAAGTGTTGATCCGGGACTTAAGGTAAGGACCAAGTCCCGGACCACTCTAAAATGTTGTTTAAGGTATAAAAATGATGTGTAAGATGGGGATTGATAAGTAATGATGTTGTAAGGATGTTAAGGACATGTTAGATGTGATATAAAGACAACCAAGTGGGTGGAAAGTTGTAATAAAATGTGAAAGTAAAACAAGTTAAAAGTGTCAAGTTGTTTAACTAGTTAACGAGGGTAAGTTATGAGCGTTAGACTTTAAACAAACGTGTTACCCCGATGTTGATAAAAGTAAATGTAATGTTGCCAGTTGTTCGAGAACTGTTCAAGGAACTTAAGACGACACATTAGAGTGGACGTTGGTGACAGGTATGGTTTTCTTGCAACCTGTGTCCTACCGGATTACACCGGCTTGTATGCCAATGTGTTTTTCTGTATGTTTGCCACGTTGTAAGATAAAACATGTAATGAGTTTACAGTAATTCATATATGTGGCGTGCTAGTTCCGATACCATTTAACCTCGAAAGTGTTAAACCTTAGCTAACTGAGTCTAGGATCACAGGAGAGTTTGGTATTCGGATTAAACGACCCGAACCATGGGGCGTTCTAACCACGGCTATGCGTGAGTTAATGTGGTATGTGTATGTGAATGTAGGGATCTCCCTTGTATGTTTAACCCAAAGTAATACTGTATGGTGTGTAGGTACGATAGACTCCGTAGTGGAGTTCTAACGAAAAATTAAAAGTAAGTATGTACTAACAGTAGTGAGGAATCCGGTTTGGCCGGTCGCGCGTTGTTTGGGAGTGGGTATCCTTTTTAGCTTTACCCTTCTCTCTGTTATGGTTGTTTCCCTCACGGGTTATGATCTCCCATTAGCTTATCCCAAAGCTTAGCTATTCTGACTTATGATCGGTTTAGGGGGAACATGTGTTTGTGTGGTGTGTTCGGGTCACTAAATCCGATCCATCTTTAGGTAAGTTACTCGTCCGACTATTAGGGCTAATTAGGTAATGAGTTTTGTTATAACGAGCTTAACATGGGGGTGATATCATTCCTAGGCTCACCAGTGTATTAACTATGTTTGGGCCGGTTCCTAAGAGATCCGTACCCGTTATGTATGTGTTATTTGTATGTTGCAAAGTTATTGTGATGTGATGTTATATGTCGCTTAGAAGTGAAATATGAGGATCATGGATATGATTCCTAGTATGTAAAAGAGACGTTTGTGGAAACCCGATAGTGGGTAAGTGTCGTCTATTGAGGAAATAGCTCCGTTAGAGGAGAAATACTATAGGGTGGAAGAACTCAAAGAGTGATTGGTTAAGTATGGATGAGTTTTTTGTTAAGCCCATTGGGGTGAAATGTATTGTGTCGTGAGTTTATGTTTCACATGCTTGATTTAAATGTAATCAACTGCATGCTAAGACGACAAATAGTTGTGCGTGGCCCGGTAGCATGTGGGCTGCGGGATTACCATACCAGCAAAGGTGCTGAGCCCCTGGGGGGCCACCCTTTCTTTCCTTTTCTATTTCAGGTACAAGGAGCTGGAGCCGTTCGAGAGTAGGACGGGGTAGTTGTTGCGTACGGGTAATTGATGTAATCACTTGTAACTGTAGGTGTAGTAAGACCGAAATTGTTCTCGGCATTAGTTGTAAATACTCGGTACAGTTGGAAGGTATTTGTATAATGAATGTTGGTAGTTGATAAAGGAGACGGTATGTGTAGTTGCTCGGGGATCTAGTCCATCAGACCGATACAGTTGTGTAAATGTTAGCCTTGTTAGCCACGTAGGTGGTTAACGGCGTGTAACACCGATGAGTTAAGTTATGTGATGATGTGTATTTTCCGCTGCAGTTTAATGTTAAGTATGTTGTTATATGTTGGGGTGTTACACCGATTGAGGCCCAAAAGTCCAGAGCCCGAAGGTTCAAACCATCCGAACATCCCACAGGCCCGTCCTAAGCCCTTCCTCCACATCAAATTCCCACAGGCCCGTCCTAAGCCCTACCTTCACACCCAAACATTCGTAGGCCCATCTTGAGCCCTACCATCTCCAGATTTGACATAAACCCTAATCCTTCTACATCCATTTAGACCCATCATACATTTTACTCACTTTCACTTAGAACCATCCTTTAGGCTCGTAGTATGACCTAGTCGCATTCCCTTTAGGCTCGTCATAAGACCTAGAACCATCCTTAGGCTCGTCATAAGACCTAGATCCATCCTTTAGGCTCGTAGTAAGACCTAGTCGCATTCCCTTAGGCTCGTAGTAAGACCTAGTTGCATCCCTTTAGGCTCGTCATAAGACCTAGAACCACCCTTAGGCTCGTCATAAGACCTAGATCCAACCCTTAGGCTCGTCATAAGACCTAGATCCAACCCTTAGGCTCGTCATAAGACCTAGATCCAACCCTTAGGCTCGTCATAAGACCTAGTTGCATTCCCTTAGGCTCGTAGTAAGACCTAGCGTCACCCTTTAGCTTACCCGCTCTTATCAAACACATTGCATTCATCACATTCATATAGGCTCGTCATAAGACCTAGTTGCATTATCCAGGCGCGTCACAAGACCTGGCGACAGAAAAGTTGGCGAGGTGATGGCAATAAATCCTCCTTTTGCGATGTCAACTTAATTTCGGGATCAACGAATGGTGGGCAAAGGCAATAAGTCCCCAAGGTTTTTACCAGGAGTTATCCCTGCACACTGACTTGGGGGGCTATGGCAATAAGTCCACATTGGGTCCAGCCAGGAGCATTGGCACGGGTTTCGGTCCCCAAAAGCATCCGAGCATCATCAGCATCATCAGCATCATCAACATCATCAACATCATCAACATCATCAACATTTCAGCATTCTTGCATTTGCATACCACCCAGTTATCATCATTATAGGTAGTCAACGCCTTAGAATCGCTTGACATTACTTCATTTCACTTAACTTATAGGTAGTCAACGCCTTAGAATAGCTTGACATTATCTCATTCGTCACAGGCAGTCAACACCTTAGAATAGTTTGACATCATATCATCATTATAGGTAGTCAACGCCTTAGAATTGCTTGACATTACTTCATTTTACTTATAGGTAGTCAGCGCCTTAGAATAGCTCGACACAATTATCAGTTTTCGATAACATGCAGGGTCTTGGAAACATTTGAAATTTTGGGGTATCACTCAAGCATCAACTAGCCTTCGCACTTCATTACAAAGTCTAGTTGAGGGGGGCAATCTGTTATACCCAAAATTTTGACCCCCTGGTTAGGGTCTACGAGGTCCTGGTGTTGTGAGGGGCATTTTAATCAAGTAGTGAGGATTCCGGCTCGATCGGCGCGTTCCATGGCATGGGGAACAGCTTGTCATTTTCAGGGGCGTTTTGGTAATCTTTAAAGGCTCCTGAGACCTCCTATAAGCTTTCTCTCTCCTCAAAGGATGCCCAAATCAGCTTGAAATGCTTTGATATTTTAACCCATGATAGAGGATGACATTCTAAGCATAATGGCGTTGGAATTTTGATTTTTCGAGTTTCCAATAATTTTCTTAGCAATTTCTGACTGAATCTGACAAGAAATTCAATTTAAAAGTATTCCAACATTTAAAAAATTCGGTTCCACCTCAGAAACTTCATAATATCCATCCTTGGCATGTGGTTAAAATTTCACAGCAAAATTCCTTTGGGAAGTCTATTAATTAAAATACCAAAAAAAATCTTACTTTTACTAGATTTTCTTTATCTTTAAGAAAGTCTATATAAGGGGATAGGTTTTTGGATAAAATCAGAACCTCATATGCTTAAGAACCCTAGAGAGTCAGAAAACACAGCCTCCTCTCTCTCTCTCTCTCTCACGTTTTCCAACACCCGGCCACCCAAATCATACCGAAAATCCCCCGAAATCACCATCTAAACACGTTTTCCAATCCCCAAAGCACCATAGTCATCAAAACCCCACAAAAACACCACCAAAACGTGAAAACAGCAGGAACAACCAACACCAACAGAAGCTTGGTTCGAAATCCTTTGGGTCTGCCATCAACGAAGCACTCGACGAATCACGGTGTGAAGAATCATCTTGAATTCGAAGATAAAACAGGTACAACTCATTTCTAATTCCCCACGACCTTATTAACTCTCTGTCAAATTTGGGTTCAAACTAACTTCGTACACTTCTGTATTGCTGTTTGTTTAAGCTTCTGTCCAATAAATTGTTTTACCAAGTTTCGTGCTTAATTCGAATCAAATTGAAAACTTTCAAATCATAAGTCTTGTACATCTTTCAGGCTACACACCCATAAAATTTGAGCCAAAAACACTTCGGGAACAGCCTCAACGCCGCCGTCCGAGGGCGGTCCGCACCCACGGACGTCATGTCCGGGGGTCCCGGACTCCCTGTCGTAAGCTCGGACGCCCACGGACGGCGGCGGGATTTTTAATTTTAAAAATTTAGGTTTTCTAATAATGTCCGGGCCCACGGACAGCCTGTCCGTGGCCCGGACTTTTACAATTTTCTGTTTTCTGTTTAATTCGACTTTATTTTTCATATAGGTTAACTGGGGTCCGTGGTCTTGGACATTAGGTCCGTGGCTAGGACGGAAACAAATTTGACTAATTCTGCCTCCGAAACCCTAGTTGTAGGTAATTTAATTTCCACTTTAATTTTCTGTCAAAAAACGTTTAAAAAAATAAAAAAACAGAAGCGCGCACCTAGGTTAAAAACAACTTTGTTAGAAAGCCGTAATTGAACCAAGTAGAGGAAAAAACGACCTAGGAAGGGTAATGAAAGTAATTTGAACCCTAATTAAGTCGAATATCAAGCCCCCGAACCCGAACTCTCCTTTCCTAATTTGATCTAGGTTAAAATTAGGTGGCGATCATAATAGGTTCCAGTGAGCTAGCTTAGGTTTTAATAATTATTGTTATATGACATAGTTATTAATCTTAGGCTATAAGTGGACCTAAAACCCGATTAGATCCCAATCAAGTAAATCCACATAGGATAGGGTTTAAAATCGAGGCTCACAGGGACGTTACAACACAGGTGTACATGAATCGTGTCCGGGCAAGACTTTGGTGTCCGGGTCTGGACACTTGGGCCGGACGTCTATACATCTCTTCTCCGCAGTGTGGTCCAGGTATGTTTCTAAGGATACATTTTTGAACCATATCATAAATGAGACAAAAAATATCCTCTGTTGATGGTCAGGGTATGTTTGTAAGTACATACACCCGGAGAATTTCTTTAGAAAGGTTGTGTTTGCTTCTGTTGGGTCCTGATTTGATCGTTAAGCTCTTGAGACACAAACCTAGATCTCTCCTTCAGCATTTTAACTTGTTTAGCATAAAAACCACAAGTGACAGTTAATTTTTGTATTTAGCATAATTGAACACTTAAGTGGGAAAACTTATACCCTTTCATCCTAAATTAATGGACAATTAGAGCATATAAATATAGATGAATTCCTCACTTATCAACTACCCCACACTTAGTGTTTACTTGTCATCAAGTAAACATTCAGATCAAACTTAGAACCTGAAGTGGGGAATGTCAATCCTAAGAAGTTTTCTCAAGGGGATCCTGTTAAAACAATAGTAATTCTGAAACTCATAACTACAAGTTTTATAAAACAGTGAAACAAGAAACACATTCAAAATATAGACACATTGATTCTAGCCCAACCCGGGAATTTGCCGTGGACTTAACTTCTTTCAACCTTTCACATTCCATGATGACAAAGACGAAAAAAAAATAAGGTCGTATTCACATACCTTTCATTGCCACATAGAATGATCAAGAAAGACATTACAATATCATTTGAATCAGTACTTTCTTTTAGACTTTAAAAAGCATTTTTCATTCATCCCCTAAACTTTTTCTTTCTACCAGTAACGGTGTGTGGGTTTTCTATCTTAGATCACGATATCTTAAGTAGATGGGTGATAAGACAAGAACTTAATTACCAGGTGGGTGAGACCTGTTTTGGTTCAGAATTTGATCAGAGCAGTACCTGCCTTTGTCCTTCCCTTCCTTACATTCCACAATCGTTTACCAAGGTTTAACAATGGTCCAAATTAAGATAAAAAAAAACAGTATTCCCAACATCAATTGAAAAACGAGAGCTTTTACTCAAAAAGAAAATTTATTTCAAGTAGCCAGATGGGGAAAATTTCATAACTATAATTCAAACCATCTCTTATAAACAAAATGCTACTTATGGCAAAATCCTCATACAAACTTACACATCCACTCAAATGAATTCAAAAAAAAGTGGCCTAAAGCAACAGTAGAAGGTCACCCCTACCCACACTTAAAAATGAAACAATGTCCTCATGTGTCACAAGAGAAGGAGTGAGAAAATAAGAGCACCATAGAAACAACCATGTCCGAAGGAAAACGACATTACAAGTGGAATCAAAAATAAAAATTAAAAGAAATTAAAAGGAGGACTCCCTAATGACTACGTTGTCGGTACTAGAAGGTCGATCCCACACTTGAGCTTTGCTTAAGTAGTGTAGCTTGGTTGCAGTATTTGCTATCCCAAATCTTTACCTTTGTTTGAACGACAAAATAGGTTTTTCTAGGTTCGGTATAGGGTCAAGGGTATCTTTCATCCAAAGGATATTTCTCTTGTTTTGGAAAAAATAAGAGCTTTAAAGTTGTATGGCTCATGTGGGTTGTGATACCATGAGAAATCAGAAAGGTGGTATATTTGACAAGAAGTCATATTAGCACGATGGTGAAGAATATGGAGGTGGTACAGGAGGTTTGTGGATGAGGCTGGGGGTAAACACTTTTAAGCTCCCTTTTTCTATTTAATTTTCCTTTTTGAAGTGCTTTTAGGTTCAATTTTTTTCAAAATATTTTTTCTTTTTATCTCTAACATTCAATGTCATAATCAGATTTTTCTACGAAAAAGGGATTTTCTAATTTTATAAATGACTTATTTTTGTAACAAAAAAATCTTTTGAATACTTTTTTGTTTCTCCTCTTCGAGCTCACCCCCACTGTCAACTACTACCATTGTTACCATCACAAAAACAACCACACCGTCCCCTAAAGAGAAATGAAAAAAAAAATCCTAATCTTGCATGACACCGATACGTGCAAAACTGAGTACAACCTTCATCTTCATCTATCACCGTCAAAGGCGAGCCTAGATATTTAAAGTTATGGGGCCATTGACAAATAAAATTCTTATAATTTTTTTTTTTGAAATTTATGGTGTTACTTAGACATAAAACATCTACTCCCACCGCCCTGAATCGACCGTCTTGTTTACTATTTACACATGTCGTTTGATTTCAATATTTAACATATAAAATAAAATAATTTTATGATTTTAAGTTTTACATATCATTCCTTACATGATAAACTCTATGTTACAAAATTTAGTTTTATAAAATTAATTTATCTTAAATGTTTAATATTGAAGTGGAAAAGCGTATCATAAAGCAAATAAGACGATCAATTCAGGACGGAAGGAGTACTATTTTGTAAAAAGCTACACTAAACATTAATATAATTAAATTTTTTCATAAAAGTCATGGGTCACGTGACCCGGGTGCACTCCCTTGGGCCCCCTCTGATCACCGTGGTTAACTCGTCATCATCATCAAGTATTTTATGGGCGCCATACCATCATTGTGTATGTTTGGTTGCTTGCTACCACAGTGAAATAGATAAGTTACTACCTTAAGGTTTCTTTATATAGTTACTTAGGTTAGTTGGTTTTATTTATGCATTAGGAATTTAGGAAGTTTAGATGGGGAGGATATTGGTGGAATTTTGTAGGTTATATCCTGATTTTAATTGAGGATAAGAGCACTTATATGAGTTATAGATTCAAATTTAATCCAAATTTGTTAAATTGAGCTCCCAAAGTTCCTAGTAGGAATGGCTTCATGGCACAAATTTGATCTTAGTTCCTAGTGAACTTCAGTAAGTCATTGTCACCGCATATAATAATGAAATTTTTAATAAAAATGATAATGGCATACATTGTTGAGCTTTAGAGTTTGTAATAGTAAAGGACAAAAGATATTTCTAAGGTAATCAACATTTCTTTTCCAAGCTTAAAAGATTAAAAATTAGTTGGCGGCTGGATTTACGTTTGTGTGGGTGTGGGCGCTGGTTTGGAAACCTTAAGTGTTGAACCTAAGGCTTCAAGGGACGATTTTCAATTAACGTAATTAAATTGAAAGTATAAAATTAAGGCTTAATTATTCTAACTGACCCATACAAACCTAAATACAGTCGTCACTTAATTTTTAACCATTTAAACTTCGAAACAAAATGTTGACTTGATTTTTAGAGTTACGGGCCCGAGGGCTAGTTAAATTTTTAAAGGTTCAGATTTTACTTTTCCTCTACCATTATAAACTTTAAGGCTAGGTGTTTATGATTCATCCTTTTACCCTATGATTGGACGAAAGGCTAGAGTTATATTTTTGGTGATTTGGAAATGTTATACTATGTATCATAGGTGATGTAATTCTAATCTAGCAAAACACATGCTTTAAATTTGCTAGGGAAAAAAGCTTTATTCGTAAAAAAAAAAGCTACCGAACAACTCCTAGGATTGAATTACAACTCAAAGATAACTGGAAGAAGAGGAGGGCAAACAACTATAGAATTATCCTAATCAATAAAAATGATAGCAAACAAATATAAAATTAACATACCTTAAAAGTTAACAAATGATCAAACAAATCAAGTTAAACAAAAAAACGATTATCAAAAATTCATTATGTCGAAGGAATGTATACTTATCAATAAAATCATCGCTAGCTTGTCTCTTCTTCCCTCTTCAGCAAAGAGGCAACATAAGCGGTGGCCTCTTTCTCTTATTATTTCTCTTAGGATTTCTACCGAGTGTGACTTAAACATGAGTGCAGGAACAATGTGGAGATCCAGATACGGGCAACCTCGGTGTGAGTTCATTCTTGATCGAGTGCAATGTCGCCCTTCCCTAGCATGCATAATAGAATCAAACCTTGTAGAGATACAAAATCATGTTTCATATGATCAAACATTATAAAATTAAATAAAGATGTGATACTTATCTTCTTTTCTTCCCTTGTATATTGGCGACACAGGAAATCAGTTGAATGTTTTCTTCTCTGTTCGTTGATTTGTTGAAGAAGTTGAGCGTGCCTTGGCTGCGAGGATGAACACGTTCAAGGATGATGGTTTTGATTGCTTATAGCAGCTGCGGTGAAGCCTTGTATTGTTGAAAGACAACATCGGAACTTGTATGGAGCTTTGAGATTGGAATGCACTAGCTGACAATGGAGTATCATGCAACGTGTATTATTATGTATTCTCTGTTTTTTTAGCCTTGAATTCTGCTCCCTTGTATAGAAGAATATTATGGTTTAAATTTAATAACAAAGGAGCTTACGACTAAGATCAAACAAATGAGTTAGAGAATAATAAAGGATAATCCTAATTCCTAACGCAAAGAATAAAAATAAAACAATCAAATTCAAAAAAGGAGGAAAAAAGATTAAAATCTTTAATCAATTAAAAAAATTTTGCCTTGGCTTTTTTTCAAGTTTTTTTTTAAAAAGAAAAGATGGAATTTCAAAAAGATTTTTTTAAGTTTGAAAACAATCAAACACGTGAGAAAAAATAGGGATAAGAATGTGCAAAAAAGTAAAAGAGAAATTACCTAAAACAAAGGGGTAAATAACCAAAATGCTAACAACAATATTTTTACTTTTTTTTGTTTTTTGTCTTTCAATATTCTCTTGTAAAAGAATTATGAAGGTTTTTTACATTTTTGGAAAATAAACTACTAGTAAAAAAAGGAAGCACATTTTTTTGTTTTTTCTTTTAGAAAATCTTATTTTGAAAATTAGAAAAAAAAGGAAAATCATTTTGAAGAAAACTGAACTTAAGACCACTTAATGGATAAAAGAAAAAAATGTTTGTTCTTAGCCTCAAACCATTAATGTAACACCCCTACCGCTAATCCTCTAATTATCACCTAATCACCTCAGTCATTAAACTAATCATAGTGGAAATTCAAACCATTCAGCGGGTGATACAATGTCGTTAGTCGCCCATGCGACTAACAAGGCCTAAGCTACCAACAGTTACGGTCTGATAAATATGATTACCAAGCTTACTTAAATACATCCCATAACAACTTCTATCTGAAAGGATTACCGAGTATCAAGTGCATAGTTAAATTACATCAATTCTCGATTCCAAACACAATTTACATAATTCCCAAAATCCAAAAGGGAGTGTACTACATAGTACATCGGCTACACAAAAAGGGCTGCACGCCCGTGTACAACTCAGTACACTACCAAAAATTCTCTAACTAACAAAAGGCTTAATAACCCGATCGCATCACGACCATCAACAGTCTCGGGTACCTGAAAAATAAACATTGGCCCCAAAGGGGCTCAGCATAACTGCTGGCATGAAATTCGCATACATGGAGTTCGTTTTATTTTAAACAACATGCTAATTAGAACACATAGTAATCATGCAAGATAGAACTCAACACATGGCATGACATAAGCAAAGGAAATAAATCACAATCATCAAGGCCTTGAGATTCTCTTCTCAAGCTTTCGCCTTATCTCAAAGTTAGTTAGTTACTCATCCGAGTTAATCGGTTGTTCTTAACTCTTATCTCTTGATCATATGACTCACACTAGTCATGATCATTGCTTTCTCCATTATTTTTACTCTTGGATACTCATTAAGTTAAGTCGGTTGTCCTCCAGGCAGAGATAGACAATCTCATCACCGGGCTTTAGGTTGGCATACTTCCCTGGGTTGCAACCATACGGTTCGAAACCATGGTGGGAAGGCTAGGCCAGAATTCGGAAGCAATCTATCATGTCTCCTCATTCTCACGCGTGGCCGAAACTCTATTGGACTTCTCACATACTCCAATTTATAAATTTCTCAAAGTTAGAAATGTACATAGTTAGGGAGTTAGTGAGAAATCATTCTTTCAATACTTCAGGGTTAGCACACTTTGCATCCAAACAATGAAGAACTTCATCCATGATCATATATTTCATGAATTATACAAACTTCAAGGTTCAAGTACTTTCCAACAAGGAATATTACACTACAGGCACAAGCAATAAACCGATTCGTGCATTTTATCTTGATTAGGTGATAATACATAAACACACAAACACATAAATCGAGGAAACCTCATTAGCATACAGGGCATGAGAAAATCATACCGTTCACCGTCGCTTTCGGATAGCTGACTCTCCTTCGGAAATCAACTATTCGAATCCTATAACATACATGGAATCGGACGGTTAATTTTCTATAATTAACCTATCTTGTTTCTTCTTTAAATGTTCCTGACTTATAGTTGCTATTTCCTTACAATTCCCACCTTAATCACACAAGTCATTAACGTCTCACATATCTCAAGCTTGTTTTCTTTTCTTAGGTGCATATTTTCTCGCCATCATTACTCTCTCAATGGTTTACTACTAATACCACATATATATATAAATATATATATATATATATTTACTATTATTATTTTTTTCTTCTTTTTTTTACTGGACCTCCCCATCCAGGGGCGGTCCCTTGGGGCGGTCCGAGACAGAAGCCATCAGGGTCTGGAAATTTCAAGTGGACCTCCCCAGCCAGGGGCGTTCCCTTGGGGCGGTCCAAGGCAGAAGCCACCCGGATCTGGAAATTTTAACTGGACCTCCACAGCCAGGGGTGGTCCCTTGGGGCGGTCCGAGACAGAACCAATTTTTTAAATATGTTTAGCTACTCATTTTGACTTTGTTTCAACTCCATTCTTATACTCATTTCTTCCCCATTCTTCCCATATGTATCCTAGCATATTTTAACACTAATTTGGCACTTCCTAAACCACTCACTAAGCTCATCACTCATTTCTATGAAAATTTTACACAATTTTCACTCTTAGTCTTCTTCCTTAGGTTCTTACTACAGTTTTTGTTTTCTATCTCAATGGTTCACCAACTAGTGTCACTCTAATACTCATCTTGCATTATTTTCTTTCCCATATTCTACCCATCTACACACTCACCACTAATCAAGTTTCCTAGATGATTAACTACTCAAGCTCAACACCAAAACACAACTTAGTTAATCTTAGGTTATTTCTATCAACACTCACACTTAAGGAGTTCTAGATTCTACCAAAATTTTGATAGGGGTTCCCCTATAATTTTAGCATTGCCCACACACAATTTCCACTCACCTACTCATTCCCAATATCGACAACAATTTTAAGCACTAACAACACATTAAATTCATGCACATACATAATCTACTTCCCATGGCTTCCAAGCCTTTAACCATCATTTAATCAACACTAAAACAACTCAATCTCTTCCTCATTATGCATACATAACCAATACTTAAACAATGTAAATTTCCTCAAACATAAGCATTAAAATTCTATTTTCTCACTACATACAAAACTAGCTCAAAGGTGAGTTCATTTAGCTTGAATTTGCTAATTCCCTTTCTTTTCTTCCTTTCTCCTTTCTTCTTCTCCTTTTCTTTCTTCTTGTTCTATCCTCACAAAATTGGTATTGCTACAACCCACCAATGAACAACAATTCCCACTTAGAACTAGCCCTTATTTAACCTAGGGTTTAAACACATGTTTAAGGCTTAAAGGAGGTATTAATTTATACTTCTAGGTGGAGTTTTGAGCAGTGAAAGCAACAAGCTCCAGCACCTCTTTAGGAGCTAAAAATCGGCTGAAGCAAGAGGGGGAATAAAAGCTCAAAATCTAGAAAAATTCTTGTTGAAGAAGAAGAGCTAGAAAATGGGTTTTAAGGTTCCTTTCTTTCCTTTAAACAACTAGAAGATTATTTGGCTTCAAATGGTCTCCTTTAGCCTTCAAGGGGAGCTACAACCATGGAGATGAAGTGTGAGTTTTTCTGATTTTTAAAACAGGGAAATACTCTTTTATACCCCAGATCTAAAAATGGTGATTAATTACTCTAATATGATTATTAATGGCCTAATGGTGCCTAGAGAGTATTGGTAAAGAGAATTAAACCAAAAGAAAAGATAAAATGCGCAAAAGGCGAAAAACGCTAAAACGCGCATTAAATGAGTATAGGAGGTATATGACCTCGATTAGGGTCCGAGATGGATTCCTAAGGCTTAGTTAGGCCTAATTAGAATACGGGAATGATTCCCGAAGAAAACGGACCCAAATAATGGATTAAAACGCTAACGGAGTTTTAAAGCACGTTTTTCGAGAAAACCCGAAAACGTGACTTTAAGTGGTCAAATAGACCCGTAAAAATTATGGTTGACTATATAAATATAATTAAGTATTAATGGAAGCTTAATAACCATTAAAAATAAAGAAACGAGAAAAATCCGAAAAACGGGCCCAGTTAGTGAATAGTGCCAAACCGGGTAAATTAACGGGCGTTTTATGTAAAAGATGAAAAACGCTCCCAGCTTGTATTTTGTGTGGGGCCAGTTTTAATTAGTATACACACACACACATTTAATAAAATTCTTAGCTTATTAAGTCACTAGATGACCAAGAAATAAAGTAGAGAGGGGAGTAGTAAAATGAGATATTAGTACTCTCTCACCTCCATTTCTCCTTCTCATTTACGACTTCCCAGCCCCCTCTCTGTATTCTCTTCTTCCCCTGAGCCTCCATTGCCGATTTGAAGAAGAGAAAGCAGCCCCCATCTTCAATCTCCCTTATCTTGCTCATTTCTCCACCAAATCACACAAAAATTGTACCGCTAGATTCCTCTTGGGAAGGGCTCCGTTTTCCACCCAACAAAAGCTTGGAACCTCCATCTTCACCTCCATGGCAGTTTGGCCTTTTGAAGCTTCAAGGGGTGATTTTGAATCCGATTCATCTCCTTGATGCTTTAAGGTAAAAATAAGCAACAGTTTTATCCATTTCTAGCTTGTTCTTGCAAATTTGGAAAATTTCCCAGCATTGGATTTTTCCCCCGTTTCAGCCGATTCTTCCATGCTCTTGTGGGTGTTGGAAACTCCATCAATTTGATTATCAAGCTCTCCTTTGGACATTCTGTAACGCCCCTATTAACCATAAATACAGCGGAAATAAAACTCTAAGGCGATTACAGACCATCGGGTTCCAAACACCCGGCACCAAACCTCACCAATTACAACTAACAATCTACAAAAGCTACGGTCTGAACTCAAGAAAAACTTAACACAAACATAATAGAAATTAAACACATTAACTCTCCACAAAACCTAGTCCCATCCCAAACGCTCATTCTCTTCGTGGCCACCTGTAAATCAATTCGTACCTGCAAGATGAAACCAAGCAGCCCACCCCGGGAGGGGTGAGTCAGTTCCCTGGAATGGAACTGGTACAATTCTCCAAAACAATCTTTTAAACGAAACTCTTCAAAATAAACAGTAACTTGAAATTAAACTCTTGAAAGTAAAGCAGGGAAACAAGGCACTTTAAAATCACCAAGCCAAAGATAACAAGTTAAGGACAAAGATAAATGATAGAAAAGGTAAAGTTAGTGAAACACAATCACATCATGTGTTAGTGAACATCCATTTCCTTAGTTAAACCCAATTCCCATTAGGAGTAGAAAAACTCAGATAGTCACAAAGGACTAGGAATAATAAGATAGATCCAAGAACCAAGAACTCAAGAGTGGAATAATTCAACTGGGAGAGATGGCCCCCACCGCCAATCACGTCCTTTTAGGACAGGGGATATACAGCCCCTCACTGTTTATCACGTCCACTAAGGACAGGGGATATACAGCCCCTCACTGTCTATCACGTCCACTAAGGACAGGGGATATACAGCCCCTCACTGTCTATCACGTCCACTAAGGACAGGGGATATACAGCCCCTCACTGTCTATCACGTCCCTTTCTGGGACAGAGGATATACAGCCCCTCACTGTTACCATAGAAGACGCGCACACGTCGAAACCTCAAGAACCAGCTCATGGATGAAACAATATCCAGAGTCAAAAGAAAGATTTCCAAGATTGACCTTTTTCCAAACTCCCACTAGATCACCAACTACCCAGAGCAATACCAAAACACTCAGTCCTACAGAGTGCAGAAGCGTAAACCCTAAGCAGTCAATGTCTAACGGGGCACCAAATAGAGGAACCAATACCCAAGTGAGTTTCACATCCAAGGCTCAGTTAGTCACACAAGCTGAGTTAGTCACACAACCAATTCCTTTTTAGAAATTCCTCTTAAAGTCAGTTAGTGTTTTCCAATACATTCCATAAGTCAATCATCAAAAATATCGGAGTACGAGAAATCGTACAAAACATTCCATAAAGTCCAAAACACATCAAGCTGAGTACGAGAAATCGTACAAAACATTCCATAAGGTCCAAAACACAACAAGCTGAGTACGAGAAATCGTACAAAACATTCCATAAGGTCCAAAACACAACAAGCTGAGTACGAGAAATTGTACCTGGTAAGTGTAGAGCAGTAGCCAAACAGAAAGTGTGAACTTCCACTAATCACCTATAATTAATGTGTTCCAAGTATCGATCAGTTAAGTAGCTCACAGAGCTAAACACCTTTTACTCTTAATGAATAATAGTTTAAAGTTTACAATTATCCTCACGTAGTATCTGGGCCAGGTTCAGGTAATTAACTCTTTTGTTAGGCCAATTTCATTTAATCTGGAATGATTTGAAGTTTTAACCTGAGAGCGGCCCAAACTCTCTTGGACTGTTTATATGGCTTTTGAAGTTCACAGACTTGGGCTTAGTAGGTTAGTCCAAGACCGGGTTGCGGTTTTGCTATTTAAACGAAATTCCCTAAAAGGATTATGCGGGATTTCGAACATGCAACCCCGACTCAGTTCCAGGTTTATCTTGACCAACTACGCCATTGAATTTCTTGTCTAACAGATATGTCTAATTTTATTTTACTTACTTACTCCTAGCCATGGGACTAGTTAAATAAACCTTTAAGTTATCATCGGCTAATTACTACAACATTGATTAAAGACCTGAAGCTTAGCACCAGTATATAGTTATATATATATATTCTTCTAATTAAGTTTCCCACAAGAAATGTTAACATGATCTCTTAATATTTCTAATATACTTATATACATATATTAGGATTTATCCCAAAACATTCCTTAGGAAATTTTATTAAATTTAATAACTCTTACACATCTAGTACCCACAAGGTATATTATATGTTTTATTATTACCTATGCAAAAAGGTGTTTAGTATCACCTTTTATGTATCCTTACTTACATTTAATTTCCTAAATGTTTTATGTTTACACACATTCCCTCCATAGACTATGTATAATCCTTTGGTACCAAATTTTAATAAACTTATGTCTTAATTACATTTTGGATTATTACAAAACTTAAGGTTTCAAAGGAATAACTTAATGAATTAATTTCCTTTATTGTATTTCAGGATAAACATTATATCCCGACGTAAGGTAAAATTTACCTAAGAATTAAATCCCCAATTCATAAGTGAATTTGTAAATTATTTAATAGGATCGTGTATTCTGAAAAATCCTCATATCTTATATCCAAGTGACATATTAATATTCCCAGTGTCAAAAGGTAAATCAGTATAATATCCTATTTAACTTAGTTTCATCTAACTAAAGGCTCAAAGGTTCTAATTCTCTAATTACGATTTACAAACCTTTTATAAGTCCTAACCATTAAAGACATCACCTATTTATAAATTCTCATTCTGAATATTGGTAATTAATGTTATAAATGTAGTTTATATGTCTTATCTAATTCCAAGAAACTTTAAGGATCATTATTTAGATTAAATTCCTAATCACATTTTAATATAGTTTTATATCTAATCCTTTTAATGATTTCATCTTAAAATATTAAGTTATTACTCAATACGATAAATGTCAAGAAATGATTAAATCTAGACTTAATAATCCTCTTCACATTTGGATGTAAAAGTAACTCATTTATTTTATTATTGTTTATATAAGAACATTTAAATGTAAAAGTATTTCATTCATTTTATTATTAATTATATAATAAGATCTATTTGTGTAACACTTTATGTAATCTAATTACAAATACTCCTAAATTTTAACTTATTAATTTTTTTAACCCAATTATAGATTTACATTGTGGTCATTGATTAAATATATACATGTATTTTAACACTGTTTATATGAATCTTAGAAATTTAAAGGTAACTCTTTAAGCCTAATACATTACTATAATTTAACACCACCTCATATAATATTCTTCTATTTGTATTATGTAGAGGTTTAGTTTAACTTATTAATTCCTTCGTATTATATTTCCTATAAGGTATTTAATTTTATTATGTTTACTGTGTATATATTCATATATATACTAGGATTTATACAAAACATTATTTATGTAGTTTTATTGTATTTAATTATTTATATTAACTTTTACACACACCCACATCCAAAATATGGTTAATAAAATAAAGTATTTTCCCTTAGTTTAATTAAAAATATCAACTCCCATAATATAGTAAATAAAATGTAGGATAACTAAATTCGTTAATTTATATAACTTTCTACTTAAGTAAGTATATATACATATATGTAAATAATTTCACTTCTCTTAAAAAATACAAAAAAAAATTTATAAACTTACTGTTATAAAATGTTAATTTAGTTTCCTTTATTTTCCCCAGCTTAAAAGTTAATTAACAAACCATACTTTAATTTTTGGTTACATTAAAAACCTTATATTATAGGTTATTCTTATGAAAAACTCATAAACACAATTTTTAAAACCTTTTACCATTGCCCAAAAATTCCCAAATTTAATATACAGTAACTATAACATTTTAGACATATTATAAAATTTTTATTTCATAAAAATATCTTTTAAATTTAGCCAAATAATTCCAGAAAACCCGTAACTGTAAAAATCATAACTTATGTTTAAAAACTCCAAAACCATATTAATTTACATCAAAATAAACTAGATAAAATAAGGAATCTATGGTTAAAATTTCAAGTCAAAATACATTCGGGAAGATATTTAAATTAACCCAACAAGTTAAGACTATTTACTGGAATTTACTAAAACCCTTATAAACTAATTCTGGTATGTTTTAATCTCGGCCGTCCAATCTCTTAAAACGAGATCGGACGGCCCCTGTGCATCGAGTTCATCAGCGAACTCAATTACCAAACCGAGTACTAAATCCCGTTTTTCTCACAATCTACAGAACGAAATCGAGTGATTTTTGTTTCTATGGATTTGTAATCAAATTCCGGTTCTATTGGTACCAATTTCCCCAATTATAATGCAGAGTTCATCAAGATTCGAATTCGATTTCGAAAGTTAGGGTTTATCTCGATACAGAATAAAATCGAATGCAATTCCTCCAAATTCTCCTAGCCTAACACGAAATTGACTAAATTGGCACATGGGTTAGGTCGAAAACAAGACTACGAACAACATTATCGGAGCAATTTGATCGGAGACTCACCGGATTGTGCGAATTAAGCGAATCCCAAATCGGAAAAAACTGGGAAAAACTCGAACTTTAACCAGTTCGTGGTGCCAACTTTGCGGATCTATAACTAGCAGTATAAAACGAGTTAGATTGAGTAAGGGCTCATTGGAAAGAAGAAATGTAGATCTACGTATTGGTAGCAAGATCTAAACCTAACTCGCATCATACAGAAAGATATTGAAGTCACAAAACACGAGTTTACCTCTCTGTTTCGGTGTTATTTTATGTGCTGTTGAAACCGAAACTTTAGACCTCTATATCTCCCAACTGGTTACGATTCAGACTTGGGCATAAACACGAAAATTGTAGAGGGATTAGAGATCTTTACAACGAGCTAAAGAAATCGAATTTTGGTTGATTAACGAAGAAGTTATGATTGACGCAAGTTACCTGAAAACGAAGGGAATTCTGGAATTCTGGAAACAGTTTCGCAAGGTGGCTACTTTGGCTCGATTTTCCGGTTGACTCAGAAGGATTTAGGGTTTGTATGAGTAATGGTTGGAAAGAGGAATTGTAGGAGAAGAGAATGGTGAAGACGGCATGGAAAAATATTGAGAGTAAAAGTTATAGCCGTCTAAAGTTAGGGCAAAGTAAGGGAAATCGGTTCCGAAAATCAAGGAAGAAATCGGCTAAGTGTGGGCGACCCATTACAGAGTGACACGTGGCATCTCTTAAAATTTTGATTCAAAACTTCAATCTAGCATAACTTTGGCTAGGATGATCCGTTTTTGACGTTCTTTTTATCGATCTTCATGGTTTTTCATAATCTATTTATTGGTATAGGTTTCATGGCCTGGTTTGACCATTCTCAAAAAGTCAACTCTAGCAAGGCTTAATAAGCTTTAAGGTTTCTAGAATTTTATATTGACTTTTATGTTTCAAAACAATGTTCCAACACTTCCTAAAATCTTTATAATATAATTGGAGTGTTTAGAAATTTTCCCAAGATTTATTGACTTATAAATCTTATTATTAAATTCATAATACTATATAATAATATATAATAATTAGGGTTAAATAGGAGAAAACCCCTAAATAAACTTCACAATTCCATATAATAATTTAATATTCATAATTCCATATAATAATTTAATATTCATAATGCCCTATAATAATTTAATATTCATAATTCCATATAATAATTTAATACTTAATAGTATTATTAAAGGTTTAATAAAAGAAATCCCCTAAATTAATTTAAATTAATTTAGGGGTATTTCAGTATATCCCCCTTAAAAGAAACTTCGCCTCGAAGTTTAACAATCAACTAATAGGCACTCACACCGCTTCGGGTGTGCTGAGACAATAATAACTTCAATGATATTCCATACCATTCCAATCCTTTATCTCCATTTCAACATTCCACTCAAGGTACCGAAATCAAAGTACCGAAACCATAACAACGTGAATCAAAGTATAAACTGAAGCAAAACACAACACAAACGTGACAAAGTACTGTGCCACAACGTAAAACTACGTACATACATACACCTCTCATTACTAACAATGCAACGAGGCATAATCCGGATGAGATAACGAAGGAGGAGTATGCCAGCATATCCCCCTTAAAAGAGCTAAGGTACGCCCTCGTACCGCTACTAACTACACATTCAAAGAATTCAACACCTTACTAACCAGCTTTGTTGTACACTTTATCGCACCGTTGATTTTATCTGCGATCGATATATATATCTGTATCTCTTGATTGTTTTGCATTTGTATTTTCTTAACTGTTATAAAACTTTATTTTATGATCCTTATCCTTTCATTTTAGGACCGGTACGAATTATACGTCATTATATGATCATTTTATCATATCAATTATATTAACAAGCTATAAATCAGGTGTAACGTATTTGAGTAGTTTAAAATAATATTCCCGATCATTTAATAATCCTCAATAATCTTCCAAAATTATCTTCAAAGGTTTATTAGTCAACCATATGTTAAAACTCTATAAGATAAATATTTTTTTGTGACTTTTCAAGTTTCAATTGTTTTTATAATTAACTCTCGTATTTAAGACGATTCATTCAGTGTTTACTTTATAAAATTTACTTATTATATAACTTCACCCAAGGCAGAATTTTAGGAAGTTCGTCCAAAATCTGATTCCTTTATCTTAAAATTTATATAATATATATATATATATATATTTGGTAGGGACTCTGTATAAAATTTTAAGTCAAACGAGCTAGTCTAATGAAAACTCACTCACTCTTGGTAATTATTTTTCTTAAGGTTTGTTCTATGTAAGTATTCTCCTGATTATTAAATCTTAGTACTCCCTTAGATAATCTTTAAGTAACTTCTTTTATTGATTTTTTTTTATATTCAACCAGAGGTGGATGTTGTATCTTGGAGTACCCAAACTTAATCCCCTTCCTCCATATATAGGTATTTTTCACCAAAGATTTAACTCAACGAACCCTTTACATTTATGAGTTTTAATACCGGATCTTAAGATACAAATTTTGATTTGTTCATTGTGGTTAGCAATGAGATATGCCTAGCTCAAGATTTCATGATGGTAACGTCTTACCACCACTTCCCCTCAAGTTCAACACAATCCATCACCTGCATAGAAGATTATTTACAGTTAGATGACAAGGCTTGTCTAGCCCCTAAACTTCTAGAAGTGGGTGTGCACCCCCACTACTTTTGGCCTAGGAGTTCGTCGCACCAGGCACTTCCCGTAGAGTGTTAGGTTTATGTGCTTTCTTTCTAAAGTTAACATAGAGTTTTAATGTGTTTTACAAGTTCAGATGTTGATCTTTTCTAATACGCTACTAGTTCTTGTTAGCTTAATAATTTTCTAGACTTAAGATTTATCTTAAACATTATCTTTAGGTAATAAATTGATACCAAGTAGTTCATGAGATTTATTTTCAAACTTTAAAGGAGTTGAAGTACTTTCACATAATATCAATACTAATTTAGTTATGTAAAGTTCTATTTGTATACTGTTTTCAACCAAAAGTATTCCTTAAAATTCTATGAATTTGTGTACTAGCTTTTAAAGGATTGCATTTTTAGCAATGTATTCTCCATGGGTATGCTTTTGAAAAATAGCTTAATATTTGGTTTATCTCAACCAAAATCTTATCGTACTTATATAGGATGCTCAAAACTTATATATATATGTATATATTTTTTGTAGTTTACTGTTGGAACGGTATAACAACACATCACACTCAACAGACATTCACAGAAGAAAAGTGTGTAAAGGAATCGTTCACAATTCCAAAAAGGGTTAGGAGTCGTGCCTTACTGGAGTCCTCACTTCCCAATTCTACCCCAGTTCCCCAGTTTTAAGTGCACCTATAATCTAAGTATTTCACTCGGCTTGTTTTCTCGGGTTCAGAGCGTAACTACGCTCTGATACCACTTTCTGTAACGCCCCTATTAACCATAAATACAGCGGAAATAAAACTCTAAGGCGATTACAGACCATCGGGTTCCAAACACCCGGCACCAAACCTCACCAATTACAACTTACAATCTACAAAAGCTACGGTCTGAACTCGAGAAAAACTTAACACAAACATAATAGAAATTAAACACATTAACTCTCCACAAAACCTAGTCCCATCCCAAACGCTCATTCTCTTCGTGGCCACCTGTAAATCAATTCGTACCTGCAAGATGAAACCAAGCAGCCCACCCCGGGAGGGGTGAGTCAGTTCCCTGGAATGGAACTGGTACAATTCTCCAAAACAATCTTTTAAACGAAACTCTTCAAAATAAACAGTAACTTGAAATTAAACTCTTGAAAGTAAAGCAGGGAAACAAGGCACTTTAAAATCACCAAGCCAAAGATAACAAGTTAAGGACAAAGATAAATGATAGAAAAGGTAAAGTTAGTGAAACACAATCACATCATGTGTTAGTGAACATCCATTTCCTTAGTTAAACCCAATTCCCATTAGGAGTAGAAAAACTCAGATAGTCACAAAGGACTAGGAATAATAAGATAGATCCAAGAACCAAGAACTCAAGATAATTCAACTGGGAGAGATGGCCCCCACCGCCAATCACGTCCTTTTAGGACAGGGGATATACAGCCCCTCACTGTTTATCACGTCCACTAAGGACAGGGGATATACAGCCCCTCACTGTCTATCACGTCCACTAAGGACAGGGGATATACAGCCCCTCACTGTCTATCACGTCCCTTTCTGGGACAGGGGATATACAGCCCCTCACTGTTACCATAGAAGACGCGCGCACGTCGAAACCTCAAGAACCAGCTCATGGATGAAACAATATCCAAAGTCAAAAGAAAGATTTCCAAGATTGACCTTTTTCCAAACTCCCACTAGATCACCAACTACCCAGAGCAATACCAAAACACTCAGTCCTACAGAGTGCAGAAGCGTAAACCCTAAGCAGTCAATGTCTAACGGGGCACCAAATAGAGGAACCAATACCCAAGTGAGTTTCACATCCAAGGCTCAGTTAGTCACACAAGCTGAGTTAGTCACACAACCAATTCCTTTTTAGAAATTCCTCTTAAAGTCAGTTAGCGTTTTCCAATACATTCCATAAGTCAATCATCAAAAATATCAGAGTACGAGAAATCGTACAAAACATTCCATAAAGTCCAAAACACATCAAGCTGAGTACGAGAAATCATACAAAACATTCCATAAGGTCCAAAACACAACAAGCTGAGTACGAGAAATCATACAAAACATTCCATAAGGTCCAAAACACAACAAGCTGAGTACGAGAAATCGTACCTGGTAAGTGTAGAGCAGTAGCCAAACAGAAAGTGTGAACTTCCACTAATCACCTATAATTAATGCGTTCCAAGTATCGATCAGTTAAGTAGCTCACAGAGCTAAACACCTTTTACTCTTAATGAATAATAGTTTAAAGTTTACAATTATCCTCACGTAGTATCTGGGCCAGGTTCAGGTAATTAACTCTTTTGTTAGGCCCATTTCATTTAATCTGGAATGATTTGAAGTTTTAACCTGAGAGCGGCCCAAACTCTCTTGGACTGTTTATATGGCTTTTGAAGTTCACAGACTTGGGCTTAGTAGGTTAGTCCAAGACCGGGTTGCGGTTTTGCTATTTAAACGAAATTCCCTAAAAGGATTATGCGGGATTTCGAACATGCAACCCCGACTCAGTTCCAGGTTTATCTTGACCAACTACGCCATTGAATTTCTTGTCTAACAGATATGTCTAATTTTATTTTACTTACTTACTCCTAGCCATGGGACTAGTTAAATAAACCTTTAAGTTATCATTGGCTAATTACTACAACATTGATTAAAGACCTGAAGCTTAGCACCAGTATATAGTTATATATATATATTCTTCTAATTAAGTTTCCCACAAGAAATGTTAACATGATCTCTTAATATTTCTAATATACTTATATACATATATTAGGATTTATCCCAAAACATTCCTTAGGAAATTTTATTAAATTTAATAACTCTTACACATCTAGTACCCACAAGGTATATTATATGTTTTATTATTACCTATGCAAAAAGGTGTTTAGTATCACCTTTTATGTATCCTTACTTACATTTAATTTCCTAAATGTTTTTTTTACACACATTCCCTCCATAGACTATGTATAATCCTTTGGTACCAAATTTTAATAAACTTATGTCTTAATTACATTTTGGATTATTACAAAACTTAAGGTTTCAAAGGAATAACTTAATGAATTAATTTCCTTTATTGTATTTCAGGATAAACATTATATCCCGACGTAAGGTAAAATTTACCTAAGAATTAAATCCCCAATTCATAAGTGAATTTGTAAATTATTTAATAGGATCGTGTATTCTGAAAAATCCTCATATCTTATATCCAAGTGACATATTAATATTCCCAGTGTCAAAAGGTAAATCAGTATAATATCCTATTTAACTTAGTTTCATCTAACTAAAGGCTCAAAGGTTCTAATTCTCTAATTACGATTTACAAACCTTTTATAAGTCCTAACCATTAAAGACATCACCTATTTATAAATTCTCATTCTGAATATTGGTAATTAATGTTATAAATGTAGTTTATATGTCTTATCTAATTCCAAGAAACTTTAAGGATCATTATTTAGATTAAATTCCTAATCACATTTTAATATAGTTTTATATCTAATCCTTTTAATGATTTCATCTTAAAATATTAAGTTATTACTCAATACGATAAATGTCAAGAAATGATTAAATCTAGACTTAATAATCCTCTTCACATTTGGATGTAAAAGTAACTCATTTATTTTATTATTGTTTATATAAGAACATTTAAATGTAAAAGTATTTCATTCATTTTATTATTAATTATATAATAAGATCTATTTGTGTAACACTTTATGTAATCTAATTACAAATACTCCTAAATTTTAACTTATTAATTTTTTTAACCCAATTATAGATTTACATTGTGGTCATTGATTAAATATATACATGTATTTTAACACTGTTTATATGAATCTTAGAAATTTAAAGGTAACTCTTTAAGCCTAATACATTACTATAATTTAACACCACCTCATATAATATTCTTCTATTTGTATTATGTAGAGGTTTAGTTTAACTTATTAATTCCTTCGTATTATATTTCCTATAAGGTATTTAATTTTATTATGTTTACTGTGTATATATTCATGTATATACTAGGATTTATACAAAACATTATTTATGTAGTTTTATTGTATTTAATTATTTATATTAACTTTTACACACACCCACATCCAAAATATGGTTAATAAAATAAAGTATTTTCCCTTAGTTTAATTAAAAATATCAACTCCCATAATATAGTAAATAAAATGTAGGATAACTAAATTCCTTAATTTATATAACTTTCTACTTAAGTAAGTATATATACATATATGTAAATAATTTCACTTCTCTTAAAAGCTAATACAAAAAAAACATTTATAAACTTACTGTTATAAAATGTTAATTTAGTTTCCTTTATTTTCCCCAGCTTAAAAGTTAATTAACAAACCATACTTTAATTTTTGGTTACATTAAAAACCTTATATTATAGGTTATTCTTATGAAAAACTCATAAACACAATTTTTAAAACCTTTTACCATTGCCCAAAAATTCCCAAATTTAATATACAGTAACTATAACATTTTAGACATATTATAAAATTTTTTTTCATAAAAATATCTTTTAAATTTATCCAAATAATTCCAGAAAACCCGTAACTTGTAAAAATCATAACTTATGTTTAAAAACTCCAAAACCATATTAATTTACATCAAAATAAACTAGATAAAATAAGGAATCTATGGTTAAAATTTCAAGTCAAAATACATTCGGGAAGATATTTAAATTAACCCAACAAGTTAAGACTATTTACTGGATATTTACTAAAACCCTTAAACTAATTCTGGTATGTTTTAATCTCGGCCGTCCAATCTCTTAAAACGAGATCGGACGGCCCCTGTGCATCGAGTTCATCAGCGAACTCAATTACCAAACCGAGTACTAAATCCCGTTTTTCTCACAATCTACAGAACGAAATCGAGTGATTTTTGTTTCTATGGATTCGTAATCAAATTCCGGTTCTATTGGTACCAATTTCCCCAATTATAATGCAGAGTTCATCAAGATTCGAATTCGATTTCGAAAGTTAGGGTTTATCTCGATACAGAATAAAATCGAATGCAATTCCTCCAAATTCTCCTAGCCTAACACGAAATTGACTAAATTGGCACATGGGTTAGGTCGAAAACAAGACTACGAACAACATTATCGGAGCAATTTGATCGGAGACTCACCGGATTGTGCGAATTAAGCGAATCCCAAATCGGAAAAAACTGGGAAAAACTCGAACTTTAACCAGTTCGTGGTGCCAACTTTGCGGATCTATAACTAGCAGTATAAAACGGGTTAGATTATGAGTAAGGGCTCATTGGAAAGAAAAAATGTAGATCTACGTATTGGTAGCAAGATCTAAACCTAACTCGCATCATACAGAAAGATATTGAAGTCACAAAACACGAGTTTACCTCTCTGTTTCGGTGTTATTTTATGTGCTGTTGAAACCGAAACTTTAGACCTCTATATCTCCCAACTGGTTATGATTCAGACTTGGGAATAAACACGAAAATTGTAGAGGGATTAGAGATCTTTACAACGAGCTAAAGAAATCGAATTTTGGTTGATTAACGAAGAAGTTATGATTGACACAAGTTACCTGAAAACGAAGGGAATTCTGGAATTCTGGAAACAGTTTCGCAAGGTGGCTACTTTGGCTCGATTTTCCGGTTGACTCAGAAGGATTTAGGGTTTGTATGAGTAATGGTTGGAAAGAGGAATTGTAGGAGAAGAGAATGGTGAAGACGGCATGGAAAAATATTGAGAGATGTAAAAGTTATAGCTGTCTAAAGTTAGGGCAAAGTAAGGGAAATAGGTTCCGAAAATCAGGGAAGAAATCGGCTAAGTGTGGGCGACCCATTACAGAGTGACACGTGGCATCTCTTAAAATTTTGATTCAAAACTTCAATCTAGCATAACTTTGGCTAGGATGATCCGTTTTTGACGTTCTTTTTATCGATCTTCATGGTTTTTCATAATCTATTTATTGGTATAGGTTTCATGGCCTGGTTTGACCATTCTCAAAAAGTCAACTCTAGCAAGGCTTAATAAGCTTTAAGGTTTCTAGAATTTTATATTGACTTTTATGTTTCAAAACAATGTTCCAACACTTCCTAAAATCTTTATAATATAATTGGAGTGTTTAGAAATTTTCCCAAGATTTATTGACTTATAAATCTTATTATTAAATTCATAATACTATAATAATATATAATAATTAGGGTTAAATAGGAGAAAACCCCTAAATAAACTTCACAATTCCATATAATAATTTAATATTCATAATTCCATATAATAATTTAATATTCATAATGCCCTATAATAATTTAATATTCATAATTCCATATAATAATTTAATACTTAATAGTATTATTAAAGGTTTAATAAAAGAAATCCCCTAAATTAATTTAAATTAATTTAGGGGTATTTCACATTCTAAGGTAATACCTAAGTTAAAGCCTAAAAAAACTAACTCTTAAAATGTTAGCTTTCTGAGGAAAGTTGAATTGATTGATTTGTTGTGTGTGGTGTGGGGAAATGATTGTAGATAGCAATCTAGACTCCCTTGTGTGTTGTGAAAACAAGAAGAGGGAGAGGGAACAAGAGAAAGAGGAAGAAGAGAAAGAAAATCGAAAACAAACAAGGTAATAAACTCACCTTGAGTTGGTTTTATTTGACTTGCAAATAGATTTTAGTGTTATATTAATGACCTTGAGTTGGTGTAGCCAAGATACCATAAGGTTGTTTGTTGAATGATAATGTTTTAATGTTGTTTGGGTGGGCAAAATAAACCTAGAAACTAAGCTACTATATATGTGTGAACAAGGTGGGAATTTAATGTGTTGTTGTAGTAAGTGTTTGTGGTTGATGATGCCTAAATCAAACTGGGGTGAAGAACTGATTTGTGAGCTGTTTTGATGTGGTGAGATTTGGGGAGATTCTGTCAAATTTGGTCTAGAAATTTGGAGGCTTTGGGTGTTTGTTATGAGAGAAGAAACAAGGTGTGTTTGGATTTTTCATGAGTAGTTAATTGCCTTATGAAACAAGAGTTAGACTTGGGTTTAGAGAATGCATTGGTTTAGGAATGAATTGGAGTGGTCATTAGGTAATGTGGTGAGGTTGGTGGAAGGCAATGAAACATCAAAGGAAACTTTAAAATGCACTGCTGTGCATAATGCAATAGAGAGAATGAAATTTGTGAATTTGAGCAAGAATTTGAGTAAGGGTTGAACCTATGTTTTGAAGAGGTTTAGAGCATGTTTTAAGGAGTTTAAACATGTAGGAAACATGTGGGATGATTAGGAAATGATTAGAGGTGAAATAGGGGTTGAAAACTGATCAAAAACTGTAAATTTTGACAGTTCCAAGGGTGGTCTGGGTTTGTAAATCGGTACACAAACCCGGACCACATCAAAAACACACCCGAGAGTCATAACAGGGGTTGGTCCGGGTTTGTATCCCGGTACACAAACCCGGACCACGTGAAAAATGCGACAGAAACTGATTTCAGTGTTTGGTCCGGGTTTGTAATCCCGGACACAAACCCGAACCAGTGTAAAAACATGCCAGAAAGTATTTTTAAGTGTCCTAATGATGGGGAAGTGAATGGTAATGGTTTTAGATGATGTTTAGGCCTTGTTTGGGGACATGTAAAGGTCCTAAGAAGCATAAACAAGTGCTAGGAGTGAATGAGAAATATGTGAGTTTAAGAACACATGAGTAAAACTAAATTAAATGGGATAACAGGGTTAAGTACAAGAGTATTAGTTTTACATACCGTAACACCTTGACGTTAATAGAAACATTTGAATGTTATTAGTGGAACAAGTGTGAACTGAGGAATGGAAGGCCACACGGTAAAGCTAACCCCGGTGAAAGGTATGATTTTCTCATGCCTTGTATGCTAACCGAGTTACTCTTATTTGTGTGTTTGTGTGCCGGCTTAATCAAGACTAAAGCATGAAAACGAACCATTGTTTGTTTATGAATGTCTTGATGTATATAGTATGAGCTAACATGATTGAATGCCGGTGAGGTCTAACCTAGTGTGTAGACCGACTCTTAGTTGAGTAACGAATGGCTAGAGACTCGTAGAATGAGTCGTTTCGTAAAATAACGGAAACATGCAAACACACAAGCTATCAATTAAAGTATAATGATAACGCAAAATATGAACTCCCTAGAATGTGAGGAGATGTACGGGTTGAGTAAATACCCGATAACGGTTAGGAAACCATATTGAAATAATCCACGAGATAAATAAGAGTGGAGAGTTAAATGAACCTCCATCTAGAGGATAGTAGATAGTTCAAGATGTGAACTTGTAAGAAAGGTAAAAGAGACCTAAGGGATTATTTAACTACCTTGAGACATGGTCGACCTCCTATATGAGGATTTTACCCAGTATGAGAAAATAACCGAAAGTATAAGTAAGTGAAGTGTAAGTGTAACCCATAAACCTAAGATTACCCGAACTTAGGTAATGTTCCAAAGTCATTAGAAACATCAAGAGAGATGCTTCTAGACTAATATACTTAAGAATAGTATAACTCCGAGAGAGGAGTGCATGGGAACATGTGTAGTCCGAGAGTAGTCGGACCTATGTGAAAGTAGTAGGGACTAAGAGAGAGTTCCGTGAGCTAGTCAACTATGCTCGAGAGCCATGTGTTTTGGCTTAAGTATGTATTATGAGAAACAAGCGAGAAGAGCGTAGGAGACCTGTAGTGTCTCGAGAACTACATGTGCTTGAGTAATAACCCAAGAGTGTGGGTGTGTATAAGAATGAGTAACCCGAGAGAATGGGTGAGAATAAGAGTATGTAACCCGAGTGTATGGGTGAGTTATTGAACAAGTAACCAAGGCATGGTGAGGTATAACCCTCAAGGCCTAAGAGTAAATTTACCCAACTAACAACCTTGTTATGTTAGTTCAGGATTGAATTCCATGGTTGAATGTGAATCCTGGTGTAGTGTACATATGTAATGTATTGCTATGTTGCATGTTGATTGAATTAAAAAGAATCTCATGCTCTCGACAAAAGTAGTCGGTGTACCGCGGTTAGCACGCGGTATATGCGAATTTCATATACAGCGAAAGCTGAGCCCCTTGGGGCCCCATTTTTATTTTCCAGGTACACCGAAGATGATACCGTTCGAGTGTAAGACGAATACGGTGGTTAACATGGGTAGTTAGATTTAATTACTTATGTACTAGAATGAGGTGTAAGACCGAATATGTTATCGGCATCCGTATATTGTGAACTCGGTATAGTAAGAAGTGAATAGAGTTTTGTGTTGTATTGTGTACTCAGTTGTTCCAGTCCATCAGACCTTTATTGTAATTGAGATAGGCCTGGTTAGCCATATGGGTGGCTAACGGCATTGTATCACCCTTCGTTGTAATAGAGTTCTGCTGCGTGAGTAAGGGTAATTTGTGAAAGTTTAAGAGGTATTGACGAGTTTAACGGTTGGGGTGTTATAAAAATGGTATCAGAGCGAAGTATCGCTCTGATGACTGGAAATACCGAGCTTAGGAAATACCGAGTTAGGGATTAGAGACTTAGGGCTAAGGGTTGAGTGATAGCGTGAGAGATGCGCTAGTTAGGAACTTCCAGTGTGATCTGGATACCTACAATACCAAACCCGCCCTACACAACCCCCGTACTAAATAGCCCGGGAAAGAACGCCAGAGAGACGGGGAAACCCAATCTGGCAGTTATTTAATACTTCAATATGAACCAGAATCCGTCATGCGGTAGATCCCGAGAACCAGAAATCCCGGAGACGGAACTCGCTAGAACGACAATAACCGCACTCAATGGCGGGAGATTGAGACATCCTATTCAAAGGAAACCAGAATCTGTGGCAGCATGGGCGACATGCCTAGCAGTCGCGAGAACCCGGCTGGCCGAGCAGCAGCAAGAAGGAAAGCACCAACAGTGCAACAAAGCGGATTCATGAGAAATAACGAGAACCGGGACACAAGTCTACGGACCGCCATAATTAAATAATACCACCAACGGTATATTAACCAACTAAAAATCTAGTTTAGAGTAGGTACACCCACCCCGCCACACCCGAAGGGGTCGCAATACCTAACGGGCATAGCTTCGACAGCTACAAGCATAACTACGGGAAACATCCAAATAGGACTACAGAAGTAGTGCCTAAATAAAATAAGTTTTGGTAACCACGGTAAATGTGTGGGAGTGAGCACCAAAGAAACGACACAACACTGAGTAATTAAGGAACTCCGAGAGCGGAGAAGCACCTAAATGGATGACAGCCATGTCAAGATGAATGAGAAATAACTCTAAGGAGTAGTTATCCAACTAAGGAACCAAGGAAGAACCGACAAGGCTACTGAATACAAATATGAACAATACCGTGGCCGGTACGAGTTAACAAAAAAAAAACCGCCTGTACCGCGCACTTGCCACGGCAAGTGCAGTAAAAACGGGACTATTAAGAGGAACCTTAACAAGCAAGAAGTACTTAGCAAAGTACTAAGATGCCGAGAGAAGCCAATATGGCAAGATAACCCTAAGAATTTTGAAATGAAAATCTGGAAAGGTCTAACAGCCTAACCACTGTATTGAAGAGCATACCAGTCAGTGAGAAGCTAGATCTGGCAAGAAACAACCGGCATTGAAATGCCGTGAAGATATTATTTTCAAAACTCTAAATTTTTCTTTCAAAACGCAGAACTTTCCAAAACCCTCAAATTTTAAAACCAAACCAGAGAACCACGGTAAGTTATTATAAGAAGATATAAGAGGAGTTGGCAACAGAATACTTCACCTAGGCGTGTGACCGACACTATAGTGTACTAAACAAGACATGGGATGACCGCACTCCGAAGGAGCTTGCGGGCCTGACAGACCAGTTATGAGTTAGTCGGGTAAGTGGTAACGTATCAATAAGATACTCCATGAATGTATACAAGTAGAGTACGGAACACAAGAAGTAGCCCACTCCATACTATGGACGAAGGAGCCAATACAACCCAAGACGGTTGGACACCCCGAATGATCGAAGGACACAAAAGAGCTTACCAAGATAAAGGAATCAAGAATCCAGTAAGATGACGAATTTAAGAATATAGCGTTAAGAAGTGCGAGAAGCACAGAGTATTAAGTATGGACATTGGATATGTCTCAGGAGACACTTAATAGCCGGAAAGAGTACCAGCGTAAGCAATACGGCGAATGCCTAAAAGGAACACATTAATGTTCGATAAACGGGATAGAATTTCCACAGCATACCTCACTAAAGAGAATAACGACCAGACCAAGAAGGTATAGGAAAAGTACCAATAATCTACCTAATAACGGGAGACATTACAACCCTAAACGGGATAGTCAAGTATATAACCGCAAGACGGTGTAAGGAACTGAATATACCCATGAATTCAGGCCAGATGTGATGGCATAACTCAGTAACACCTAGGAGCAATCCGTGAAGGGTGCGAGAGTCAACAATAGTTGAACGAGATATCGTGTTGAGAGTTCAAGTGTTAAAGCGACCACTCGGGTGGAACCCGAAGGGATCCCACGTAACAGGGGATACCCTAAATTGCCAGAAGACATGAATGAATGTCGAGATACAAAAAGGGCCTTCCAAGTACGGAAGTGTGGTGAGACAACCATATCAAAAGAGCCCAGTAGTACCTCCAAACCATTTAATGCTATACGAAGAAGAGAAACCTGAATAAACAGCCCGCATAGAGCATGGCGAGGCAATGTGGCTTGTAAGCCAGAAAACCAACTGCAATACGTAGATCCAAACATGACAAAACCTATGCATAAAGGCATAAGAGGAACAGTGGAGAATGAACCACTACCTTAGAGTGGGACTGTCCTCGTTATTGTGGAGCCTAGGGAGCGGCAATTGCGTGAATCCTCCAGAGAAAGGCTACCACCTAAGAAAGTAATGTGAAACCGCTAGAGCGGTGTATTGAAGCTTGAGCATGTGTTTATTGCCAAGCAGTAAATTGAGTAGAGATAATAGTAGAAAGGCTTTGATAGCACAGTTGTAAACCGAAAGAGTAATCGGTTTAGAATCGAACACACTTGTGTACAATGAGAACCATAGAATGAAAGATGCGCAGGAAGCGCAAAGAGATTTAAAAGAGTAGTATATTTTATTGAGCCAAGTGAATGACAAGCCATAGTATAAATGGCGGGAGTACATGAGCGGAAGCTAAAGTAGCAGCGAATGCCATGTAAACGAATGTTGTTAATGAGTAAGAACATGGTACGCAGCAAACGGCCATTGTAAGAGTATAGCCAGACAGGGAAATGATGTTCATTCCTATTGTGATCTCATGAGAGATTTACTGCCAAGGGTTTACGCCTCTGCACTCTGTAGGACTGAGTGTTTTGGTGTTGCACTTGTGCGGTTATGATCGAGTGGGAGAGCTAGGAATTGAGGAATGTCAACGAAGCCTGTGGAGTGAGAATCCAGAGAAATAACTGTGCGGCCGTTGGCCAAAGATGCACAAAGAATGTGGGTCGTAACCCACAGGTCCCGGGACCAATGCATTGTAAATGCAGAGTACTGTGAATGAGGAATTCTTGTACAAAACAAGTAAACAAACATAATTCAGAAGCAACTATTAAACGAGGAAGCACTACATACAAAGTAGTAGCTTGACCTCAACCGACAGTAAGTCGGAAGCAATAAGTGAATAATCACCAAGGTATACAATGCTATACGGAATATATCCAGAGAACTGGAGAGAAAATCTATAACTTAACGAAATCGCATACGGTAAGAGATACCACACGACGGTGTGTAACACATTGAGAGTACCAAAAGGGCGAATTAAGCTCTAGTTATCAGGTCACGCAGCAGAAGCTAGCGGGCCGTAATTCAAAGGTTAAGTATACCTGGCAATTGTAAATAACTGGCTAATCATAAATGCCTTGAAGCCTTAGAGGCTAGAACTAACCCGGTTATGAGTTAATTAACCGCATTGAAGTTAAAACACTTCACGATACTCGAATTAGTGAACCAATGTTCAGTAATAACATATGATCGTTTACGCGGGCGTAACCCCTTTTTAAGGGGGGTAGGGCGAGAAACCGCTTAGAGTATGTTTTACGTTTAGTTACGTAAACTACTATGTGCATAGCACAAAAGGAATTGTTTTGATGATTGGAACTCATGTTACATAAACATGTGTACCCATTCATTGTGTAATTTCAGTTATCTCGCATGAGAGATGCAAGTAACAGGTATGTAATAGTTATGAAAAGAGGAGTAGAGAAACTCCTAGGGAGTGAGAATCCCTATAGTATATGTCTAGTGAGATTAGACATGAGTTATGATGAGTAAGAATCAGTATAAAACCGATGTGTAACCTAGTAGGAAGTGAGTTTCCCTAGGTAATTATGTTTGAGAATGATTGATGGAGTGAGTTCCATCCCTTGGATTTGTATGTGGTATGTTTTAAATTGAGTAACAATTTGACTAATGAGGCCATAAGTATGAGTTGCTTAGGTAAAGCAAGCAAAGTAAATTGATGATGACATGATGACCTAAGTTCTAGGACTTGGAGATAAGTTAAGATGGATTGTTTTATGGATGTGACTAGAAAGAGTAAAATATAGAAAACGAAAATGTTTGACTATCTGGTTGTTTGAAACTAACGTGGGAGGTGGAACTTGATCTGCTAGCGATCAAGGGAAACCGAACACAAATTGGGGTGGAAGGATAGTTCAACACTGATGCTGATCACATCAGGTTTGGATGATTTTTGAAGCTCCTATAAGTGGTCACAAGTAATCACGCTAAGAAAAGATACAACTACCATAAACCGGATTTGGAGTTGTGTGATGTTTTTAAAAAGAATGTTCAAACAGAATTTGAAAAAAAAATCTCTTCAAGTATGAAGATGGAAATGAAAACTGGTTTTGAAACCGCTATCACCCGCCGATGGCTGTGGCCTTAAGTCTTGATGACCGGTAGAATGGTGGGCGTGTATTAGTTTTGAAACCATTGTACCGTACGTGCGGCGGTCCTAAGTGACCGGTTGGGGCGGTGACAGTGTGTGATTTTTCCAAAGGCAGCGGGATGGGGAGAGTACCCTGTGTGGAGGGTGATTTTTCGGTATGAGGGGGGGTCTATCTGAATATGGTCTGACTGAGAAGCCTAGATCCTAGAAATGCCATTCTATGGAGGGTGAAAACCTGTTATTCTGGCATCCCTCAAGTACCTACTAAATCGTCCGTCTTTCCCAGAAAGCATAAAGGGGAATGCAAGTGTACACTACACCCGCTCTCAATGGGCCCCACGCGGACTTATGTCTCTATAAGGCGGAGTTGACTAGAGTCGCCACCTAGTTTGACCTAAGGAACTAGGAAGGGAGGAAAAGGGTTCTAAGAACCGTCAATTGACTCTGTGATATGGATTGGACTTATCTGGTCATACCAAAGATTCTGTGTGGATTCGCACTGGGTTACACCCCTTAGAAGTGGCAACGACCACGACTTCAGATTGGTGCCCGAGGAAACCTCGGTCTCCAATTGTCGGGATTGTCTTCTTTCAAAACCTTATTAGAGAGATTCATTTAAAAGCCAAGGATAGGATTAGGACAGGAAAAGAGAAAGAGAGTGGATGAGGCGAGCTCTTCTGCCAAGCTAACGCCAAGAGGAAGAATTGGTGAATTCGGATGGGTATGGAATGAAGATTTGGGAAAGGATTGAGGTTGAGTGAATAGACAAGACTTGAAGTCTGATGGTTTCAAGTTTGTGGGAACGAAGAAGGTTTGAGTGTTTTGAGAGATATGAGAGCCACCTTAGAGGGGGAAAAGGGTTTTTTGTTTGGAATGGGGTCGCACCCTATATGGGCTGCCTACGTACTCAACTCTTTGTTGAGATCAGACCTTACGTAGTTCAGGGCCTTTGGGGATTTGGGAGTTTTGAGGATTTTTGAAGGAATTGGGATTTTGACCTTTTGGGTCTTTGAGGGGTCAACGGGGTTTTGTGGTCATTTCGTGGGGCATGATGATTGTCGAGTTTGTTTTGGAGTTTGAGGTGCTCGACTCTGTGAGATATTTGAAATTTTAAAAAGATGACGTCTGTGAGACGCTCAGGTCTGTGAGACGTTTAAGGCTTGAAAGGATTATCAAATTTCAAGGGGCTCGGCTTTTTGAGGAGCTGAGGGTTTTCGAGGTGTTTGACATTGATGAGTCTATTGAACTGTTGAGACTTTCAAATCCGTTGAGCTGCTGAGACCTTCGAGTCTGTTGAGCTGCTGAGATGTTCGAGTCTGTTGGGCTGTTGAGACGTTCGAGTCTGTTGAGCTGTTGAGACGTTCGAATCTGTTGAGCTGTTGAGACGTTCGAGTCTGTTGAGCTGTTGAGACGTTTGAGTCTGTTGAGCTGTTGAGACGTTCGAGTCTGTTGAGCTGTTGAGACGTTCGAGTCTGTTGGGCTGTTGAGACGTTCGAGTCTGTTGAGCTGTTGAGACGTTCGAATCTGTTGAGCAGTTGAGACGTTCGAGTCTGTTGAGCTGTTGAGACGTTTGAGTCTGTTGAGCTGTTGAGACGTTCGAGTCTGTTGAACTGTTGAGACGTTCGAGTCTGTTGAGCTGTTGAGCGTTGAGACGTTCGAGTCTGTTTGGAATTATTTGGGATTGAAATGAAATTGAATTGGATCGAGTTTGAATTGAAATGGATTGGGTTGAATTGAATTGGGCTTGAATTGAATTGAATCGGGTTTGAATTGAAATTAATTGGGTTGAATTGAATTGAGATGAGCTTGAATTGAATTGAATCGGGTTTGAATTGAAATTAATTGGGTTGAATTGAATTGAAATGAATCAAGTTTGAGTTGAATTTGGGCTGAATTGGGCTTTTAGAGAATGGGCCAGATTGGCCCCTGAAAAATGGGCTGGATTGGGCCTTAGAAGTTGGACCGGATTGGTCCTTGAAATATGGGCAGATTGGGCCTTGAAATTGGGCCGAGTTTGGGCCTTGAAATATGGGCCAGATTAGGCCTTGAAATTGGGCCGAGTTTGGCCTTGAAATATGGGCCGGATTTGGGCCTTGAAATATGGGCCGAATTTGGGTCTTAAAATATGGGCCGGATTGGGCCTTGAAATTGGGCCGAGTTTGGGCCTTGAAATTGGGCCGAGTTTGGGCCTTAAATTGTGGGCCAGATTGGGCCTTGAAATTGGGCCGAGTTTGGGCCTTGAAATATGGGCCGGATTTGGGCCTTAAAATGTTGGCCAGATTTGGCTTTGGAAAGCGGGCCAGGTTGGGACCTCAAAACATAGAACAGGTTGAGCCTTAGAAAGCAGGCCGGGTTGGGTCTTGGAAAACAGGCCAGGTTTGAACCTAAAAATGTGGGCCAAGTTGGGCTTTTTGGTTTGTTCCCCGAATTGGCTTTAAATTGGGCTTCAATTGAATTTGGTTATTGGGCCTCAAATTGGATGATTTGAAGTTCGGATTGACACTGAATTGGAATGAATTTTGAATTGTGTATGAAGAGTGTTTGATGAGTGAGTGAGAAAGATTGCTTTTGAAATGTGTTTGACGTTGGAGCATGAGAAAGATTGGATTTGGAGGGTGTTCGATGAGTGAGTAGGGGGATGATTGATTTTGAAGTGTGTTTGATGAAAGAGTGTGAAAGAGATTGATTTTGCAATGTGTTTGATGAGAGAGTGAAAGAGATTGATTGATTTTGTAGTGTGTTTGATGAGAGAAATCGATTTGAAATTGACTTTTTGGGCTGAATTTGGAATTGAATTTTGGGTTTTGAATTGGATTTTTATTGGTTGAAACGAATCATTGATTGTGAGTTTTATTCTGACAATTATGGATTGTTTGGAAAATTTTATAAAAGAAGGGCATTCCCCACCAACCAGACTCTGCGGCCCGTTTGAGCAAGGAACATCCCTGAAACTAGGAGCTTTTCTAAGCTGGACTCGAAGTGTCCAGAAATAAGTGGGCAAATCTAAAGGGCTATTCTATGGCCACCTGTTCTAGCCCAGTTTGGCTAGCAATGAGTTGGGCCCGGGATGAAATTGAAGTTTGGGCTGAGGGTTTGCAGCAACCCAAACGGGTCCAACTCAACCGATTATAATATAATACAAATGGATATGTCAAGCAAAATATAATAACAATTCATACACTGCAAGATTTAATAAATACAATTTGATCACAAATTAAGAAACTATAAGAGAGTTTATACACGAAAGAATTCGAATAAAGTAACTAGAGCCTACAAGTAATCGTATTTACTCAAACAAAAAAGCAATGTACAAAAGTCATTAAAGCCTAAAAAGGTGGATCCTAAATCCCTAAAAAAATACTAGAACTAAAAGAAATAAGCAACAAACAAGTTCAAGAACTAATCACCATTTTATTTTTTGCTCGTTCCTTTACCTAATTAAAATGTTCTTAACTTCAAACTTAATTGGATTCGGATGTTATATATAAAAAAAAATCTGAAGTAGTTTAACAAGTTAACAGACTTACTCTTGTTTTCATTTGCTATTTCTTTCTTTTTTGACACATAACGAGCTAGTTGGCCACTAAAAATAAACGATAGCATAAGATGGAAGCAATGTACATATATAAACTCATACAAATCTAACCAGATACTCGCATCATAAAAATATCGGAACCGAAAAACATAATCGCTCAGATTTAAAGAATTAGAAACATATTAAGACTAGGGATGGGTACCAAAATAAGAGTGATAGGCGGTTTCCAAATGAGAAGAAATGTACAGTGTATTCTCCTTGTTCGCCGGTTTTCTTATTGGCCGGCATGGGGTTGCACATTACCGTCCTGAAGAAAATGAGGAAGACGTAGCACTTCGTTCTTGTTCGTCAGTGGGACATTCCTTGTTGGCAAGATGCTCTTCATTTGCTAGCGATGGTAAGAGATGAGAAAGGCAGAGCGTAGGCTCCTTTGCTCGTCGGCTAGTGTGAAGAGAATGAAGACGGCGGTGGAGCTGCTTCTTATTCCGTGTTCGCCATTAACATAGTGAGAAAGAGGGAGGAGGAGCTTGTACGCTTCCCATTCACCAGTTGAGCTTGCAAAATTTACCGTAGAGCATGTACTCCTTTGGCCGCCAGTTAGGTTGCAGAATACCGTGAGATGAACGAAGGCTCAGAGCATGTATTCCCTTGTACGCAGAAGAAAAGACTGAAGAAGGTGCAGAGTTTGTTTGCTCTTTGCTTCGCCGGTTGAAAAGGGGGAAGAAACCTAGAGCTTACTCACTCCTCATCGACCAGCTCGGGTTGTAAAAAGCGTGAGTGAAAAGCAGAGGGAAGGCGCATGACATGAATGTTCGATGAAGAGAAAGGAAAAGGTGCAGTAACGTGTTCTTGTTCGTCAGTTTGCTTGCAAACTTACGGTGAATGAATAAGATGATAATGATGGATAGCGTGAATGATGAGGGTGCTGAGTTGTCTGCACTGTGTTCGGGAATGAAAAAAAGAAGGAAAGCGTAGAGTATACTATGTTCCGGTTTGGATTGCAATTTACCGTGAGAGAGACTGAACAGAGGGTCAGAGTTATATGTTCCTGTTCGGCAGCTGGGTTTGCAAAAATAACGATAGTGAAGGGCGCGAATGCAGGAGGCTACTGTATTCTTTCTTTTGAAAATGGAGATCGAGATCCAGAGAACAAGCAGGAGGAGGTGGTAGATAAAAATCGATCAATGGAGGTGGCGATTACTTCGCCTTATTTCACGGTTTCTTTTGGGTTGAATATGAGTTATCCATGGATAGGAAAAAGGGAAGATCGAGATGGAATAGAGGGAGTGTTTTGAAGCGGCTGTTGATTCTGAGGAGCACACTTCTCTAGGTTTTTTTTAGTTTTGTCGGTATATATATGCAACAACTGGTGTGGTTTTACGCTTTGGAAGGCTGAGAGATTGAAAAGAAACATCCGATAGATTTTTAGCTGAGCCGATCTGTTCAATTTGGACCTGACTGTGTTGGGCCGCATCAGGGAGAAGGAAAGTAAAAACGGACACAAAGTCCAGGGAAGAAAAGTAGGAATTCCTACAAAAATGGTGCTAACTTGATTCACTCCAAGCACATTTGAACCCAACACAAATGGGTCGGATATAAGACGTTATTACCAGTACAGTGCCGCAATTCCCTGATTCATTAATGTAATGAATGTTATATACACATATTCACAGATGAGGATTGGATGAAATAAGAGGTAAACCGAACTAAAATATGAGCCGGATTAGAAGTCGACTAGCAGACAAATGAAATAATATTGAAAATGTATCTTTGAAAGCATACGCTTTTATTTTTGAAATATGTTTTCTCAAATGTTTGCAAATAGATCCAAAATCTTTTAATGAAATGGAGGCTTCAGTTTGACACGCGTACCAAGAAACTTTGACATAGGAAGAAGATGACCCTTCTATTTCATTTATTTTCCTGAATTTTGTTTTACGGGGTGAGAATTTTTGGTGTCTACAGATGGCTCCCCTTGATTCAATTATGCAAATCTTTGTAGAATTGGATCAAGGTTGACGGGGCGCCAAAAATTCTCACTAAGGTTTTTGAGTGCAAAGATGCGATCACAGGTAAAATGATGTATGAACGCGACGAGAAATGATTTGATAACCGAATGCACGAGGACTTATGACGAGCCTCAACTGGACCGGATTGACATCCGGTCCTAGGACTTATGACGAGTCTAGAATGCAACTGAAAGTGCGAGGACTTAGGAGAGCCTATAATACTTTGATCGCGTACCGTACTAGTAGCGTAATAGCTGCCTAGCAGGTTATGAAATGAACGATCGCGCACCAGTAGCGTAATAGCTGCCTAGTGGAGGAAAAAACGATGGGACCGCACTAGTAGCGTAATAGCTCCTAGCGGGTGTTAAATGAAAATGCGACCGCACTAGTAGCGCAATAGCTGCCTAGTGGGTGTAAAGCGAAAGACGACCATACTAGTAGCGCAATAGCTGTCTAGCAGGTGTAAAATGAAAAATTCGACCGCACTAGTAGCGCAATAGCTGTCTAGTGGGTGTAAAATGAAAGGCGACCGTACTAGTGACGCAATAGCTGTCTAGCAGGTGTAAAACGAAAAGGCGACCGCACTAGTAGCAATAGCTGTCTAGCGGGTGTAAAATGAAAAGGTGACCGCACTTGTAGCGCAATAGCTGTCTAGCAGGTGTAAAATGAAAGGCGACCGTACTAGTAGCGCAATAGCTGTCTAGCAGGTGTAAAATGAAAAGGCGACCGCACTAGTAGCGCAATAGCTTCTAGCGGGTGTAAATGAAAGGCAACCGTACTAGTAGCGCAATAGCTGACTAGCGGGTGTGAAACGATAGCGACCGTACTAGTAGCGCAATAGCTGTCTAGCAGGTGTAAAATGAAAAATTCGACCACACTAGTAGCGCAATAGCTGTCTAGCAGGTGTAAAACGAAAAATTCGACCGCACTAGTAGCGCAATAGCTGTCTAGTGGGTGTAAAATGAAAAGGCGACCGCACTAGTAGCGTAATAGCTGTCTAGCGGGTGTAAAATGAAAGGCGACCGTACTAGTAGCGCAATAGCTGACTAGCGGGTGTGAAACAAAAGGCGACCGTACTAGTAGCGCAATAGCTGTCTAGCAGGTGTAAAATGAAAAATTCGACCGCACTAGTAGCGCAATAGCTGTCTAGGGGTGTAAAATGAAAGGTGACCGTACTAGTAGCGCAATAGCTGTCTAGCAGGTGTAAAACGAAAAATTCAACCGCACTAGTAGCGCAATAGCTGTCTAGTGGGTGTAAAATGAAAAGGCGACCGCACTAGTAGCGTAATAGCTGTCTAGCGGGTGTAAAATGAAAGGCGACCGTACTAGTAGCGCAATAGCTGTCTAGCGGGTGTAAAATGAAAAGGCGACCGCACTAGTAGCGCAATAGCTGACTAGCGGGTGTGAAACGAAAGGCGACCGTACTAGTAGCGCAATAGCTGTCTAGCAGGTGTAAAATGAAAAATTCGACCGCACTAGTAGCGCAATAGCTGTCTAGTGGGTGTGAAACGAAAGGTGACCGTACTAGTAGTGCAATAGCTGTCTAGCACGTGTAAAACGAAAATGCGACCGCACTAGTAGCACAATAGCTGCCTAGCGGGTGTAAAACGAAAAATTCGACCGCACTAGTAGCGCAATAGCTGCCTAGCGGGTGTGAAGATGCATTAGATAGTGAGCAAATTTTGTGGGTATATGCAGATGATATGTGAAGTGAGGTGATTAACCGATGTATTAATTGAATCAAACTCCCTATTTGTGGATGTAGATTTTTGTATGAGCTGATAGCTCCACAGTTGCTTCAAAACTTTGAGATGACTTCGGCATGTATTGGTGGCTCTAGCATGCATTGGTTGCTCCGGGTTACGCCGATGGCTCTGGTATGCACTGATGGCTCCGGTGTGGCCAACGGTCCGGGGTGGTTGGTGGGTTTTGATATGGCAGTGAACTTGAGAATGGTCGATGGTCTTGATGCGGTTGTTGAAGTCCAAGGTGACCGATCGGTTGACTCCATCTGATGGATTTGCTGTGGGTGAACTTGTTATCATTCTGAATAGGTGTAGTTCTGATCATGGCTCCGGGATGGCTCCGTCATGATTCCGGGATGCTCTGTTTGATGATAGCGAGGAGCGAAAGGGGATTATCGCCTTTGAGGTGGTCGCACCCTTGGCGGGCTGCCTACGTACTCAATTCCGTATTGAGATCAGACCATACGTAGTTCGAACTTTTTGGGCGAGGCTTTGGTGAGGAAATGGCTCCTGTGTAGCCCTAGGGATGGTCTTAATGTTTTGAGGATGGCTCCCGCATGGCTCCAGTTTGGCTTTGGGAGTGGTGTTGATGAGATTTGTGTATGACAGTGGATGGCTCCAGCTTTGACTTCTTTTGATTGGAACTTATGCTTCAACGACTACAACTGAGGTTGACTTTCAGCGAGACTATGCATAGTTCTTACCGGTTAGATGTTGAAAATGAAATGAATACGATGCATGCAGACACTGGGTGTGAAACGTGATGCAAAATGCATATGCTGTTTTTTTAGAGAGGATATGGTTCTACCTCTACGAATATGAGGTTTAAGGATATAAGACATCTTCGGCTCGATCTTGAGTGATTGTTGAACAAGAATGCATGAATCACTTTCCTCTCCTGGAGGGATACGGTCAATCTCTCGTGAGTATGATCGTGTGTGCTAATAGTGTGATGATACTCTCAGTGCTCAGAGCAGTATTTTCCCAAGAATTTCTTTCGAGGTCATGGACTTTCCGATTCTTACAAATTCCTCACCTGCAATGGGGGTAGGCTGTTTATGATTTGGTGTTTTGATTAAAGGGTCACTCACACTCAGAAGACCTTGTGAAGTAAGGTCACACTCATTCGCTCATAGTCCCTGCATTGTGAGGTGGGACATGTTGATAACAAGCACGAAACTTATGATTCATGTTTCAGATCCGATACTTTCAGTTAACGCTCACCAACTAACGAGTCAGAGGTCTTTTATTGGGTTATAACGGGGTTGAGGGGTATGATGTATGTCACATGGGACTGGAAGATTTGTTTAGGAATTATGGAGCTTTTGTACAATAGAGGACGTGTTTCACCTTCGCCATGGGTGGAATGATAAGACGGGTTTTTGATAACCTTTTATTGGTTTCTGTGATACATTATTGGTTTTGACCTGGATTTCTCCTCCTTGTCTCTTCTGGTGTACGGTCTGGACTTTCTTCTCATTTTTTGTCCTCTGAAATTGCATTTGGCTCATCGAATTTCTCAAGCATTATTTCCTTTGTATTTTGGCTTTCATCTTTGGAGTTGCATTGATTCATTGATCTTCTTGAACGTTTTTGTTCTTTCTTGGTGTTTGGCTTTGGAGTTGCATTGACTCACTGATTCCTTCGAACATTTCATTTGTTGTTTTTGTGAAAGATGGTGGGGAGGGGCCATGGCTCTGGCTCCTTTGAGATCCTCTATTGCAAGGGCGAGTAAGTATGTGTATGTGAGTTGGCATGTTGTGGAGTTCGCAAAGAAAGGTTTATCGTGAAAGGCTCAGCGGGGCTCACTAAGGGGTTATGTACAGGGCAGCCAAAGCTTTTTGGTTTTGTGGGGATTTTATTCCTAAGTGCCTCGTCATCCTCATTAGTCAATGATTGTTTTCTTACTATTCTTGGATCTTTGCATGAATCACAGTTCGTATCCTGTTTATCGACATTGATCTCGCTATGAATTGTGCCTCCATGTGCTGAAGGAATGCACAAGTCGCTCATGGTTTTACCTCTATGGACTCGCTCTATCTGCTCTCATCGCTCAGTGGATTGTCCAGTATCCTCATTCGGAATTCAAGGGAAAATACCGCTCTTCGCACATTACTCACTGTGTTTATGGTGCTGATTTTGATTAGACCCTTGTGTGAATTGACGGGTCGAGAGTTTAATGATTCAAACATTCGATTCAACCAATCTCTCAAGATTTTTCCCAAAGATGTCATTCCGATACGTAATATGCCCATGCAACTATCTACAATGCAATATATTGTGGTAATATGGAATTACTACATATAGGATGCATGAAGTATTGACGATGAAAATGATTGAATTTTGTATTTTGGTTGAATGTTTTTGTTCTGGATGCAATGCATGAATGGTAAGAATACACCTAGTCTCGCTTGAGTCGATTCCAATTGAGGATCCATGAAGTTCGTCTCACCATCAATGGCTCTTTAGACGGTCAGTTGTTGAGTGGGTCTCTGAAGAAACGTGATCCCACATGTTTTAGCTGTTAATCAAACCCTGACTGCTTAAGGAGTGGTAATCCCTATAATGCATTAGTCAACATGATAAAATTGTATTGTTCTCCCTGTAATTCCTGGATAGGTCTAACATAAAGGGGAGAGGATGGGATGCAACCCTTCATACACTTTCATTACAGTTGTGAATAAAAAGATGAGTCAACTACTTCTTGCCATTGTCGCCCCGGATCAGCACATGGCCATGCTTAGGTCGGTGATGCCTCAGGAAAGTGCACCTTCGTGGCCTAGGATGGGTATCTTAGCTCTAAAAGAGAGACGTCTCCTTTGTCTATCAGCTCTTGGATTGCGTTTCTCAATGTGGTGCACTCGTCAGTGGCGTGCCCATGAATCCTATGATAGTCGCAATATTCATGTGGGTGTGGCCCAAGCTTCTTCACCCTCGAACTGGTGTTATAAGGTGCTAGGTGACCTCCCTTGATTAAAATTCTCCAAGCTTCGCCAAGTGACATTCCTAGACTCGAATTCTGTCTTTGAGAGTCCAGTCCGGGTTGGTGGTATCCTCTTTGCATGATTGTTGGCTTTGGATCTTGGATTTCAGCATCTTCCAAAGCAGTCACAACCGCCATCAGTCGTCTGAAGTCACATATCCCTACATATTTCAACCAATGTCGGTACACGTCTTTCAGCCCAGAAATCACCATTTGAACTTGTTCTTCCTCAGTAGGTCGATTATTCATTTGTCCGGCCTTCACCCTCCAGCGTTTTATGAATTCCCTCACAGGTTCGTCAGAACTCTGGCGTGTGATCTCTAAATCTCTACGCGTAACTTCATGATGAAAGTTGTCACCGTATTGAGAGAGGAACTCTAAGTACAGGCCCTGGCTTGACTTTCCGTTTAGGTCTATGCTCATGATCCAGGAGTAAGCAGGTCCTTGCAGATAGAATCTAAAGCATGCAGCTTTCAACTCGTCGGAAAGGCCATGAAGGTTCATGAGCTTATCATATTTGTCGACATGATGTCTCGGGTCTCCAATTCCCTCATACTTCTCCATCTCAGGCAAACTCATGCCTTTTTGTAGACGAGCATTAGGGTATGGGTTAGTTGGTTCCCAACCTGCTGACTTAAAACGTTGGGCCAGTTCCAGTTCTGCCTTCAGTTCTTGCACCAATTCTTTCACTGGAGTTGCTCTGAGATCAGGGTTTTGGATCGAAGTGTAAGCTGTTTCAGGGTGGTTGGTGTCAAGAGATTGAAAGGGCAGGGTTGTTCTCGGGTGAAAATGTCGGCTAGACTTTAACGAATGAGGATGTGCTTGCCGAGGAAGCATATGTTTGGGTGTGGGCAAGGGGAAGTTTAGGCCGGAATGTACCATGGGGGAAGATGGGGCTTGGGTCTTTCCCTTATCACCGACTATTTGTGGTTGCCAATTTCCTCTGGTGGCGGTTGGGGTTCTCAGAGTGGAGCTATACATAGGTGAAGAAGGCATGCTTGGTGCTGTTTGAACTTGGACAGGGAGAGCATGAGGGTCCATTGCTTGAAACTCATAGGCATCATATGCCGAGTAAGTTGGGGTCTCCTTGTAACTGCCATCCGACCTTGACGAGGAACTAGTTATTCTTCTTTGGACACATTCTTCTATCCTCAGGTTTTTCTTCAAGTCATCAGCAAGGTCATGGGTCAGTCCCTCGTGGACAAATTGGCCTTTGACCACTTGATCATTTCGGGGTGCTCAGTCCATCTTTTTTGTCGTTACTTCAAGCAGACTAGTCTTCTTTCTTTCTGGTTAGTGATTGTCACGAACACCTGCACGCACAAGGATTAGAGTGAGGGAGGAGAGGTAATGTTAGTATGCTTTGTTAAACAAAATTGTTGTGTGATGAGCGTGAATGATTGTTGATGCAAAAAACAACTTCTATTTATTTTGAAAACGTTGGGAAATTCATGTTGTATGAATGTCATGGATGCGAGTGTATGATAAGTATCAATTCATTTCTTTTTGAGGGGATGTATCCGCCGATACTGCAGATTTCACCCTATGAAGCATAGTTTTAAGAACGATAAATAAAACGTGAAGGGTCATGTTACTTGTTCTTTTCTTTAAACAAAACGTGTATTCCAAAAAGAAACCAAGTTTTTGGAAAACAATTTTGAAAATGCGTGTTTTCGAAGTGGTGGATTTTCCCGATATGAATTTTGACGCTCGGTCATTCGCAAATAAAATAGGGAGTGGGGAACCCTATACACATTTGATCTAAAAAATTCAAAGGGAATATATAAGCCTATACATGTGATCTATTATTAAAAAAATGGACAAGAGAGAAAAGAGTCACAGGGGAAACCTATACATCATCAATTCTAAAAAGTCATTAAAAGGGGAGTTTGAGCTTAAAAACTTCCCTCAAATTCTTCTGCTCCGTCTTCGAGCTTCTAACTGACTGCTTAAGCTTGGCCTCCTGGTCGGCAGATCGCTCGTCTTTAAGCTCTTGACCGGCTGCTCGCTCATCTTCGGGATCTTGACCGGCTGCACGCTTGTCTTCTGGTGCTTGACCAACTGCTGGCTTGTTTTCAGGCTTTGGCAACGAAGCACTACTGTGATAAAACAAAACGGGTTGGTGCTCTTCTTATTTTCCACAGTTTGAACTCGAACTGGTTTCCTAATCTTCATGTTGCTTGGCCCAGGTTGGTACACCTCTGATTTTGTATTTAAACGGTTGGTGACAGTCTTCATGTCACGCGGCTAGCTCCACGGGTTAGTACGCTTCAGACTTTCAGCTTGATCCGCGTAGTTAATCTTCATGTTGCTTCACTTGCTCCGACGAGAGGAATTGGGGATATTTTGAGAAAGGAAAAGTGAATGATCGAGCACTAAATCTTATGTGAAAATCCACCACTTTTGTGAAAACACAAAATGACTAGTACGCTCCACGGTAATGACCACTGCTCTTGAAGGTGGGTTGAACTTCAAAAATAACGGATCACAACATGGGGACTAAATCATTTATTTTGATATACGTTTGTGAGAAATGCTATTTCGAAACAATATATGTGAGAAATGCTGTTTGAAACTCGTTTGCAAAAAAGGGTTTTGAAATCTGTTTTAGAAACTAGTTTTTGAAAAGAAAAATGAAGAAAAAAAAGAAAAAAAACATTTGTGGGAAACATTGTTTGAAAATCATTTGTAAACAGTAGATTTTTGAAATCTGTTCTTTGCAAACTACTTGACAAAGTTTGTTTTCTGGAAGACTTTGATTGAAACCGATTTTGAAAACTGTTTTGGAAATAACAAGTTTGAAAATGTTTTTTTTAATCATTCGAGATGGGGCTTTGAAGATATTTCATTGGAGTGTTTGACATGATTGATTTTCTGATTTATGTTAATTTTTGAAACGTGGTCACACATAGATGTAAATGCAAATAAAATCGTGGCTGATTTTTTGTGGAGCTGAGTGTGAATGATTGGGATAATCACCTTCAGGTCAATCAATGCTTCCATACCACCGGGGGAACCGTCGTTCCTTCACTATTCATCTCTCGGGATTTATCTCTGTTATGCCTTGTAGGGCACGTCATCAAGAAAGTCTGAAGTGCTTAAGTTTGAAAGGTCAGGATACCCAAAGCGATACAGTCACACGAGCCACGGCCGGGGATTATCACAACATACTCACTTTTCGGGAAACTCGGGGAAGTACTGCATGGGAAGGGTCTCTCGTCGTCTGCACAATGAGGTGTGTCTAAAGTCCAAATTATTCGCTGACTACGCTATGTTATGTATGGGTATCTGTAAATACGGGATCCGCTATGAATTTGTAGTGCGACATTGGGCTTTAAAGACACCCGTGGTGCAGAGGACATCTGGAGAACTGAGCCCATGCAATCTTCAGGGTAAGGCAAAAGGGTGGTCAGACAGGCGGCATACAAGGGGGCAACTACCCATGAAACCCATCCTAGACACCGGATAAGGCAGCTGGACACTGAAGGCTCATAGCTTACTATATGCTGGCTTTGACTCGAAAAGGTGTTTGAAAGGATCCTGAGTTGTTTCAAGGTGTAGACAACTACGGCCGTACCACCTCATGGGTTTACTCCTTAACTACGAAGGACCCATACTCAGAGGGAATCAATTGTGGACCAATTGTTAATCCCGCCCGCAGATAGTGAAGGTGACACAGAGGAATGCATGTTCCTAAGCTACCGATGCAACAATGGGTTGGCTCCTTTCTACGAAGGCCCATTGTTATACCCAAAATTTCAACCCCCCTAGTAGTCTCAAAGGCATACGTGTTACAAAGGGCAAAATGGTCAAAGTGCACCAATGCAGGATTTTCCAGGGACATTCTCGGGATTTTCTATTTTCATATGACTTGTACATCATCACCAAACAATTCCAAATATCGTAGTCATTGTGAAAGGTATTTCATGATTTTCTGATAATATTTATTCTGGAAATTTAGCTTTTAATTCATATTATAAGCTAATTTCTTTAATTAACACATGAAATAACCTCGAAATAGAAATAAAAGGGTTTTCAAAATTTAAATAAAATTGTCACATGGTTAGCATGACTACACACAGTCATAAACCTGAAATTATTTTATTTGGAACCTTATCCCAAAATTTAAAAGAGAAATTCAATCATTTTTGCAATTTTCTCTCTCCTCTGGAAAATACCGAAATCAAAAAAAATGTCATGAAATTTAACACAAGATAGAGGATGATATTTAGAGACTAATGCCGTTGGAATTTCGTTATTTCGACTTACCAATCGTAAGTTATGAATTATGGGAGATTCCAGATTGTAAGATTTTTATCTAATCGGTTATTTATCAAAATAACCCGATTCCAAATCCCAAAATTCTTAAAATTCATCCTTTACCTTCGGTTAAAATTTCATAATTTTTATCGGCCTGCAACATATTTTAAAAAATCAGATTCCCTTAGAGCATAAAATCAGGGTTTTAGATAAAAATCTTGTTTTATCAACATGGCCTTGCTCTTTCTATAAAAGGACCTTCCAAAAACGACCTAGGGCAGAGAAGAACACCTCCAAAGTCAGAGAACACAGCCACAAACCTTCTTCCCATGTTTTTACACTTCCAAGCCTCAAATCAATACCGAAACACTGCAGAAATCACCCCAAAATCACCAAAAACTCATCCTTTCTTCTCCTATTGAGCTTCCAAGCACCAAAACATCACAAAAACAGAAGCAAACCGTCCTTAATCATACAAGGAAGAAGAAATCAGAAACTCGGGTCGAAGCTGAACGGATCGGCTACAAACGACGCGTTCGAAGTTTCCCGACGTGAAGGAACAACCAAATCCCGAAGCCAAAACAGGTTAGAATTCGAATTCTTTAACTCCACTGATCACAATACGCTTCTGGTTGAAATTCCTATTCGAACTGACTTTTCTTTGCTTCTGAATTAAGGTTTGTTTGCGTTTCAGTCCACTAACTTGTTCAATAAGTTTCGTCCTTAATTCGTAGTCAAATTGAAAACTTTTGATCACTAACATGTTTAGAATCTTTCAGGCTACGTACCCATAAATTTTGAGCCAAAAACACCGCCGGGAACAGCCTTAACGCCGCCGTCCGAGGTCGGTCCGCACCCACGGACGCTATGTCCGGGGTCCCGGACGCTCTGTCCGAAAGCCGGACGCCCCCAGACGGTGGCGGGATATTTTTATTTTCAAAAGTTAGGGTTTTATAAAACATGTCCGGGCCCACGGACGTCCTGTCCGTGGCCCCGGACTTTTCAAAATCTCGTTTCTGTTTAAATTTGACTTTTTTGTGTAATTAGGTTAACTGGGGTCCGTGGGTTCGGACATTAGGTCCGTGGCCACGGACGGAATAAAAATTTGACCTAATTCTGCCTCCGAAACCCTAGTTTAGGTAACTTTCAATTTCACTTTAATTCTCTGTCAAAAAGCGTTAAAAAATAAAAAAACAGAAGCGCGCACCTAGGTTAAAAACAACTTTGTAGAAAGCCGTAAACGAACCAAGTAGAGGAAAAACGACCTAGGAAGGGTAATGAAAGTAATTTGAACCCTAATTAAGTCGAATATCAAGCCCCCGAACCCGAACTCTCCTTTCCTAATTTGATCTAGGTTAAAATTAGGTGGCGACTCATAATAGGTTCCAGTGAGCTAGCTTAGGTTTTAATAATTATTATTATATGACATAGTTATTAATCTTAGGTTATAAGTGGACCTAGAACCCGATTGGATCCTAATCAACTTTAATCAACATAGGATAGGGTTTAAAATCGAGGCTCACAGACTGGCGACTCTGCTGGGGACAACTTCTTAATTTTAACTTGTTTAATTTTAAGAAAGAGGGCTTAACTCGAAAATTGTTTATTTATGGCTTTAATACTTTGTTTATTTACTTCTGTGCGCACTTTAATTTCTGCACCTTTGCATCATGTGAGAGCGAGGGTCCACACAAACCAGTTTCACCCCGGGACCCATCTAGGGTCCCCTGTCAGGGACTCACACCTTTTAGGTGATGTGAATAAGCGGGGGAAAAGAGGAGGATGTCGTCTAACCACATCCCCTTAATACCTGGGCCTTAGCCCCAAGCGTTTTCCTGGCAGTGTCCTTACCTAGCCCATTGTTTGGTCAGTCAAAGACCCGACCGTAGACGCACACCTTTAGGTGATGTGAAAAAAGTGGGGAAACCCAAAGAGAATAGCGTGCAAGCCCTATTCCTTTGTGGCGACCTCGGCCCAAGCCCCAAGCACCTCTCCGGATCGATCCATACCCAAATTGATTTAACCGTCAAGTGAGGACATGTTGAATTTGTGTGGGCCTTGTTTGCTTGTATGATCAGCCCATTACCTACCCTAGAGATTGATAGGAACTTCTCCTATATTAACCTAGCCCAACCGAATTGGCGGCTCTACTTGTTTGCGGCCCAGAGGCCCTGTTTGGTTTAACATGTGAGTCGTTCGGGCTTCGGCCCAAAAGCTTAGACTTAGTGATTTCTCTTCTGGCCCAATTTGAATTATCCAATTAGTTCTAGGCCCAAAAAAAAGGAAATCCACCTGGACTTGAAATAACCCACAAGTTCTGAAAAATATCTTTTTCTGCTTAGCAACCATCTTCTCTGGCCCAAGGAAAGTTAGGCCCATTTGTGGTTTAGGGACCATTCCAGCCCATGTGCTTTACTCCAGGCCCAAACACATTCCGGCCCAAGGGCTCATTCTAGACTAGGTAAACTTCTTATTTGGGCCCTAGCCCCAAACCCTAGATCTAGGTTCACCTCTCAGGCCCAATCAAAGCCATCTGTCTAGATTTCAGCCCAAGTTCCAGTTCATAAGATACTCCAGCCCAAACACCTCATTCTCTGGGTATCCTGGCCCACTTGCTTTCAGCCTAAGTCTGTTTCGATCTATCTTGTGAAGCATCATGTTTCAGCCCACTTCCTTTTGTTAGCTAATAATGGACACCTTGGACACAGGTAGACTCAAGTCCTAAGTACGGTCCAATCGACATGGAAGCCCAGCTCGCAATTTTGGAACAAAGGCACATGGCCACCATTGAAGCCATGGAGCAGAGGCATAGTGCTGCCATGGACGCCGTGGAATCTAACTACGTTGCTGTTATCGAAGAGTTGAAAGCAAAGGCTCTTTCCCTCGAGTCCGAACGCCAAGCTCGGGATGAGTTAGTGGACAGGCTTCTCAACACCCTTTATGAATGCATTGAAGTTGGCTCCATTAGGGTCCGAGGATCGGAGGGGAATGTCAAAGAAATTGCTACAGAACTCAGGAAAGTGATCAGACAACCAGGAGCAGCAACTTGCATCCAAAGCTGCACCCGTAAGAGAACCAGGCAACATGAGGAAGACAGTGATCGACAGTCAAGAGGACCTGGTTGGAGCGTTGGGACAGTAGAACCATCCCGACGGAGTTCTCGACAGAGAGAGTTTACAGACATCGGCCGAACACCAAGACAAGCACTTGAAGAGCTTCGAGGAAGATATCCGATGCAACCGCTCGCCCTGAGGCCAGGAACTACTCATTTGGGAAGGATCTTAATCAATTTTGTCACTTTCATCAGCTGCCCGGTCACGACACTGACCACTGCAGAGCCCTACAACACAGAATCCAGGATCTGATTGACCAAGGGCTCCAATTCTAAGAACATGGTGGGGAGCGCAGAGCACGCGTGCCCAGGCATCATCAGAAATGTTGTTTTTTAGTGTTTTTCTCATTAAATGCATTTCTTTTCTTGATTAGTTGTCTTTCAACTTTTGTAGTAGTTAGTTCCCTTGAATCATTTTCGGTAGTTTTCCTGAGTTTGTAATTTCCAACATTATTCTTTTTGTTGAATAAAACATAATTCCTTTTTCATTTATTCGAAAAGACTTTAAAAAAAAAGTACTCACGTCTTTCAAGGATCACGAAGTAATCATTTTCTGACTATGCAATGGAACGACTTGTCTCTTGTTTCTAAAAATTTGAACATGCCTAACCAAACACCACAACTCACCCCATAATATCCAAACAACCCACAACGAGGTTCAAGGCCCACATCTATCAAACTGTTGTTACAAACCCCAAATCAATACTGGGGGCAATCCGAGTTTAGGATCATTGTCTTCGAATCTTTCGTTTAAATATGTGAACAAGTCTCAGAGTGAGAATTCACGAGAGTGTCTTGAGCGGAAAAACCATGAGTGAACGAGCGTGTCATTTTTACACGACTCCGGTGAGACCACATTCAAAGGTGAGGTAAACGGCATAACTCCGACCGAAGGAGATAATTTGCAAATTTACTCTTAGACCTGCGAAAAGTAACAACGAACGGATACACAACTATCAGGAATGACGAAGCACCTAGGTACAACACCACATAGCTAAAAGCTTGTAAACCCTGACATTAAACCCTAGGCACCACCGCTGAGCCTTTCATATATCCCTTTTTGATGTTGCAAAGCTCCACAGAACAAGCCAGCCCGTGATGAATAACCAATCCGGTGACCAAAGGAAGCAAGGAGTCTAACTCTCAGATAACGTTTTCATCAGTCCAGAGAAGCAAAGCCGCTATCAGCATGACGAAGTGATCCGCAAATGGTCCCAAAGTGACACAGGATCAAAAGAGCTCACATCAAAATAGCTCTCAAAACTCAAAACCGGGAAACACAAGAACCCCGAAGGTAAAGTCAAGAAAGAATAACACAAAAAGGCAAACCCAAAGTGCCTCGAAGAAATCCAAGTGACCAAAAGAGAAATGGTGTAAAGGACAACTTCAAAGGTTCAGGTTCAGAAGCTCGAAAACAACGTCAACATGAAGCAACTAGACGACTTCAAGACGAGGAAGATAAATCTGAGAGAAGACGCAAGTTGCAGCTTTGGTCACCCATTTAAGCTCCACATACCTCAAATATCCCTCCATGATCCCGTCATCTTTCACCACACCCTAAGGCCACGTTATAAGCTTTAAAGACTTCCGACTTGATAGTTGTGTATCTAATCACGTGAAAGTAACAGATCGAATGCGTAAATCCACCAAATGTCAAATTCAATGGTCTAGAAGTTGTGACCGTAAACAAGTACAAAATCAAACACACTGAGTGTAGGTTGGAAGCACCACATCAAAACAAAGCCTTGACCTTGTGAGGACGAGACTCGTTCGCTCGTTTAATCAAATAAAATACTGGGGGCAATCGATCGCTCTAATCGATTGCCATGAACTCTAGCTGGATTGTCCTAAGGAAAAATACTGGGGGCAATTGTTGGTTCCAACAATTGCCATGTCAACACCAGTTGAAACCCAAAGCTTGAGCACCACCATCCCACCACAGACACGCATAAGCCCTTACCACACACACACTCTCAAGCCCATCATTGGCCTTATCTCCACAAAAACATTAGGCCTGTCATAACTCTGACCACCATCATAAATCACGACCCAATCCCTGGTCTATCACAAATCCGGAACACCGGGAAAAGCCTTTAGCACCACAACAAACACCACACACTTCCACCAATGACATGTTCATTTTTTTTTAGTCAGGAAATGATCATTTCACTTTCCTTTTTCAGCAGGGTCTTTCTCAACATTGCCATGCTTGGCACCTTTTCCAACAATTTCCCATTTTGAACGAGTATCTTTCATGTATTTTGATTGCATACATCTTATCATCATTGCCATGTTTGACACTCTAGTAATCAGTTTTCATCATTTGCACGAGACCATTATCTTTCTAACTCATTTTTAGTTTGGGACCCAAAATCAGTGCGAGACCCATCATTTTCAAGACTTTAGTACGAGACATCTTCATTCAGTGCGTGACCCAGAATCAGTGCGAAATCAGCTTTTTCTTCATCCGTTTAGTACGAGACTTCAGTGCGAGACCATGCATCCTCATCAGTGCGAGACCATCATTTTCGCCCGTGCGAGACCTATCATCTTCATCAGTGCGAGACCCATCACCTTCATCAGTGCAAGACCGAGCATCATCTTCAGTGCGAGACAAGTACGAGACAGAGCGTGATCTAAGTTGGCGGGGCAGAGACAATAAGTCCCCATCTTAATGTCAACTTCTTGGGAGAAATAACTAGTGGGCAGTGGCAATAAGTCCCCTTGGTAATCTAGAAGTTAGCCCAGCACCCCAGTTGGTGGGCAGAGGCAATAAGTCCCCATAGAATACTAACCAGGAGCATTGGAACGGATCTCGGTCCATAAGCAACCGAGTAGAATGGATCTCAGTCTCCATAAGCAACTGAGTTAGACGGATCTCGGTCTCCATAAGCAACCGAGTAGAATGGATCTCAGTCTCCATAAGCAACCGAGCAGAACGGATCTCAGTCTCCATAAGCAACTGAGTTAGATGGATCTCGGTCTCCATAAGCAACTGAGTTAGATGGGTCTCGGTCTCCATAAGCAACCGAGTGAACGGGTCTCGGTCTCCATAAGCAACCGAGTAGAATGGGTCTCGGTCTCCATAAGCAACCGAGCAGAACGGATCTCAGTCTCCATAAGCAACTGAGTTAGATGGATCTCGGTCTCCATAAGCAACCGAGTTAGGTGGGTCTCGGTCTCCATAAGCAACCGAGTTAGGACGGGTTTCACCTCCAAACCTTAGGCACACATAAGTCCTATCACCACAAAAAAAAACAACCTTAGGCACCCATAAGACCTACCCTACATTCAACCATTTCAGGCACCCATAAGACCTCCCTTACATTCATTCACTTTAGGCTCGACATAAGACCTAGATCCAACCTTTAGGCTCGTAGTAAGACCTAGCACCACTCCCTAGTTTACCTGCTTCCATTAAAAACATTGCATCATTTTCACCATTTTTAGGTAGTCAACGCTTTAGAATAGCTTGACATCATTTTCATCACTTTAGGTAGTCAACGCCTTAGAATAGCTTGACATCATTTTCATCACTTTAGGTAGTCAGCGCCTTAGAATAGCTCAACAACATATCATCATTTCAGGTAGTTGGCGCCTTCGAATAGTTCAACAACATCTCCTTCTCCTTTAGGTAGTCAGCGCCTTCGAATAGCTCGACACAACCCACTAGATTTCAAACGGCATACGAGGTCTTTTAGGATCAAAAATTTTGGGGTATCACTCAAGCATCAACTAGTCTTTTCATCTTCATTACAAAGCCTAGTTGACGGGGGGCAATCTGTTATACCCAAAATTTCAACCCCCCTAGTAGTCTCAAAGGCATACGTGTTACAAAGGGCAAAATGGTCAAAGTGCACCAATGCAGGATTTTCCAGGGACATTCTCGGGATTTTCTATTTTCATATGACTTGTACATCATCACCAAACAATTCCAAATATCGTAGTCATTATGAAAGGTATTTCATGATTTTCTGATAATATTTATTCTGGAAATTTAGCTTTTAATTCATATTATAAGCTAATTTCTTTAATGCACAATTCCTACTAAAATTTCGCCATAGTTCACCTACTTTTCTTACTTATCCACATATCTCCTTTCTCATAATACATCCCTACTCTAGCCAAACCACAAGGGTTCTACCAGCACACATACAAAATCTCAATAACCCAATACTTCCTCAATTTCAATACCATTACCTCATTACTTCCTCAATCCACCATACTAATACACATACACCATTCATTTGGCTCTAAGGCCTACAATCCAAATACAAACTCATAAATACTCAAACTTCCACAAACTACAATACCAATACAATATTTGGGTTTTATTAATTAGTTTACCCATTCCCATTACACTAATGCATTAAAATATGCATTAAGAAAGAGCTCTTACCTTAAAGCTCTTATTTCCTCCTTCCTTTTCTATTCCTTCTTCTCTCTTTCTTGTACAATCGATCACATGGGGAATGGAGTTGCCAAACTCCATTCCCATCACACAATACACACAAAATAAGTGCAATTAATATACTAACCCCTAGATTTATACTAATGCTTTGAAATGTTCAAAACACAAATTCTAAGGTTTACCTTTGGAGTGTTTTAAGAGGGGTTTTAGCCCTTGGTTTGAGAAGGTGATTCCACCACCATTGCAAGGTTGAGATTATGCTCAAAAGTGAGAGAGAAAACAAGGCATTACAAGGGGGTAGAAATCGGTTACAAAGGAAGATGAAGGAAACATGAGTTTTCATGTAGTTTTACCTTAATGGAGAGAGGAGACTCCAAGCTTTGCTTTGGTACCATTTTCTCTTTGAATGGGGAAAACCCATGGAGATGAAGTTCTTCCTTTTCGAATTTTGAAAAGATAGAATTGTAGGAATGATGAGGGGAGTTCAAATATGTAATTTGTTTTTGATTTGGAGCTTGCATGTGGCTAGAGCAAGAGGTTGAAGAGGGGCTGCCATGGAAGCTTGTGGAGAGCTTCAAAAATTGCCAGATGCAGAGGGAGAAAGAGAGAGAAATCGCTGGGTGAGGAAGAAACCCACGCGAGAGAGAGGGAGAATGTGAGGGTGTGAGAGGAGAGAGGTAAATAAGTAACCTTTTTACTTTTTGGTACTTTTTGCTTTTTGGCTCTTTAATTAATTAGCTAGTTACATGTATGTGTGAGGGTATTATTTGACATATTAAAATCAGTCCCACACAGTAATACCAGGTGGAGCGTTTTTCGTCTTTTACCGAAAACGCTCGTTAATTTACCCGGTTCTGGTACTATTTATTAACCGGGCCCGTTTTCCAGAATTTTCTCATTCCTTTAATTTTATTGGTTACTAAGCTTCCATAAATGCTTATTCATTGTATTTAATGATTTATAATTTTTGCGGGTTCGTTTGACCACTTAAAGTCACATTTTCGTGTCTTCTCGAAAAAACGTGTATTAATGCTCTATTAGCGTTTTAATACCTTATTTGGATCTGTTTCCTTCGGGGTTGTTCCCATATTATTATTTAGGCCTTAATATGCCCTTCGAATCCATATAATACGTTAACCGGGGTCTCATACCTCCTATGGTTATTTAACGCTTATTTAGCGTTTTTCACTTTTAAGCATTTCTTCATTTCTTTTGGATTTAATTCTCCTTACCAATATACTTAGGCGTCATTAGGCCCTTAAATACGTATTAGATTAATTTTAATCCCTATATTTAAGTTCGGGGTATTTCAATCTACCCCCCTTAAGAACTTTGTCCTCAAAGTTGTCCGAGGTTATGGGATTACTATACTTACTCATTACACTTGCCTAATACCAAAGCCATACATTCCTCCTCCTTACAATTCCCAAATTTGTTACTCAATGTTTTCCTTTCCATACCATACCAATGTACAATAATTACTCCAATTCATATTAATATCAACATCCGGTTCCTCATTACAAATTTTATACATACACAGTGCAAAGCTATCCCCAAAGCAATGCGATACACATTACAATCCCGCAGGCACTCCGGTCATCTAGACCAGGACTCCTCTATGTCCTGTTGCCCTTGGAATAATACAACATGCTACCTACTGTCATTCTCTAGTATCTAAGCTTCCAACAATTACTTACTCTAGTCTAAGGAAAATTTTTACAGCTACTAATTAGAAATTTTTCTAAAGCATAAAACTCCAAGTTCCAATTCGTATTCATTACTTCTATCCTATGTGTGATTCTTGTGACCACTTGAGGGGAGCTTCAAGAATCATTCAACCCTGAGTGATCAGCATCAGTGTTGAACTATCTTTCCACCCCAATTTCTGTTCGGTTTCCCTTGACCTGATCAGGATCAAGTTCGACTTCCCACATCATTTTCAAACAACCAATAATTTGATTTTGCCCATTTTCTATCTTTTACTCATCTAGTCATAAATACAATTCATACAACTCCAAGGGATGGAATTTAATCCATCAATCATCCTCACTCTACTTCCAATACTTTATCCGAGATTCAATACCTAAGTGCTCATTTCATCAACCTTCGCTACTTTCATCCATTACTTTCCGACATCTCAAATATTCTTACTAAGGATTGCAATACCTATGAATTTCAGTCATCTTCAATTTACTTCCAATAACTTACTTACGGATACACTACTCTTAGAATTCATTCCTCAACTACTCTCATTCATTTTGTACTACTTCTTCAAAGGCTACAATACTTGTGGAGCTCCGTGCCACTACTCATTACTCTTCTTTACCAATACTCTTACACTGGGGTTACAAGATGGGTACATTGTCCTATGGTATTTGCTCTGCCTAATTACCACAATTACAATATGAATGAATACGTATGTTTATTTAACATAGGCATCAATCATCAATTCGTTTCTCATTTTTGCTATGCACATTATCGTTTATGTGTTTTCTTCATGAAACTTATACTAAGCGGTTTTCGCTCTACCCCCCTTAAAAGGGATTACGCCCACGTAATCTACCATATGTTATTATTATTAAACATTGGTTTACTCAATTTGGGCAATCTGAAGCGTTTTAGCTTCTTTACGGTTTATTACATGTGTACCCTTGTCAAAGGGTCCTAATCATAACAATGGTTTAGTCTTTGCACCAAGGGTTCCTATATGAATTTATTCAACTCATAATTAATTAGGTTTAGCCTATCAGGCTTCAAGGCATTGATTGCCATTCTATTATACTTACTAGGTACATTAATCTCCTAGCTAGGGCCCACTAGCTTCTGCTGCGCGACCCTGATAACTTGGGTTACTCTCCCTTCATGTTATCCTTAGTGTGCTACACATTACCTTTTATCCCTCTATTGTGGGAATAAGGTTGTGACACAAATGTGGTATTCTTTTACCGCGTTTGAGTTCAATAAGTATATAGATTATAACAGCTCTCTGGTGATCTATTATGTATACCATTCGTGCTTCCACGATTATTTGATAAGCTCCTCCGATTTATTGTCGGGCGAGGTTGAGTCACTACTTAGTTTGTAGTGCTTCCTATTGTCAGTAGGCTTCTGAATTCTACCAGTTTCTCTGGTTCAGTACAAGTATTTTACTTGTAGACCTTGCATTTTCTATGCGTCGGTCCTAGTGACTTTCTTCAGTCTTCTTTCACCTTTTATTCCAATGGAATTCACATTTGTGAGTGTTAGTGTGATTTACACTCTTCGTGCTTCTTTGGCCTTAGGCCGCACGGTTTGTTGCTAAGCTTGCTTAACTGGCTAATGCCATGTTCGTTGGTGAAAGCAAGGGTTTACTACAATTTACATTTACCATATTCCAAGCTATCCCACTAGATCATTAGCTGCACAAGTGCAATACCAAAACACTCAGTCATATGGAGTGCAGAGGCGTAAACGCTTGGCAGCAAGTCACTTATGTGATAGGAATTAATATTTATGTCTGTCTTATCATACTTGTACTCCGTGTCATTGACTAACTACTTCCTCATAGCGGTCGCTTGTTGCGCACCATATTCTTACTCATTATACAACATCGTTTTTACTGATTCCGTTACAGTGGTAGTTTCTCTTTACTCTGCTACTATCATTGGCACAATTTCCTTATGGTATGAATACCCTGGGGGTTTCCTGTGTTCGTGTGTATGACGGTTGTCGTAGCATACCGCAACGTTACTATCTTCCCAATGTGGAGAGTTTTATTTCAATTTAGGTTTCATGTGTAGGTTGGCTTACCTCACATTATTTCATAATCTATGATACAATTTACCAAGTGTCCTGGTTGACAATGGATGAAGTAATTTATCGGGTTACAAGCTCTCTTGAGCGTTGGTCATTCGTTGTCGAAATGTGTATTCACATTGATTGTTTTTGACAATTACTCTCCTTAGTGCTGAGCATTGGTTATAGGCTCTAGCTATGTAGTTTTACTTTTATATGTACATCACCGGGACATCCCTAAGGAACTTCATGGGTTTTCTGGTCCTGTTCTCCAATTGGAGTGTATTTTATCACTAGTAAGTGAAGGTTCTTGTGGACAAGGTTTACTATGTTAGTATTTATACAATGGTTCACCATATGCTTGGTTGCGTATGGGGTATACTTGCTCCTTCGAGTCTCTATGCTCTTTAAGTGTTGTGCTTTTACAGTGTAAAGCCTCTTATAGGCGTAGTGGTTTGGAAATCTCATTTTCTTGTTCGATTGTCTCTTGGCAATAACTACATGCACAAGCTTGTTGTTATGTAGTAGATGGAAGCCTTTTCTGAGGGTTCGCATCATTACAGCATTGATGATCTTTGGTCAACCAGAGGTGTCTTTCCTCGGGTTTCTCGTAGTGTCCAAGTGTGGACTAGGCCATTGTTGGCATTATTGTGATTCTTGTGCCTCTGTGCTACCATTGCTACAGAAGGCATGAAGGGTAATTAAAAGCTTTGTCAACTGTATATAGACTGATGCTCTAGTAACAGTGACATTGAGGTAGCCATTACTCCAAGCCACTCATTAAGTTGAGCTCAAGTTGGGTGGTTCAGTTGTTGATCTGTTTATCGTATGAAGCAATATCCTTTGCAAGTCTTGTTAGTATTTGGTGTGGGTTTTCCAACCGTTTAAGTTTACATAACGTATTTGGTTTAGGGCTTCTGAGCCAGATTGCTGCGAGCTTGCTCCTTGCAGGTTGTTTACATGTGTTTCCACTCCGTGTATACCCCCTAAGTTGGAGGTATTACTGGGCTCCATGGCAAGGCATGGCATCACGCTTCCGTTCCTAGGAGGCCATTTTGGCAATCTAGTGTTAATCCGTGCCTTCTAGTAATTTAGGGTATTTCCTGTTAAGTGAAATCTCTTCGGTATCTTAACCGAGTGTGCATTCCAGCTCCGTGCTTTTATTATGATGCTTCATTCAACTACTGTTAATCTAGACACCCTTCAAGGATTGCTCCTGGGGGTTGTTGGTTATGCCGTTACATCCGGCTCATGTTTATGATACGTTGTATCTACTATACCGCCTTGTGGTATTGTATTTGAGCTATCTCACTTGAGGTTATAACGTCTCCCGTTCTTGGGTAGACTGTTTACATTTTCTCCTAGTGTTATTGACTAGGTTTAAGATCCTCTCCAATGATGGATTATACTTCATGGTAATCTTGTGATTGCTCTTGGGAGCTCTGTCCCGTTTGTTGTGCATCGTTGTGCTCACATTAGGCATTTGCCTTACTGTGTTCAGGCTGGGTATACGTTCCAGCTGTCATGTATTTGCTTGATGTATTTGAGACATATCCAATGTCTATACTTACTAGTCTGTGCTCTTTGCACCTTCTAATTCTTATTCCTTTTATTCAGATGGGTTCTCTGAGTTCTTTTATACTTATTACTTAGCTGAGTTCCTTCTCCTTGATCATCTGAAGTATCCAGCTGTTCTGGTTTGAACTTACTCATGGTCCGTAGAACGGAGTTGACTACTTCCCGTGTTTCGTACACTACATGTATACATACGTGGGGTACCATGTTGATACGTTACCACTTACCCGACTATCTGTCAGGCCCGCAAGCTCCTTCGGAGTGCGGTCATCCCACATCCCGTATTTGGGTACACTCGAAGTGTTCGTCACACGCCTAGGTGAAGTATTCTTTTGTCAACTCCTCTTGTATCATTCTATGATAGTCACCGTAATTCTGTTGGTTTGGTTTTAAAATCCAAGGTTTTAAAGAAAGATTGTGGTTTTGAAAGAAAATTTTGGGTCTTGTAGAAAACAGAGATCTTCGTGGCATCTCCACGCCGGTTGGTTCTGACCGAGTCTAGCTTCTTGCTGACTGGTATGTTCTAAATGCAGTGGTCAGGTCATTAGGCCCTTCCATGTTTTCCATTCTTTCAGTTTCAGGATATGTGATCCTGTAGTTGTTTCACTGCTGTCACGGTACATTACTATGTACCTGTGGTGTGTTAAAGTTCCTCTACATGTTTCTGTTCTTACTACATGTCGTGGCAAGTGCGTGGTACTGGTGGTTTTTGGGTAAACCTATACCGGTCACGGTATGGTTTCCACTAGTATTTGATAGTCTCGTCGACTTCTCCATTGATCCAATGATCATTTACTTAGGTTAATTAATCTTCTGAGTAACTTCTCAGTAAGTTTGACATGGCTGTCGTTGATCAGGGTACTTCTCCAATCCCTGGAGATCCCTCATTATTTGTTCTGTGTTTTCCTTTGTCGCTAGTTCCCTCACATTTTGTGGTTACTGAGCCTTCAGCTTGTTTAGGAACTACTTCTGTAGTCCTATCGGATTATATCTTGTGAGTGTTCTTGTAGCTGTCTGAGCTATGTTGACCAGGTTTTGTAACCATTATGGTGTTGTAGTTTCGGAGTTAACTCACTCCCGACTATGTCCTTAGTCAGCTGGTATACCTTTGGTGGTAGTATCTAGCCATTACTGTTCCATAGACTTGTGTCTTGGGTTCCATTACTGCTCCTTTTCCATTTCGTTGCACGGTTAGTGCTGCTTTTCCTGTTGCTGGAGGACTAGCCAGGTTTCACGACTGCTAAGCATGTCGCCCCATGTTGTTGTAAGTTGTAGCCGGTTCTTGTTACCATATGGTGGTTCACAACTGCCAGATCGGGTTTCCCCGAGTATGAGAGAACTTTCCTTCTCTCTGGCGTTCTTTCCCAAGTTATACAAAGGGATTTGTGGAGGGGGGTCTGGTATTGTAGGTATCCGGTACTCACCGGGAGTCCCTAACTAGCATATCTCTAATGCTACTACTCAGCCCTTAGCCCTAAGCTTCTACTTCCTAACTCGGTATTTCCTAAACTCGTTATTTCCAGTCATCAAAGCAATACTTCGCTCTGATACCACTTTTTGTAACACCCCTACCGCTAATACCGTCATTACAGTCCAATCTCCTCATACAATCCAAATTCACGCAGCGGATACTTACATACTCAACGGTGGGTGATACTCTGCCGTTAGTCACCCACGTGACTAACAAGGCTACTACTACTACATACAGCATCGGTCTGATGGACCGGAATCTCCGAGTACTACACACTTACAATACATACTCCAATTACCAAATCAAACACTAGAACTTCCCATTCATTACAATACTCCATAAGTTCAATAATATAATACACCGAGTTACTAAGATCCTTATACAATTACAACACCTATTTCAATTTCATAAATACTCATCACGAGTCTATCCACTACCCATACCTCACAACTACTTACTTTCTAAGTACGCGGGTGCACCACTTAGCACGCCTCTACATTCTACTTCTACTATCCGAGGGTAGCCACAGGTCTCTTACCTTGACCATGTCCGCTTCGGGTACCTGCACACTAAAAACGTTCCCCCTAGGGGGTCAGCTTTCGCTGCATATGATAACCGCATACCCCGCGTACTAGTGAGGGTACGCCGACCACTTGGTCGAATACATACAATTCATTTTACAATACATACACGCATACATGCTTTCATACAGAATACTACAATACTTTACGCAAGGAATACATACATACATTTCAATACATACAAGGTAAACCATACAAGTCAACCGATACTTACTTACCTTTCCCGAAGTGTAACACCCCAACTCAATCCAAATGTGGTCTCGCAACTTAACAGTATATATAAACATGTCACAGCGGAATTCTTTACAATCCAGGACCTTGCCACGGTCTGACTACAGAATATACCGAACATTAGTACAACAATCTTAACCATTTACATATCCTTCTTACAACCCCTCACATCTTGGAGAAGGAAAGTAAAAACAGACACAAAGTCCAGGAAGAAAAGTAGGAATTCCTACAAAATGGTGCTAACTTGATTCACTCCAAGCACATTTGAACCCAACACAAATGGGTCGGATATAAGACGTTATTACCAGTACAGTGCCGCAATTCCCTGATTCATTAATGTAATGAATGTTATATACACATATTCACAGATGAGGATTGGATGAAATAAGAGGTAAACCGAACTAAATATGAGCCGGATTAGGAGTCGACTAGCAGACAAATGAAATAATATTGAAAATGTATCTTTGAAAGCAACACTTTTATTTTTGAAATATGTTTCTCAAATGTTTGCAAATAGATCCAAAATCTTTTAATGAAATGGAGGCTTCAGTTTGACACGCGTACCAAGAAACTTTGACATAGGAAGAAGATGACCCTTCTATTTCATTTATTTTCCTGAATTTTGTTTTAGGGGTGAGAATTTTTGGTGTCTACAGATGGCTCCCCTTGATTCAATTATGCAAATCTTTGCAGAATTGGATCAAGGTTGACGGGTCGCCAAAAATTGTAACTAAGGTTTTTGAGTGCACCAAGATGCGATCACAGGTAAAATGATGTATGAAACGCGACGAGAAATGATTTGCTACCGAAGCACGAGGGATTATGGAGCTCCAACTGGCCGGATTGACATCCGGTCCTAGGATTATGACGAGTCTAGAATGCAACTGAAAGTGCGAGGACTTAGGAGAGCCTATAATACTTTGATCGCGTACCGTACTAGTAGCGTAATAGCTGCCTAGCAGGTTATGAAATGAACGATCGCGCACCAGTAGCGTAATAGCTGCCTAGTGGAGGAAAAAACGATGGGACCGCACTAGTAGCGTAATAGCTGCCTAGCGGGTGTTAAATGAAAATGCGACCGCACTAGTAGCGCAATAGCTGCCTAGTGGGTGTAAAGCGAAAGACGACCATACTAGTAGCGCAATAGCTGTCTAGCAGGTGTAAAATGAAAAATTCGACCGCACTAGTAGCGCAATAGCTGTCTAGTGGGTGTAAAATGAAAGGCGACGGTACTAGTGACGCAATAGCTGTCTAGCAGGTGTAAAACGAAAAGGCGACCGCACTAGTAGCGCAATAGCTGTCTAGCGGGTGTAAAATGAAAAGGTGACCGCACTTGTAGCGCAATAGCTGTCTAGCAGGTGTAAAATGAAAGGCGACCGTACTAGTAGCGCAATAGCTGTCTAGCAGGTGTAAAATGAAAAGGCGACCGCACTAGTAGCGCAATAGTAGTCTAGCGGGTGTAAAATGAAAGGCGACCGTACTAGTAGCGCAATAGCTGACTAGCGGGTGTGAAACGATAGGCGACCGTACTAGTAGCGCAATAGCTGTCTAGCAGGTGTAAAATGAAAAATTCGACCGCACTAGTAGCGCAATAGCTGTCTAGCAGGTGTAAAACGAAAAATTCGACCGCACTAGTAGCGCAATAGCTGTCTAGTGGGTGTAAAATGAAAAGGCGACCGCACTAGTAGCGCAATAGCTGTCTAGCGGGTGTAAAATGAAAGGCGACCGTACTAGTAGCGCAATAGCTGACTAGCGGGTGTGAAACAAAAGGCGACCGTACTAGTAGCGCAATAGCTGTCTAGCAGGTGTAAAATGAAAAATTCGACCACACTAGTAGCGCAATAGCTGTCTAGTGGTGTAAAATGAAAGGTGACCGTACTAGTAGCGCAATAGCTGTCTAGCAGGTGTAAAACGAAAAATTCAACCGCACTAGTAGCGCAATAGCTGTCTAGTGGGTGTAAAATGAAAAGGCGACCGCACTAGTAGCGTAATAGCTGTCTAGCGGGTGTAAAATGAAAGGCGACCGTACTAGTAGCGCAATAGCTGTCTAGCGGGTGTAAAATGAAAAGGCGACCGCACTAGTAGCGCAATAGCTGACTAGCGGGTGTGAAACGAAAGGCGACCGTACTAGTAGCGCAATAGCTGTCTAGCAGGTGTAAAATGAAAAATTCGACCGCACTAGTAGCGCAATAGCTGTCTAGGGGTGTGAAACGAAAGGTGACCGTACTAGTAGTGCAATAGCTGTCTAGCACGTGTAAAACGAAAATGCGACCGCACTAGTAGCACAATAGCTGCCTAGCGGGTGTAAAACGAAAAATTCGACCGCACTAGTAGCGCAATAGCTGCCTAGCGGGTGTGAAGATGCATTAGATAGTGAGCAAATTTTGTGGGTATATGTAGATGATATTGAAGTGAGGTGATTAACCGATGTATTAATTGAATCAAACTCCCTATTTGTGGATGTAGATTTTTGTATGAGCTGATAGCTCCACAGTTGCTTCAAAACTTTGAGATGACTTCGGCATGTATTGGTGGCTCTAGCATGCATTGGTTGCTCCGGGTTACGCCGATGGCTGGTATGCACTGATGGCTCCGGTGTGGCCAACGGTCCGGGGTGGTTGGTGGGTTTTGATATGGCAGTGAACTTGAGAATGGTCGATGGTCTTGATGCGGTTGTTGAAGTCCAAGGTGACCGATCGGTTGACTCCATCTGATGGATTTGCTGTGGGTGAACTTGTTATCATTCTGAATAGGTGTAGTTCTGATCATGGCTCCGGGATGGCTCCGTCATGATTCCGGGATGCTCTGTTTGATGATAGCGAGGAGCGAAAGGGGATTATCGCCTTTGAGGTGGTCGCACCCTTGGCGGGCTGCCTACGTACTCAATTCCGTATTGAGATCAGACCATACGTAGTTCGAACTTTTTGGGCGAGGCTTTGGTGAGGAAATGGCTCCTGTGTAGCCCTAGGGATGGTCTTAATGTTTTGAGGATGGCTCCCGTATGGCTCCAGTTTGGCTTTGGGAGTGGTGTTGATGAGATTTGTGTATGACAGTGGATGGCTCCAGCTTTGACTTCTTTTGATTGGAACTTATGCTTCAACGACTACAACTGAGGTTGACTTTCAGCGAGACTATGCATAGTTCTTACCGGTTAGATGTTGAAAATGAAATGAATACGATGCATGCAGACACTGGGTGTGAAACGTGATGCAAAATGCATATGCTGTTTTTTTAGAGAGGACTACCTCTACGAATATGAGGTTTAAGGATATAAGACATCTTCGGCTCGATCTTGAGTGATTGTTGAACAAGAATGCATGAATCACTTTCCTCTCCTGGAGGGATACGGGTCAATCTCTCGTGAGTATGATCGTGTGTGCTAATAGTGTGATGATACTCTCAGTGCTCAGAGCAGTATTTTCCCAAGAATTTCTTTCGAGGTCATGGACTTTCCGATTCTTACAAATTCCTCACCTGCAATGGGGGTAGGCTGTTTATGATTTGGTGTTTTGATTAAAGGGTCACTCACACTCAGAAGACCTTGTGAAGTAAGGTCACACTCATTCGCTCATAGTCCCTGCATTGTGAGGTGGGACATGTTGATAACAAGCATGAAACTTATGATTCATGTTTCAGATCCGATACTTTCAGTTAACGCTCACCAACTAACAAGTCAGAGGTCTTTTATTGGGTTATAACGGGGTTGAGGGGTATGATGTATGTCACATGGGACTGGAGGATTTGTTTAGGAATTATGAAGCTTTTGTACAATAGAGGACGTGTTTCACCTTCGCCATGGGTGGAATGATAAGACGGGTTTTTGATAACCTTTTATTGGTTTCTGCGATACATTATTGGTTTTGACCTGGATTTCTCCTCCTTGTCTCTTCTGGTGTACGGTATGGACTTTCTTCTCATTTTTTGTCCTCTGAAATTGCATTTGGCTCATCAATTTCTCAAGCATTATTTCCTTTGTATTTTGGCTTTCATCTTTGGAGTTGCATTGATTCATTGATCTTCTTGAACGTTTTTGTTGTTCTTTCTTGGTGTTTGGCTTTGGAGTTGCATTGACTCACTGATTCCTTCGAACATTTCATTTGTTGTTTTTGTGAAAGATGGTGGGGAGGGGCCATGGCTCTGGCTCCTTTGAGATCCTCTATTGCAAGGGCGAGTAAGTATGTGTATGTGAGTTGGCATGTTGTGGAGTTCGCAAAGAAAGGTTTATCGTGAAAGGCTCAGCGGGGCTCACTAAGGGGTTATGTACAGGGCAGCCAAAGCTTTTTGGTTTTGTGGGGATTTTATTCCTAAGTGCCTCGTCATCCTCATTAGTCAATGATTGTTTTCTTACTATTCTTGGATCTTTGCATGAATCACAGTTCGTATCCTGTTTATCGACATTGATCTCGCTATGAATTGTGCCTATCCATGTGCTGAAGGAATGCACAAGTCGCTCATGGTTTTACCTCTATGGACTCGCTCTATCTGCTCTCATCGCTCAGTGGATTGTCCAGTATCCTCATTCGGAATTCAAGGGAAAATACCGCTCTTCGCACATTACTCACTGTGTTTATGGTGCTGATTTTGATTAGACCCTTGTGTGAATTGACGGGTCGAGAGTTTAATGATTCAAACATTCGATTCAACCAATCTCTCAAGATTTTTCCCAAAGATGTCATTCCGATACGTAATATGCCCATGCAACTATCTACAATGCAATATATTGTGGTAATATGGAATTACTACATATAGGATGCATGAAGTATTGACGATGAAAATGATTGAATTTTGTATTTTGGTTGAATGTTTTTGTTCTGGATGCAATGCATGAATGGTAAGAATACACCTAGTCTCGCTTGAGTCGATTCCAATTGAGGATCCATGAAGTTCGTCTCACCATCAATGGCTCTTTAGACGGTCAGTTGTTGAGTGGGTCTCTGAAGAAACGTGATCCCACATGTTTTAGCTGTTAATCAAACCCTGACTGCTTAAGGAGTGGTAATCCCTATAATGCATTAGTCAACATGATAAAATTGTATTGTTCTCCCTGTAATTCCTGGATAGGTCTAACATAAAGGGGAGAGGATGGGATGCAACCCTTCATACACTTTCATTACAGTTGTGAATAAAAAGATGACACAACTACTTCTTGCCACTGTCGCCCCATCAGCATGGCCATGCTTAGGTCGGTGATGCCTCAGGAAAGTGCACCTTCGTGGCCTAGGATGGGTATCTTAGCTCTAAAAGAGAGACGTCTCCTTTGTCTATCAGCTCTTGGATTGCGTTTCTCAATGTGGTGCACTCGTCAGTGGCGTGCCCATGAATCCTATGATAGTCGCAATATTCATGTGGGTGTGGCCCAAGCTTCTTCACCCTCGAACTGGTGTTATAAGGTGCTAGGTGACCTCCCTCATTAAAATTCTCCAAGCTTCGCCAAGTGACATTCCTAGACTCGAATTCTGTCTTTGAGAGTCCAGCCCGGGTTGGTGGTATCCTCTTTGCATGATTGTTGGCTTTGGATCTTGGATTTCAGCATCTTCCAAAGCAGTCACAACCGCCATCAGTCGTCTGAAGTCACATATCCCTACATATTTCAACCAATGTCGGTACACGTCTTTCAGCCCAGAAATCACCATTTGAACTTGTTCTTCCTCAGTAGGTCGATTATTCATTTGTCCGGCCTTCACCCTCCAGCGTTTTATGAATTCCCTCACAGGTTCGTCAGAACTCTGGCGTGTGATCTCTAAATCTCTACGCGTAACTTCATGATGAAAGTTGTCACCGTATTGAGAGAGGAACTCTAAGTACAGGCCCTGGCTTGACTTTCCGTTTAGGTCTATGCTCATGATCCAGGAGTAAGCAGGTCCTTGCAGATAGAATCTAAAGCATGCAGCTTTCAACTCGTCGGAAAGGCCATGAAGGTTCATGAGCTTATCATATTTGTCGACATGATGTCTCGGGTCTCCAATTCCCTCATACTTCTCCATCTCAGGCAAACTCATGCCTTTTTGTAGACGAGCATTAGGGTATGGGTTAGTTGGTTCCCAACCTGCTGACTTAAAACGTTGGGCCAGTTCCAGTTCTGCCTTCAGTTCTTGCACCAATTCTTTCACTGGAGTTGCTCTGAGATCAGGGTTTTGGATCGAAGTGTAAGCTGTTTCAGGGTGGTTGGTGTCAAGAGATTGAAAGGGCAGGGTTGTTCTCGGGTGAAAATGTCGGCTAGACTTTAACGAATGAGGATGTGCTTGCCGAGGAAGCATATGTTTGGGTGTGGGCAAGGGGAAGTTTAGGCCGGAATGTACCATGGGGGAAGATGGGGCTTGGGTCTTTCCCTTATCACCGACTATTTGTGGTTGCCAATTTCCTCTGGTGGCGGTTGGGGTTCTCAGAGTGGAGCTATACATAGGTGAAGAAGGCATGCTTGGTGCTGTTTGAACTTGGACAGGGAGAGCATGAGGGTCCATTGCTTGAAACTCATAGGCATCATATGCCGAGTAAGTTGGGGTCTCCTTGTAACTGCCATCCGACCTTGACGAGGAACTAGTTATTCTTCTTTGGACACATTCTTCTATCCTCAGGTTTTTCTTCAAGTCATCAGCAAGGTCATGGGTCAGTCCCTCGTGGACAAATTGGCCTTTGACCACTTGATCATTTCGGGGTGCTCAGTCCATCTTTTTTGTCGTTACTTCAAGCAGACTAGTCTTCTTTCTTTCTGGTTAGTGATTGTCACGAACACCTGCACGCACAAGGATTAGAGTGAGGGAGGAGAGGTAATGTTAGTATGCTTTGTTAAACAAAATTGTTGTGTGATGAGCGTGAATGATTGTTGATGCAAAAAACAACTTCTATTTATTTTGAAAACGTTGGGAAATTCATGTTGTATGAATGTCATGGATGCGAGTGTATGATAAGTATCAATTCATTTCTTTTTGAGGGGATGTATCCGCCGATACTGCAGATTTCACCCTATGAAGCATAGTTTTAAGAACGATAAATAAAACGTGAAGGGTCATGTTACTTGTTCTTTTCTTTAAACAAAACGTGTATTCCAAAAAGAAACCAAGTTTTTGGAAAACAATTTTGAAAATGCGTGTTTTCGAAGTGGTGGATTTTCCCGATATGAATTTTGACGCTCGGTCATTCGCAAATAAAATAGGGAGTGGGGAACCCTATACACATTTGATCTAAAAAATTCAAAGGGAATATATAAGCCTATACATGTGATCTATTATTAAAAAAATGGACAAGAGAGAAAAGAGTCACAGGGGAAACCTATACATCATCAATTCTAAAAAGTCATTAAAAGGGGAGTTTGAGCTTAAAAACTTCCCTCAAATTCTTCTGCTCCGTCTTCGAGCTTCTGACTGACTGCTTAAGCTTGGCCTCCTGGTCGGCAGATCGCTCATCTTTAAGCTCTTGACCGGCTGCTCGCTCATCTTCGGGATCTTGACCGGCTGCACGCTTGTCTTCTGGTGCTTGACCGACTGCTGGCTTGTTTTCAGGCTTTGGCAACGAAGCACTACTGTGATAAAACAAAACGGGTTGGTGCTCTTCTTATTTTCCACAGTTTGAACTCGAACTGGTTTTCCTAATCTTCATGTTGCTTGCCCCAGGTTGGTACACCTCTGATTTTGTATTTAAACGGTTGGTGACAGTCTTCATGTCACGCGGCTAGCTCCACGGGTTAGTACGCTTCAGACTTTCAGCTTGATCCGCGTAGTTAATCTTCATGTTGCTTCACTTGCTCCGACGAGAGGAATTGGGGATATTTTGAGAAAGGAAAAGTGAATGATCGAGCACTAAATCTTATGTGAAAATCCACCACTTTTGTGAAAACACAAAATGACTAGTACGCTCCACGGTAATGACCACTGCTCTTGAAGGTGGGTTGAACTTCAAAAATAACGGATCACAACATGGGGACTAAATCATTTATTTTGATATACGTTTGTGAGAAATGCTATTTCGAAACAATATCTGTGAGAAATGCTGTTTGAAACTCGTTTGCAAAAAAGGGTTTTGAAATCTGTTTTAGAAACTAGTTTTTGAAAAGAAAAAAGAAGAAAAAAAAGAAAAAAAACATTTGTGGGAAACATTGTTTGAAAATCATTTGTAAACAGTAGATTTTTGAAATCTGTTCTTTGCAAACTACTTGACAAAGTTTGTTTTCTGGAAGACTTTGATTGAAACCGATTTTGAAAACTGTTTTGGAAATAACAAGTTTGAAAATGTTTTTTTTTAATCATTCGAGATGGACGGCTTTGAAGATATTTCATTGGAGTGTTTGACATGATTGATTTTCTGATTTATGTTAATTTTTGAAACGTGGTCACACATAGATGTAAATGCAAATAAAATCGTGGCTGATTTTTTGTGGAGCTGAGTGTGAATGATTGGGATAATCACCTTCCAGGTCAATCAATGCTTCCATACCACCGGGGGAACCGTCGTTCCTTCACTGTTCATCTCTCGGGATTTATCTCTGTTATGCCTTGTAGGGCACGTCATCAAGAAAGTCTGAAGTGCTTAAGTTTGAAAGGTCAGGATACCCAAAGCGATACAGTCACACGAGCCACGGCCGGGGATTATCACAACATACTCACTTTTCGGGAAACTCGGGGAAGTACTGCATGGGAACGTGGTCTCGTCGTCTGCACAATGAGGTGTGTCTAAAGTCCAAATTATTCGCTGACTACGCTATGTTATGTATGGGTATCTGTAAATACGGGATCCGCTATGAATTGTAGGCGACATTGGGCTTTAAAGACACCCGTGGTGCAGAGGACATCTGGAGAACTGAGCCCATGCAATCTTCAGGGTAAGGCAAAGGGTGGTCAGACAGGCGGCATACAAGGGGGCAACTACCCATGAAACCCATCCTAGACACCGGATAAGGCAGCTGGACACTGAAGGCTCATAGCTTACTATATGCTGGCTTTGACTCGAAAAGGTGTTTGAAAGGATCCTGAGTTGTTTCAAGGTGTAGACAACTACGGCCGTACCACCTCATGGGTTTACTCCTTAACTACGAAGGACCCATACTCAGAGGGAATCAATTGTGGACCAATTGTTAATCCCGCCCGCAGATAGTGAAGGTGACACAGAGGAATGCATGTTCCTAAGCTACCCGATGCAACAATGGGTTGGCTCCTTTCTACGAAGGCCCCATTGTTATACCCAAAATTTCAACCCCCCCTAGTAGTCTAAGTCAGGCATACGGTTACAAAGGGCAAAATGGTCAAAGTGCACCAATGCAGGATTTTCCAGGGACATTCTCGGGATTTTCTATTTTCATATGACTTGTACATCATCACCAAACAATTCCAAATATCGTAGTCATTGTGAAAGGTATTTCATGATTTTCTGATAATATTTATTCTGGAAATTTAGCTTTTAATTCATATTATAAGCTAATTTCTTTAATTAACACATGAAATAACCTCGAAATAGAAATAAAAGGGTTTTCAAAATTTAAATAAAATTGTCACATGGTTAGCATGACTACACACAGTCATAAACCTGAAATTATTTTATTTGGAACCTTATCCCAAAATTTAAAAGAGAAATTCAATCATTTTTGCAATTTTCTCTCTCCTCTGGAAAATACCGAAATCAAAAAAAATGTCATGAAAATTTAACACAAGATAGAGGATGATATTTAGAGACTAATGCCGTTGGAATTTTGTTATTTCGACTTACCAATCGTAAGTTATAATTATGGGAGATTCCAGATTGTAAGATTTTTATCTAATCGGTTATTTATCAAAATAACCCGATTCCAACTCCCAAAATTCTTAAAATTCATCCTTTACGTTCAGTTAAAATTTCATAATTTTTATCGGCCTGCAACATATTTTAAAAAATCAGATTCCCTTAGAGCATAAAATCAGGGTTTTAGATAAAAATCTTGTTCTATCAACATGGCCTTGCTCTTTCTATAAAAGGACCTTCCAAAAACGACCTAGGGCAGAGAAGAACACCTCCAAAGTCAGAGAACACTGCCACAAACCTTCTTCCCACGTTTTTACACTTCCAAGCCTCAAATCAATACCGAAACACTGCAGAAATCACCCCAAAATCACCAAAAACTCATCCTTTCTTCTCCTATTGAGCTTCCAAGCACCAAAACATCACAAAACAGAAGCAAACCGTCCTTAATCATACAAGGAAGAAGAAATCAGAAACTCGGGTCGAAGCTGAACTGAACCGGATCGGCTACAAACGACGCGTTCGAAGTTTCCCGACGTGAAGGAACAACCAAATCCCGATGCCAAAACAGGTTAGAATTCGAATTCTTTAACTCCACTGATCACAATACGCTTCTGGTTGAAATTCCTATTCGAACTGACTTTTCTTTGCTTCTGAATTAAGGTTTGTTTGCGTTTCAGTCCACTAACTTGTTCAATAAGTTTCGTCCTTAATTCGTAGTCAAATTGAAAACTTTTGATCACTAACATGTTTAGAATCTTTCAGGCTACGTACCCATAAATTTTGAGCCAAAAACACCGCCGGGAACAGCCTTAACGCCGCCGTCCGAGGTCGGTCCGCACCCACGGACGCTATGTCCGGGGTCCCGGACGCTCTGTCCGAAAGCCGGACGCCCCGACGGTGGCGGGATATTTTTATTTTCAAAAGTTAGGGTTTTATAAAACATGTCCGGGCCCACGGACGTCCTGTCCGTGGCCCCGGACTTTTCAAAATCTCGTTTCTGTTTAAATTTGACTTTTTTGTGTAATTAGGTTAACTGGGGTCCGTGGGTTCGGACATTAGGTCCGTGGCCACGGACGGAATAAAAATTTGACCTAATTCTGCCTCCGAAACCCTAGTTTAGGTAACTTTCAATTTCACTTTAATTCTCTGTCAAAAAGCGTTAAAAATAAAAAAAAACAGAAGCGCGCACCTAGGTTAAAACAACTTTGTAGAAAGCCGTAAACGAACCAAGTAGAGGAAAAACGACCTAGGAAGGGTAATGAAAGTAATTTGAACCCTAATTAAGTCAAATATCAAGCCCCCGAACCCGAACTCTCCTTTCCTAATTTGATCTAGGTTAAAATTAGGTGGCGACTCATAATAGGTTCCAGTGAGCTAGCTTAGGTTTTAATAATTATTATTATATGACATAGTTATTAATCTTAGGTTATAAGTGGACCTAGAACCCGATTGGATCCTAATCAACTTTAATCAACATAGGATAGGGTTTAAAATCGAGGCTCACAGACTGGCGACTCTGCTGGGGACAACTTCTTAATTTTAACTTGTTTAATTTTAAGAAAGAGGGCTTAACTCGAAAATTGTTTATTTATGGCTTTAATACTTTGTTTATTTACTTCTGTGCGCACTTTAATTTCTGCACCTTTGCATCATGTGAGCGAGGGTCCACACAAACCAGTTTCACCCCGGGACCCATCTAGGGTCCCCTGTCAGGGACTCACACCTTTTAGGTGATGTGAATAAGCGGGGGAAAAGAGGAGGATGTCGTCTAACCACATCCCCTTAATACCTTGGCCTTAGCCCCAAGCGATTTCCTGGCAGTGTCCTTACCTAGCCCATTGTTTGGTCAGTCAAAGACCCGACCGTAGACGCACACCTTTAGGTGATGTGAAAAAAGTGGGAAACCCAAAGAGAATAGCGTGCAAGCCCTATTCCTTTGTGGCGACTCGGCCCAAGCCCCAAGCACCTCTCCGGATCGATCCATACCCAAATTGATTTAACCGTCAAGTGAGGACATGTTGAATTTGTGTGGGCCTTGTTTGCTTGTATGATCAGCCCATTACCTACCCTAGAGATTGATAGGAACTTCTCCTATATTAACCTAGCCCAACCGAATTGGCGGCTCTACTTGTTTGCGGCCCAGAGGCCCTGTTTGGTTTAACATGTGAGTCGTTCGGGCTTCGGCCCAAAAGCTTAGACTTAGTTGATTTCTCTTCTGGCCCAATTTGAATTATCCAATTAGTTCTAGGCCCAAAAAAAAGGAAATCCACCTGGACTTGAAATAACCCACAAGTTCTGAAAAATATCTTTTTCTGCTTAGCAACCATCTTCTCTGGCCCAAGGAAAGTTAGGCCCATTTGTGGTTTAGGGACCATTCCAGCCCATGTGCTTTACTCCAGGCCCAAACACATTCCAGCCCAAGGGCTCATTCTAGACTAGGTAAACTTCTTATTTGGGCCCTAGACCCAAACCCTAGATCTAGGTTCACCTCTCAGGCCCAATCAAAGCCATCTGTCTAGATTTCAGCCCAAGTTCCAGTTCATAAGATACCCCAGCCCAAACACCTCATTCTCTGGGTATCCTGGCCCACATGCTTTCAGCCTAAGTCTGTTTCGATCTATCTTGTGAAGCATCATGTTTCAGCCCACTTCCTTTTGTTAGCTAATAATGGACACCTTGGACACAGGTAGACTCAAGTCCTAAGTACGGTCCAATCGACATGGAAGCCCAGCTCGCAATTTTGGAACAAAGGCACATGGCCACCATTGAAGCCATGGAGCAGAGGCATAGTGCTGCCATGGACGCCGTGGAATCTAACAACGTTGCTGTTATCGAAGAGTTGAAAGCAAAGGCTCTTTCCCTCGAGTCCGAACGCCAAGCTCGGGATGAGTTAGTGGACAGGCTTCTCAACACCCTTTATGAATGCATTGAAGTTGGCTCCATTAGGGTCCGAGGATGGAGGAGAATGTCAAAGAAATTGCTACAGAACTCAGGAAAGTGATCAGACAACCAGGAGCAGCAACTTGCATCCAAAGCTGCACCCGTAAGAGAACCAGGCAACATGAGGAAGACAGTGATCGACAGTCAAGAGGACCTGGTTGGAGCGTTGGGACAGTAGAACCATCCCGACGGAGTTCTCGACAGAGAGAGTTTACAGACATGGCAGAACACCAAGACAAGCACTTGAAGAGCTTCGAGGAAGATATCCGATGCAACCGCTCGCCCTGAGGCCAGGAACTACTCATTTGGGGAAGGATCTTAATCAATTTTGTCACTTTCATCAGCTGCCCGGTCACGACACTGACCACTGCAGAGCCCTACAACACAGAATCCAGGATCTGATTGACCAAGGGCTCCAATTCTAAGAACATGGTGGGGAGCGCAGAGCACGCGTGCCCAGGCATCATCAGAAATGTTGTTTTTTAGTGTTTTTCTCATTAAATGCATTTCTTTTCTTGATTAGTTGTCTTTCAACTTTTGTAGTAGTTAGTTCCCTTGAATCATTTTCGGTAGTTTTCCTGAGTTTGTAATTTCCAACATTATTCTTTTTGTTGAATAAAACATAATTCCTTTTTCATTTATTCGAAAAGACTTTAAAAAAAAAGTACTCATCTTTCAAGGATCACGAAGTAATCATTTTCTGACTATGCAATGGAACGACTTGTCTCTTGTTTCTAAAAATTTGAACATGCCTAACCAAACACCACAACTCACCCCATAATATCCAAACAACCCACAACGAGGTTCAAGGCCCACATCTATCAAACTGTTGTTACAAACCCCAATCAATACTGGGGGCAATCCGAGTTTAGGATCATTGTCTTCGAATCTTTCGTTTAAATATGTGAACAAGTCTCAGAGTGAGAATTCACGAGAGTGTCTTGAGCGGAAAAAACCATGAGTGAACGAGCGTGTCATTTTTACACGACTCCGGTGAGACCACATTCAAAGGTGAGGTAAACGGCATAACTCCGACCGAAGGAGATAATTTGTAAATTTACTCTTAGACCTGCGAAAAGTAAACGAACGGATACACAACTATCAGGAATGACGAAGCACCTAGGTACAACACACATAGCTAAAAGCTTGTAAACCCTGACATTAAACCCTAGGCACCACCGCTGAGCCTTTCATATATCCCTTTTCAATGTTGCAAAGCTCCATAGAACAAGCCAGCCGTGATGAATAACCAATCCGGTGACCAAAGGAAGCAAGGAGTCTAACTCTCAGATAACGTTTTCATCAGTCCAGAGAAGCAAAGCCGCTATCAGCATGACGAAGTGATCCGCAAATGGTCCCAAAGTGACACAGGATCAAAAGAGCTCACATCAAATAGCTCTCAAAACTCAAAACCGGGAAACACAAGAACCCCGAAGGCAAAGTCAGAAAGAATAAACAAAAGGCAAACCCAAAGTGCCTCGAAGAAATCCAAGTGACCAAAGAGAAATGGGTGTAAAGGACAACTTCAAAGGTTCAGGTTCAGAAGCTCGAAAACAACGTCAACATGAAGCAGCTAGACGACTTCAAGACGAGGAAGATAAATTTGAGAGAAGACGCAAGTTGCAGCTTTGGTCACCCATTTAAGCTCCACATACCTCAAATATCCCTCCATGATCCCGTCGTCTTTCACCACACCCTAAGGCCAGTTTAAGCTTTAAAGACTTCCGACTTGATAGTTGTGTATCTAATCACGTGAAAGTAACAGATCGAATGCGTAAATCCACCAAATGTCAAATTCAATGGTCTAGAAGTTGTGACCGTAAACAAGTACAAACATCAAACACACTGAGTGTAGGTTGGAAGCACCACATCAAAACATAAGCCTTGACCTTGTGAGGACGAGACTCGTTCGCACGTTTAATCAAATAAAATACTGGGGGCAATCGATCGCTCTAATCGATTGCCATGAACTCTAGCTCGGATTGTCCTAAGGAAAAATACTGGGGGCAATTGTTGGTTCCAACAATTGCCATGTCAACACCAGTTGAAACCCAAAGCTTGAGCACCACCATCCCACCACAGACACGCATAAGCCCTTACCACCACACACACACTCTCAAGCCCATCATTGGCCTTATCTCCACAAAAACATTAGGCCTGTCATAACTCTGACCACCATCATAAATCACGACCCAATCCCTGGTCTATCACAAATCCGGAACACCGGGAAAAGCCTTTAGCACCACAACAAACACCACACACTTCCACCAATGACATGTTCATTTTTTTTTAGTCAGGAAATGATCATTTCACTTTCCTTTTTCAGCAGGGTCTTTCTCAACATTGCCATGCTTGGCACCTTTTCCAACAATTTCCCATTTTGAACGAGTATCTTTCATGTATTTTGATTGCATACATCTTATCATCATTGCCATGTTTGACACTCTAGTAATCAGTTTTCATCATTTGCACGAGACCATTATCTTTCTAACTCATTTTTAGTTTGGGACCCAAAATCAGTGCGAGACCCATCATTTTCAAGACTTTAGTACGAGACATCTTCATTCAGTGCGTGACCCAGAATCAGTGCGAAATCCAGCTTTTTCTTCATCCGTTTAGTACGAGACTTCAGTGCGAGACCATGCATCCTCATCAGTGCGAGACCATCATTTTCGCCCGTGCGAGACCTATCATCTTCATCAGTGCGAGACCCATCACCTTCATCAGTGCAAGACCGAGCATCATCATCTTCAGTGCGAGACAAGTACGAGACAGAGCGTGATCTAAGTTGGCGGGGCAGAGGCAATAAGTCCCCATCTTAATGTCAACTTCTTGGGAGAAATAACTAGTGGGCAGTGGCAATAAGTCCCCTTGGTAATCTAGAAGTTATCCCAGCACCCCAGTTGGTGGGCAGAGGCAATAAGTCCCCATAGAATACTAACCAGGAGCATTGGAACGGATCTCGGTCTCCATAAGCAACCGAGTAGAATGGATCTCAGTCTCCATAAGCAACTGAGTTAGACGGATCTCGGTCTCCATAAGCAACCGAGTAGAATGGATCTCAGTCTCCATAAGCAACCGAGCAGAACGGATCTCAGTCTCCATAAGCAACTGAGTTAGATGGATCTCGGTCTCCATAAGCAACTGAGTTAGATGGGTCTCGGTCTCCATAAGCAACCGAGTAGAACGGGTCTCGGTCTCCATAAGCAACCGAGTAGAATGGGTCTCGGTCTCCATAAGCAACCGAGCAGAACGGATCTCAGTCTCCATAAGCAACTGAGTTAGATGGATCTCGGTCTCCATAAGCAACCGAGTTAGGTGGGTCTCGGTCTCCATAAGCAACCGAGTTAGGACGGGTTTCACCTCCAAACCTTAGGCACACATAAGTCCTATCACCACAAAAAAAAACAACCTTAGGCACCCATAAGACCTACCCTACATTCAACCATTTCAGGCACCCATAAGACCTCCCTTACATTCATTCACTTTAGGCTCGACATAAGACCTAGATCCAACCTTTAGGCTCGTAGTAAGACCTAGCACCACTCCCTAGTTTACCTGCTTCCATTAAAAACATTGCATCATTTTCACCATTTTTAGGTAGTCAACGCTTTAGAATAGCTTGACATCATTTTCATCACTTTAGGTAGTCAACGCCTTAGAATAGCTTGACATCATTTTCATCACTTTAGGTAGTCAGCGCCTTAGAATAGCTCAACAACATATCATCATTTCAGGTAGTTGCGCCTTCGAATAGTTCAACAACATCTCCTTCTCCTTTAGGTAGTCAGCGCCTTCGAATAGCTCGACACAACCCACTAGATTTCAAACGGCATACGAGGTCTTTTAGGATCAAAAATTTTGGGGTATCACTCAAGCATCAACTAGTCTTTTCATCTTCATTACAAAGCCTAGTTGACGGGGGGCAATCTGTTATACCCAAAATTTCAACCCCCCCCTAGTAGTCTCAAAGGCATACGTGTTACAAAGGGCAAAATGGTCAAAGTGCACCAATGCAGGATTTTCCAGGGACATTCTCGGGATTTTCTATTTTCATATGACTTGTACATCATCACCAAACAATTCCAAATATCGTAGTCATTATGAAAGGTATTTCATGATTTTCTGATAATATTTATTCTGGAAATTTAGCTTTTAATTCATATTATAAGCTAATTTCTTTAATTAACACATGAAATAACCTCGAAATAGAAATAAAAGGGTTTTCAAAATTTAAATAAAATTGTCACATGGTTAGCATGACTACACACAGTCATAAACCTGAAATTATTTTATTTGGAACCTTATCCCAAAATTTAAAAGAGAAATTCAATCATTTTTGCAATTTTCTCTCTCCTCTGGAAAATACCGAAATCAAAACAAAATGTCATGACATTTTAACACAAGATAGAGGATGATATTTAGAGACTAATTCCGTTGGAATTTCGTTATTTCGACTTACCAATCGTAAGTTATGAATTATGGGAGATTCCAGATTGTAAGATTTTTATCTAATCGGTTATTTATCAAAATAACCCGATTCCAACTCTCAAAATTCTTAAAATTCATCCTTTACGTTCAGTTAAAATTTCATAATTTTTATCGGCCTGCAACATATTTTAAAAAATAAGATTCCCTTAGAGCACAAAATCAGGGTTTTAGATAAAAATCTTGTTCTATCAACATGGCCTTGCTCTTTCTATAAAAGGACCTTCCAAAAACGACCTAGGGCAGAGAAGAACACCTCCAAAGTCAGAGAACACAGCCACAAACCTTCTTCCCACGTTTTTACACTTCCAAGCCTCAAATCAATACCGAAACACTGCAGAAATCACCCCAAAATCACCAAAAACTCATCCTTTCTTCTCCTATTGAGCTTCCAAGCACCAAAACATCACAAAACAGAAGCAAACCGTCCTTAATCATACAAGGAAGAAGAAATCAGAAACTCGGGTCGAAGCTGAACCGGATCGGCTACAAACGACGCGTTCGAAGTTTCCCGACGTGAAGGAACAACCAAATCCTGAAGCCAAAACAGGTTAGAATTCGAATTCTTTAACTCCACTGATCACAATACGCTTCTGGTTGAAATTCCTATTCTAACTGACTTTTCTTTGCTTCTGAATTAAGGTTTGTTTGCGTTTCTGTCCACTAACTTGTTCAATAAGTTTCGTCCTTAATTCGTAGTCAAATTGAAAACTTTTGATCACTAACATGTTTAGAATCTTTCAGGCTACGTACCCATAAATTTTGAGCCAAAAACACCGCCGGGAACAGCCTTAACGCCGCGTCCGAGGTCGGTCCGCACCCACGGACGCTATGTCCGGGGTCCCGGACGCTCTGTCCGAAAGCCGGACGCCCCCGGACGGTGGCGGGATATTTTTATTTTCAAAAGTTAGGGTTTTATAAAACATGTCCGGGCCCACGGACGTCCTGTCCGTGGCCCCGGACTTTTCAAAATCTCGTTTCTGTTTAAATTTGACTTTTTTGTGTAATTAGGTTAACTGGGGTCCGTGGGTTCGGACATTAGGTCCGTGGCCACGGACGGAATAAAAATTTGACCTAATTCTGCCTCCGAAACCCTAGTTTAGGTAACTTTCAATTTCACTTTAATTCTCTGTCAAAAAGCGTTAAAAAATAAAAAAAAAACAGAAGCGCGCACCTAGGTTAAAAACAACTTTGTAGAAAGCCGTAAACGAACCAAGTAGAGGAAAAAGACCTAGGAAGGGTAATGAAAGTAATTTGAACCCTAATTAAGTCGAATATCAAGCCCCCGAACCCGAACTCTCCTTTCCTAATTTGATCTAGGTTAAAATTAGGTGGCGACTCATAATAGGTTCCAGTGAGCTAGCTTAGGTTTTAATAATTATTATTATATGACATAGTTATTAATCTTAGGTTATAAGTGGACCTAGAACCCGATTGGATCCTAATCAACTTTAATCAACATAGGATAGGGTTTAAAATCGAGGCTCACACCCATTTACAAAACAGTAAATACGCAATTATATCATGAATGACGGGCAGTAAACATAGGGCAATAAACACACAATAGTAAATAAGAGTGAAGCATGCAAAGGTCAAAAGCACACATGCGATAATCAAAGTCAATTTCGAACTCTAAACATTTGTCCTAACTATCCTCACAAAGCACACTCTAAGTGTGGAGTAGAGTAATCCTAAAGGCTTGGAAATGAATCTCTTGAAGGTTTTGAAAGAAGTTGGGGATTCCCGACAATTTTGAATGGAGTTTAGTCTTCCTTGACCAAGTTTATGAGAAAAACTTACTCAAGTTTTCCCCAGCAGAGTCGCCATTCTGTGGAGGGTGATTTTTCGGTATGAGGGGGGTCTATCTGAATATGGTCTGACTGAGAAGCCTAGATCCTAGAAATGCCATTCTATGGAGGGTGAAAACCTGTTATTCTGGCATCCCTCAAGTACCTACTAAATCGTCCGTCTTTCCCAGAAAGCATAAAGGGGAATGCAAGTGTACACTACACCCACTCTCAATGGGCCCCACGCGGACTTATGCCTCTATAAGGCGGAGTTGACTAGAGTCACCACCTAGTTTGACCTAAGGAACTAGGAAGGGAGGAAAAGGGTTCTAAGAACCGTCAATTGACTCTGTGAAATGGATTGGACTTATCTGGTCATACCAAAGATTCTGTGTGGGTTCGCACTGGGTTACACCCCTTAGAAGTGGCAACGACCATGACTTCGGATTGGTGCCCGAGGAAACCTCGGTCTCCAATTGTCGGGATTGCCTTCTTTCAAAACCTTATTAGAGAGATTCATTTAAAAGCCAAGGATAGGATTAGGACAGGAAAAGAGAAAGAGAGTGGATGAGGCGAGCTCTTCTGCCAAGCTAACGCCAAGAGGAAGAATTGGTGAATTCGGATGGGTATGGAATGAAGATTTGGGAAAGGTTTGAGGTTGAGTGAATAGACAAGACTTGAAGTCTGATGGTTTCAAGTTTGTGGGAACGGAAGAAGGTTTGAGTGTTTTGAGAGATATGAGAGCCACCTTAGAGGGGGAAAAGGGTTTTTTGTTTGGAATGGGGTCGCACCCTATATGGGCTGCCAACGTACTCAACTCCTTGTTGAGTACAGACTTACGTAGTTCAGGGCCTTTGGGGATTTGGGAGTTTTGAGGATTTTTGAAGGAATTGGGATTTTGACCTTTTGGGTCTTTGAGGGGTCAACGGGGTTTTGTGGTCATTTCGTGGGGCATGATGGATTGTCGAGTTTGTTTTGGAGTTTGAGGTGCTCGACTCTGTGAGATATTTGAAATTTTAAAAAGATGACGTCTGTGAGACGCTCGGGTCTGTGAGACATTTCAGGCTTGAAAGGGTTATCAAATTTCAAGGGGTTCGGCTTTTTGAGGAGCTGAGGTTTTTCGAGGTGTTTGACATTGATGAGTCTATTGAATTGTTGAGACTTTCAAATCCGTTGAGCTGTTGAGACCTTCGAGTCTGTTGAGCTGCTGAGACGTTCGAGTCTGTTGGGCTGTTGAGACGTTCGAGTCTGTTGAGCTGTTGAGACGTTCGAATCTGTTCAGCTGTTGAGACGTTCGAGTCTGTTGAGCTGTTGAGACGTTTGAGTCTGTTGAGCTGTTGAGACGTTCGAGTCTGTTGAGCTGTTGAGTCGTTCGAGTTTATTGGGCTGTTGAGATGTTTGAGTCTGTTGAGCTGTTGAGACGTTCGAATCTGTTGAGCTGTTGAGACGTTCGAGTCTGTTGAGCTGTTGAGACGTTTGAGTCTGTTGAGCTGTTGAGACGTTCGAGTTTGTTGAGCTGTTGAGACGTTCGAGTCTGTTGAGCTGTTGAGACGTTTGAGTCTGTTGAGCTGTTGAGACGTTCGAGTCTGTTTGGAATTATTTGGGATTGAAATGAAATTGAATTGGATCGAGTTTGAATTGAAATGGATTGGGTTGAATTGAATTGGGCTTGAATTGAATTGAATCGGGTTTGAATTGAAATTAATTGGGTTGAATTGAATTGAGATGAGCTTGAATTGAATTGAATCGGGTTTGAATTGAAATTAATTGGGTTGAATTGAATTGAAATGAATCAAGTTTGAGTTGAATTTGGGCTGAATTGGGCTTTTAGAGAATGGGCCAGATTGGCCCCTGAAAATGGGCTGGATTGGGCCTTAGAAGTTGGACCGGATTGGTCCTTGAAATATGGGCAGATTGGGCCTTGAAATTGGGCCGAGTTTGGGCCTTGAAATATGGGCCAGATTAGGCCTTGAAATTGGGCCGAGTTTGGGCCTTGAAATATGGGCCGGATTTGGGCCTTGAAATATGGGCCGAATTTGGGTCTTAAAATATGGGCCGGATTGGGCCTTGAAATTGGGCCGAGTTTGGGCCTTGAAATTGGGCCGAGTTTGGGCCTTAAAATGTGGGCCAGATTGGGCCTTGAAATTGGGCCGAGTTTGGGCCTTGAAATATGGGCCGGATTTGGGCCTTAAAATGTAGGCCAGATTTGGCTTTGGAAAGCGGGCCAGGTTGGGACCAAAACATATAGACCAGGTTGAGCCTTAGAAAGCAGGCCGGGTTGGGTCTTGGAAAACAGGCCAGGTTTGAACCTAAAAATGTGGGCCAAGTTGGGCTTTTTGGTTTGTTCCCCGAATTGGGCTTTAAATTGGGCTTCAATTGAATTTGGTTATTGGGCCTCAAATTGGATGATTTGAAGTTCGGATTGACACTGAATTGGAATGAATTTTGAATTGTGTATGAAGAGTGTTTGATGAGTGAGTGAGAAAGATTGCTTTTGAAATGTGTTTGACGTTGGAGCATGAGAAAGATTGGATTTGGAGGGTGTTCGATGAGTGAGTGGGGGATGATTGATTTTGAAGTGTGTTTGATGAAAGAGTGTGAAAGAGATTGATTTTGCAATGTGTTTGATGAGAGAGTGAAAGAGATTGATTGATTTTGTAGTGTGTTTGATGAGAGAAATCGATTTGAAATTGACTTTTTGGGCTGAATTTGGAATTGAATTTTGGGTTTTGAATTGGATTTTTATTGGTTGAAACGAATCATTGATTGTGAGTTTTATTCTGACAATTATGGATTGTTTGGAAAATTTTATAAAAGAAGGGCATTCCCCACCACCAGACTCTGCGGCCCGTTTGAGCAAGGAACATCCCTGAAACTAGGAGCTTTTCTAAGCTGGACTCGAAGTGTCCAGAAATAAGTGGGCAAATCTAAAGGGCTATTCTATGGCCACCTGTTCTAGCCCAGTTTGGCTAGCAATGAGTTGGGCCCGGGATGAAATTGAAGTTTGGGCTGAGGGTTTGCAGCAACCCAAACGGGTCCAACTCAACCGATTATAATATAATACAAATGGATATGTCAAGCAAAATATAATAACAATTCATACACTACAAGATTTAATAAATACAATTTGATCACAAATTAAGAAACTATAAGAGAGTTTATACACGAAAGAATTCGAATAAAGTAACTAGAGCCTACAAGTAATCGTATTTACTCAAACAAAAAAGCAATGTACAAAAGTCATTAAAGCCTAAAAAGGTGGATCCTAAATCCCTAAAAAAATACTAGAACTAAAAGAAATAAGCAACAAACAAGTTCAAGAACTAATCACCTTTTTATTTTTTTGCTCGTTCCTTTACCTAATTAAAATGTTCTTAACTTCAAACTTAATTGGATTCGGATGTTATATATAAAAAAAAAATCTGAAGTAGTTTAACAAGTTAACAGACTTACTCTTGTTTTCATTTGCTTATTTCTTTCTTTTTTGACACATAACGAGCTAGTTGGCCACTAAAAATAAACGATAGCATAAGATGGAAGCAATGTACATATATAAACTCATACAAATCTAACCAGATACTCGCATCATAAAAATATCGGAACCGAAAAACATAATCGCTCAGATTTAAAGAATTAGAAACATATTAAGACTAGGGATGGGTACCAAAATAAGAGTGATAGGCGGTTTCCAAATGAGAAGAAATGTACAGTGTATTCTCCTTGTTCGCCGGTTTTCTTATTGGCCGGCATGGGGTTGCACATTACCGTCCTGAAGAAAATGAGGAAGACGTAGCACTTCGTTCTTGTTCGTCAGTGGGACATTCCTTGTTGGCAAGATGCTCTTCATTTGCTAGCGATGGTAAGAGAATGAGAAAGGCAGAGCGTAGGCTCCTTTGCTCGTCGGCTAGTGTGAAGAGAATGAAGACGGCGGTGGAGCTGCTTCTTATTCCGTGTTCGCCATTAACATAGTGAGAAAGAGGGAGGAGGAGCTTGTACGCTTCCCATTCACCAGTTGAGCTTGCAAAATTTACCGCAGAGCATGTACTCCTTTGGCCGCCAGTTAGGTTGCAGAATACTGTGAGATGAACTAAGGCTCAGAGCATGTATTCCCTTGTACGCAGAAGAAAAGACTGAAGAAGGTGCAGAGTTTGTTCGCTCTTTGCTTCGCCGGTTGAAAAGGGGGAAGAAACCTAGAGCTTACTCACTCCTCATTGACCAGCTCGGGTTGTAAAAAGCGTGAGTGAAAAGCAGAGGGAAGGCGCATGACATGAATGTTCGATGAAGAGAATGGAAAAGGTGCAGTAACGTGTTCTTGTTCGTCAGTTTGCTTGCAAACTTACGGTGAATGAATAAGATGATGATGATGGATAGCGTGAATGATGAGGGTGTTGAGTTGTCTGCACTGTGTTCGGGAATGAAAAAAAGAAGGAAGAAAGCGTAGAGTATACTATGTTCACCGGTTTGGATTGCACATTTACCGTGAGAGAGACTGAACAGAGGGTCAGAGTTATATGTTCCTGTTCGGCAGCTGGGTTTGCAAAAATAACGATAGTGAAGGGCACGAATGCAGGAGGCTACTGTATTCTTTCTTTTGAAAATGGAGATCGAGATCTAGAGAACAAGCAGGAGGAGGTGGTCGATAAAAATCGATCAATGGAGGTGGCGATTACTTCGCCTTATTTCACGGTTTCTTTTGGGTTGAATAAGAGTTATCCATGGACAGGAATAAGGGAAGATCAAGATGGAATAGAGGGAGTGTTTTGAGGCGGCTGTTGATTCTGAGGAGCACACTTCTCTAGGTTTTTTTTAGTTTTGTCGGTATATATATGCAACAACAGGTGTGGTTTTATGCTTTGGAAGGCTGAGAGATTGAAAAGAAACATCCGATAGATTTTTAGCTGAGCCGATCTGTTCAATTTGGACCTGACTGTGTTGGGCCGCATCAGGGAGAAGGAAAGTAAAAACGGACACAAAGTCCAGGGAAGAAAAGTAGGAATTCCTACAAAAATGGAGCTAACTTGATTCACTCCAAGCACATTTGAACCCAACACAAATGGGTCGGATATAAGACGTTATTACCAGTACAGTGCTGCAATTCCCTGATTCATTAATGTAATGAATGTTATATACACATATTCACAGATGAGGGTTGGATGAAATAAGAGGTAAACCGAACTAAAATATGAGCCGGATTAGGAGTCGACTAGCAGACAAATGAAATAATATTGAAAATGTATCTTTGAAAGCATACGCTTTTATTTTTGAAATATGTTTTCTCACATGTTTGCAAATAGATCCAAAATCTTTTAATGAAATGGAGGCTTCAGTTTGACACGCGTACCAAGAAACTTTGAGATAGGAAGAAGATGACCCTTCTATTTCATTTATTTTCCTGAATTTTGTTTTACGGGGTGAGAATTTTTGGTGTCTACACCCTGAGAATGTCCTGTGTTGAGTGAGTCAACCAGAGTGCCTGAGGATATGTATATGTGAAACGTTTTGATCAGAACTGAAGGGACCGTGGGCCAGAGAGAGTAAGTGCCCATTTATCATGAAACGGCCATGGACCAGAGAGCGTAAGTGTCCAACATGACCGGTACCTGAGGGATCGACAGTGTATTACTCGATATGAATTCGAGGACTGTAGTGTCTTCTTGTCTTCGGACCGATTCCATGGAGAGAATACAAAGAGTATTCTTGATTGCTATAAATGCTGTGATATGTGTGTAGTATGTGTAGTGTAAAATGAGAATGACTTGTGAAGTCTGTAAGGTTATACGTGTATTATAACCTTGGCATAGTATGCCCATGAGAGTAACATTATTAGATCCACCAACTTTGAGGACAAAGTTCTTAAGGGGGGTAGATTTTAATACCCCATATCTAAAAATGGTTATTAATTACTCTAATATGATTATTAATGGCCTAATGGTGCCTAGAGAGTATTGGTAAAGAGAATTAAACCAAAAGAAAAGATAAAATACGTAAAACACGAAAAACGCTAAAACACGCATTAAATGAGTATAAGAGGTATACGACCTCGGTTAGGGTCTGAGATGGATTCCTAAGGCTTAGTTAGGCCTAATTAGAATACGGGAATGATTCCCGAAGAAAACGGACCCAAATAATGGATTAAAATGCTAACGGAGTTTTAAAGCACATTTTTCGAGAAAACCCGAAAACGTGACTTTAAGTGGTCAAATAGACCCGTAAAAATTATGGTTGACTATATAACTATAATTAAGTATTAATGGAAACTTAATAACCATTAAAATAAAGAAACGAGAAAAATCCGAAAAACGGGCCCGGTTAGTGAATAGTGCCAAACCAGGTAAATTAACGTTGTTTTCTGTAAAAGACGAAAAACGCTCCCAGCTTGTATTTTGTGTGGGGCATGTTTTAATTAGTATACACACACACATTTAATTAACGTGTTAGCTTATTAAGTCACTAGATGACAAAGAAATAAAGTAGAGAGGGGAATAGTAAAATGAGATATTAGTACTCTCTCACCTCCTTTTCTCCTTCTCATTTACGACTTCCCAGCCCCCTCTCTATATTCTCTTCTTCCCCTGAGCCTCCATTGCCAATTTGAAGAAGAGCAAGCAGCCCCCATCTTCAATCTCCCTTATCTTGCTCATTTCTCCACCAAATCACACAAAAATTGTACCGCTAGATTCCTCCCGACAAGGGCTCCGTTTTCCACCCAAAAAAAGCTTGGAACCTCCATCTTCACCTCCATGGCAGTTTGGCCTTTTGAAGCTTGAAGGGGTGATTTTGACTCCCTTTCATCTCCTTAATGCTTTAAGGTAAAAATAAGCAAGAGTTTTATCCATTTCTAGCTTGTTCTTGCAAATTTGGAAAATTTCCCAACGATGGATTTTTCCCCCGTTTCAGCTGATTCTTCCATGCTCTTGTGGGTGTTGGAAACTCCATCAGTTTCATATCCAAGATCTCCTTTGGATATTCTAAGGTAATACCTAAGTTAAAGCCAAAAAAAAACTAACTCTCAAAATGTTAGTTTTGTGAGGAAAGTTGAATTGATTGATTTGTTGTGTGTGGTGTGGGGAAAATGATTGTAGATAGCAATCTAGAATCCCTTGTGTGTTGTGAAAACAAGAAGAGGAAGAGGGAACAAGAGAAAGAGGAAGAAGAGAAAGAAAACCGAAAACAAACAAGGTAATAAACTCACCTTGAGTTGGTTTTATTTGACTTGCAAATAGATTTTAGTGTTGTATTAATGACCTTGAGTTGGTGTAGCCAAGATACCATAAGGTTGTTTGTTGAATGATATAGTTTTTAATATTGTTTGGGTGGGCAAAATAAACCTAGAAACTAAGCTACTATATATGTGTGAACAAGGTGGGAATTTAATGTATTGTTGTAGTAAGTGTTTGTGGTTGATGATGCCTAAATCAAACAGGGGTGAAGAACTGATTTGTGAGCTGTTTTGATGTGGTGAGAATGATAGAATTCTAGGGGAGATTCTGTCAAATTTGGTCTAGAAATTTGGAGGCTTTGGGTGTTTATTAAGAGAGAAGAAACAATGTGTGTTTGGATTTATCATGAGTAGTTAATTGCCTTGTGAAACAAGAGTTAGACTTGGGTTTAGAGAATGCATTGGTATAGGAATGAATTGGAGTGGTCATTAGGTAATGTGGTGAGGTTGGTGGAAGGCTATGAAACATCCAAGGAAACTTTAAAAGGCACTCCTGTGCATAATGCAATAGAGAGAATGGAATTTGTGAATTTGAGCAAGAATTTGAGTAAGGGTTGAACCTATGTTTTGAAGAGGTTTAGAGCATGTTTTAAGGATTTTAAACATGTAGGAAACATGTGGGATGATTAGGAAATGATTAGAGGTGAAATAGGGGTTGAAAACTGATCAAAAACTGTAAATTTTGACAGTTCCAGGGGTGGTCCAGGTTTGCAAATCGGTACACAAACCCGGACCACATCAAAAACATACCTGGGAGTCATAACAGGGGTTGGTCTGGGTTTGTATCCTGGTACACAAACCCGGACCACATGAAAAATGCGACAGAAACTGATTCCAGTGTTTGGTCCGGGTTTGTAACCCCGGACACAAACCCGGACTAGTGTAAAAACATGCCAAAAAGTATTTTAAGTGTCCTAATGATGGGGAAGTGAATGGTAATGGTTTGATATGATGTTTAGGCCTTGTTTGGGGACACGTAAAGGTCCTAAGAAGCATAAACAAGTGATAGGAGTGAATGAGAAAGATGTGAGTTTAAGAACACATGAGTAAAACTAAATTAAACGGGATAACGGGGTTAAGTATGGGAGTATTAGTTTTACATACCGTAACACCTTGATGTTAATAGAAACATTTGAATGTTATCAGTGGAACAAGTGTGAACTGAGGAATGGGAGGCCACACGGTAAAGCTAACCCCAGTGAAAGGTATGATTTTCTCATGCCCCGTATGCTAACCGAGTTACTCTGATTTGTGTGTTTGTGTGCCGGCTTAATCAAGACTAAAGCATGAAAACGAACCATTGTTTGTTTATGAATGTCTTGATGTATATTGTATGAGCTAACATGATTGAATGCTGGTGAGGTCTAACCTAGTGTGTAGACCGACTCTTAGTTGAGTAACGAATGGCTAGAGACTCGTAGAATGAGTCGTTTCGTAAAATAACGGAAACGTGCAAACACACAAGCTATCGATTAAAGTATAACGATAACGCAAAATATGAACTCCCTAGAATGTGAGGAGATTTACCCGATAACGGTTAGGAAACCATATTGAAATAATCCACGAAATAAATAAGAGTGGAAAGTTAAATGAACCTCCATCTAGAGGATAGTAGATAGTTCAAGATGTGAACGTGTAAGAAAGGTAAAAAAGACCTAAGGATTGTTTAACTCCCTTGAGACATGGTCGACCTCCTATATGAGGATTTTACCCGGTATGAGAAAATAACCGAAAGTATAAGTAAGTGAAGTGTAAGGGTAACCCATAAACCTAAGATCACCCGAACTTATGCAATGTTCCAAAGTCATTAGAAACATCGAGAGAGATGCTTCTAGAATAATATACATAGGAATAGTATAACTCCGAGAGAGGAGTGTATGGGAACGTGAGTAGTCCGAGAGTAGTCGGACCTATGTGAAAGTAGTAGGGACTAAGAGAGAGTTCCGTGAGCTAGTCAACTATGCTCGAGTGCCATGTGTTTTGGCTTAAGTATGTATTATGAGAAACAAACGAGAAGAGTGTAGCAGACCTATAGTGTCTCGAGAACTACGTGAGCTTGAGTAATAACCCAAGAGTATGGGTGTGTATAAGAATGAATAACCCGAGAGAATGGGCGAGAATAAGAGTATGTAACCCAAGTGTATGGGTGAGTTATTGAACAAGTAACCAAGGCATGGTGAGGTATAACCCTCAAGGCCTAAGAGTAAATTTACGCAACTAACAACCTTGTTATGTTAGTTTAGGATTGAATTCCATGGTTGAATGTGAATCCTTGTGTAGTGTACATATGTAATGTATTGCTATGTTGCATGTTGATTGAATTAAAATGAATCTCATGCTCTTGACAAAAGTAGTCGGCGTACTGCTGTTAGCACGTGGTATATGAGAATTTCATATGCAGCAAAAGCTGAGCCCCTTGGGGCCCCATTTTTATTTTTCAGATACACCGAAGATGATACCGTTCGAGTGTAGGACGGGGACGGTGGTTAACATGGGTAGTTAGATTTAATTACTTATGTACTATAATGATGTGTAGACCGAATATGTTATCGGCATCCGTATATTGTGAACTCGGTATAGTAAGAAGTGAATGGAGTTTTGTGTTGTATTGTGTACTCGGTTGTTCCAGTCCATCAGACCGTTATTGTAATTGAGATAGGCCTGGTTAGCCATATGGGTGGCTAACGGCATTGTATCACCCTTCGTTGTAATAGAGTTCCGCTGCGTGAGTAAGGGTAATTTGTGAAAGTTTAAGAGGTAATGACGAGTTTAACGGTTGGGGTATTACATACTCTCCTAAGTGAGGGGAGTTCAATGGTGCAGTTTTTATGGGATTTGGACAAGGTTTGAGCCTTCAACAATGGAGAGGGAGAGAAGCTTGGTGAGGTCTTGCAAATCGCCATTAGAGAGGCTGAAGGAGGAAGAGAGTTCAGGTGGGGGAAAGAAAAACGTGAGGAAATGAGAGTGTAGGAGAGAGAGACTAAAATTTGCTTTTTACTTTATGAGTTTGTCCTTTTGTGCATAAAAATGAATAAAGAAGGGGGGGAGGCTGAGTGAGTCGTCCTACACAGCACACACAAATGGGTTTCTGATTTTTATTTACAATGGGGGAGATTATTTTTCTCTTATTTCAACTAACACCCCACAAGTTCTAGTTTTTACACTATTCACTAACCGGAACCCGTTTTCCGGAATTTTCTCGTTTTATTCATTTTAATGGCTCTAGACCTTTACTAACATTTAATTATAGTTATTTGATTGACCATAATTAGTACAGGTCTATTTAACCCGCTTAAAGTCAGGTTTTCCCGATTTCCTTGAAAAACGCGCTTTAAGGTTTGTTTGTGCTTTTAACCCATTTTATGGATCCGTTTTCTTCGGGAATCGTTCCCACGTTTTTATTTAGGCATAATTAAGCTTCTAAAATTTGCATTAGCCTAATTAATCACTGTTTTTAAGTTCGGGGTATTTCAATCTACCCACCTTAAGAAACTTTGCTCTGCAAAGTTGGTCAAAGTTAGTGAGTTACTATCTTTACTCATTTGACATCTCACTTATCAAACATTATAACTCAATACCACCTCACATAATCTCAGCTCTGTCAACAAGGTGCTCACACACAATTCAATGCAAGCATAACACAATGCAAGCACAATTCACAATTAGAAGCAACATTCTCCAACCAACACTCTGGTTGTTGCAATTTTTCTCAAACTAATGCAAAAGCTGACTCGAAGCAATGCAAAAACAAAATGGCTCTACCCCCCTTTAAAAAGGGGTACGCCCCGTACCCTCTAGATACTAGACAATATAGTTTACAAATAACGCTGGGTATTTCGCCCTCATGGCGTCCTCTAATTCCCAAGTCACTTCCTCGACGTCGTGGTTAGACCACAAGACTTTCACCATTCGCACTGACTTGTGGTGAGTGTCTCTAGTCTTAGTATCAAGGATGCGCAATGGAGTCTCGACATATCTCATCGTTGGCTCTAGGGATAAGTGTTCGGGCTCTAGAACATGAGAAGAATCGGCAATGTACTTCTTGAGTTGTGAAATGTGAAACACATCGCGAACACGTCCCAACTCCTCAGATAAAGCTAACCTGTAGGCTATAGATCCAACTCTCTCAGTAATCGCATACGGCCCTACAAACTTCGGACTCAGCTTGCCCTTCTGGTCAAATCAAAACACGCCCTTCATAGGCGAAACACGCAGAAACACTTGGTCTCCCATCGCGAACTCAAGGTCCCGTCGTCTCACATCAGCATAACATTTCTGCCTATCTTGGGCTGCTTTCATATTCGCTCGGATCTGCTGAACTTCAGCTTGTACTTGTTCAAGGTATTCCGGTCCTATGATGACCGCTTCACCCGACTCATCCCAACACAACGAGATACGGCAAGGTCTACCGTACAAGGCTTGGAATGGCGACATCTTAATCGAAGCGTGATAGCTGTTGTTGTATGAAAACTCGATTAGATGCAGCTTACCAATCCAACTCCCCTGAAAGTCTAAGGCACATGCTCTCAGCATGTCCTCGAGTGTCTGGATGGTCCTTTCCGTCTGACCGTCGGTCTATGGATGGAAGGCGGTGCTAAGCTTCAACTCAGTACCCAACGCTTCCCTTGTAGCTCTCTAGTATCTCGAAATAAATCTAGTATCTCGGTCAGATACAATAGTCTTTGGGACTCCATGGTGTCGAATGATCTCTCGGTCAAAAAGCTCAGCAAGCTTCGCCACCTTCCAAGTGTCCCTCATCGGTATGAAGCGGACAACCTTGGTGAGGCGATCGACCACAACCCAGATCATGTTGAGTCCTCCCCTAGCAGGTGGGAGTCCAACAACAAAATCCATAGAGATGTCGTGAAATTTCTACTCCGGAACTGGCATAGATTGTACCATTCTGCCCGGTCTTCGGTGCTCAAATTTCACCTTCTGGCACGTGAGGCACCTCAGAACATACTCTGTCACATCTGATTTCATTCCTGACCACTAGAAGTACCTCTTCATGTCTTTGTACATCTTAGAGGCCCCTGGATGGACAGATAATGTGGAAAAATGTGATTCTCGCGGAATGCGATCCCTCATCTCAGCATTGCTTTGATAGACGCATAATCTGCCATTCAGCCGGATCAGACCATCTTCATGCAGTTTGAAGTCGTATTTTCGGCTCTCGAATGTACCCTCTGTTATCTTCTGTCTGATCTCTGCCATATAAGGGTCACTCATCTGAGCCTCTCGCACTTCATCAACCAAGCTAGAAGAAGCGAGTAGTGAATGGAGAGAGTGTGCTCGGCGGCTCACGGCGTCGGCTACAACGTTTGCCTTCCCTTCCTTATACTAAAGGTCGATGTCGTAGTCAGATAAGAATTCCATCCACCTTCTTTGTCTCAGATTTAACTCTTTCAGTGTGAATACATATTGCAAGCTTTTATGATCGGAATAGATGGTGATGCTAACCCCATAAAGATAGTGCCGCCATATCTTCAATGCGAAGACAATGGCTCCTAGCTCAAGATCATGTGTCGAGTAATTCTCCTCATGCTTTTTCAGCTGGCGGGAGGCGTAAGCTACTACCTTGCCATGCTGCATGAGTACGCATCCCATGCCTTTGCCTGATGCATCACAGTACACCTCGAATCCCTCTGTGCCCTCTAGGAGAGTGAGAACGGGCGCTGAGGTCAACGAGTCTTTTACGCTCTGAAAGGATTCTTCGCAATCAGCTGTCCATACAAATGGCGCATCCTTCTTCATCAACGTCGTCATGGGATTTGCGACTTTAGAAAAGTCTTTCATAAATCTCTGGTAATAACCGGCTAGACCAAGAAAGCTCCGGATGTTGGTAACATTCTTAGGTCTAGGCCATGAACGCACTGCTTCTATCTTAGCCGGGTCGACTGAGATACCCTCACTGGAGATCACGTGACCAAGGAATGATACCTGGTTTAGCCAGAATTCACACTTGGAGAACTTCGCATACTACTGGTTCTCGTGCAGTGTCTCAAGTACACGTCTTAGGTGGCTCTCATGCTCATCTCTAGATTTCGAATATACCAGTATGTCATCGATGAAGACTACCACTGAAGTATCCAACTGATCGCTGAATAAAAGGGTCATCAGGTCCATGAACTTAGCTGGGGCATTTGACAATCCGAATGGCATCACTGTAAACTCAGAGTGGCCATATCTGGTACGGAACGCTGTCTTCTCAATATCGGGTTCGCTGATGGCAATCTGATGATATCCGGATTGGAGGTCAATCTTGGAGAAGACTGAAGCTCCCTTCAACTGATCAAAAAGGTCATCGATGTGTGGCAAAGGGTATTTGTTTTTCACTGTGACCGCATTAAGCTCACGGTAGTCGATACAGAGGTGGAGGCTACCGTCCTTCTTCTTCACGAAGAGGACCGGTGCTCCCCAGGGCGATACGCTCGGGCGTATAAACCCCTTGTCATGTAAATCTTTCAATTGTTCCTTCAACTCAGCCATTTCTGCTGGTGCCAAACGGTACGGTGCCCTAGCAATTGGACCCGTGCCCGGCACAAGCTCAATCTCAAACTCAACTGCTCTCTGTGGTGGCATGCCGGGAAGTTCCTCCGGAAACACATCCGGGAACTCCGACACTACCGGTATGTCGGTGCTGAATTCAGGGTCTCACTCTAAATCTTGCACATAACAAGGGAATACCTCGTGCCCTTTTTTGAGCTCTCGGTACATGGACATGGCGGAGATGATCGTAGTCGAAGGCTCTCTCGGCCTCTGGCGGTAAGAAACTGTAACCCCAGATGGACTCCTGAGTAGCAATCTATGCTCGGCATAGAGGATTCGCCCCTTATGCCGCTCCAACCAGTTCATCCTGAAGATCAGATCAAATCCCAAACCACTAAACTTGATGAAGGAAATGGGAAACTTTTCGCCCTTAATTTGGATAGTGGCAGCTCGGTAGTACTTTGTGCATTTCACTCGCTCCTTCGATGGGAGCGTAACCATGAAATCTGGTAGCTCATCTGCGTCTAGCCCCAACCTCTTCGTGAATGATGGCTAAACAAAGGTATGAGAGGCGCCAGAGTCGAATAGTACAGTGGCATCAATGCCACTCACCGGAAAGGAACCCGTGATAATGGTACCTCTCTTATCGGCCTGTGTCTCTGTAAGAATACTTAGGGTACCTTCCATACCGAGTCCACAACCTAATGATTCATAAAATTTGTAAGAATTGATGGTATAACGCAAGTGGGATCTAATAACCAACACTGCTCTTATTGCTAAACATTCATCATACATTGTGTGTCTCTAATACACATTGCTATCGTGATGTTACATGATTAATACTTCCTAAAGGTAAGGTTCAGGCGTCCTGGTCTCATGTGTGTGGCATTAATTACCGTCGATGGTGTCGTATTCAACTTAATCTTCTTGATACCGTGATACAACATTCTCTATTTTCCACCCATGATCAAGACATCTCCTGATTTAAGTATTATCTTCTCAGCGAGGTCTCCACGCTTCTGCTCGCCATACAAAAATACTGCGTCATCACCAATGAACCAAGACACTACGGGCACTCCTTGTTCAAGAGATTTCGTTGTCTCGTCCTTATCTTGGTGTAAACCAAGTCATCCTTCTTTTTGATCAAAGTTAACGATACAAAGATCTGCTTCGAGTGCAGGAATTGGGTCAGCTTCAAGTTACTGTGCAATCTCCACGGCTTGTGTAACAAGCGTCTGAAATTTGTTAGGTATTGCTGGTGGTGTTGCTCTGTCTTCCGATCACGTCCGTTGGTATGTTTTGGTATAAGGATTCCAGTCCTTTCCCAAGCACATCATTTTCAGCTTCATCTTCGCTCCACCGGGGAATTCGGGTGTGTAAAATCCTCCTGGACCCACTCCTAGCTTGCTGCAACGTCGGATGATGGCGATCTGGGCTTTGGGTGTCAGGTACCCTTTTAATAAAATCATACCTGGTCGGATAACCTGACACTGCTCGTCAGTGATGTGGTGAGTGGTGATGTTAGTGTCAACAAGGTTTGGGTTTGAAGGTATTGGGTAACAGATACTGAAAGTCCCTAAGGTTATAAATTTAGTCTAACATAAGTTCTAGGTTTACTAGCTCAATTCATGTTCATATTCATACTTTGATTCTATTCATTCATGCATTCACTCAACAGGTAATTCAATACTTTAGACATGCTCTTCAAGGATTAAAGGTGATAGTTAGTACCTAGGCCGGACTTCGTACCTGTTCCATCGCAGTCGATGATGTGCAAGGCCAGCTGCCTCTGTGGTGCACCCTTCTGTGCACCTTGGGACCCCTGTCCCTGTGAGGTCTACTAGGCCTGGGCATCGCCAGATGCAACCTCCTTGCCTTCTCGCTGTTTGTAGCTCTGGTGGCTACCCTTAGACTTGTTAGGGCACTCATAAGACCGGTGACCCATCTTCTGACAGCTATAACATTTCACCTCTTGACCCTGGCAATCTGTATCGGGGTGGTCGTTCTTACAGTATTTACAACTATAGGCACGGCCATCACTGATTCTTCCCAAGCCGAAACTAGAACCCTTAGGCGAGTGAGATCTCAACGGCTTCGCAGCCACCGACGCAGAGTAGGCAAGCTGTAGTGGCTCATCTGTCTTGCCTTTCTCAGCATAGGCACTGCTATCTCTGGGGGTACTCTTTTGTTACGGGTGGGTGTACTTCCCCTTTTTCTTTTAGCCCTTGTTCTGGTTCTACTCATCAGAACCGTTACCCTTGCCGCTAGTCTTGCGCTTAAGCGAGTTCTCCTCGTCCCTCTGCTGGACGGTAATTTCGACTCTTGAGGCGGCATGGTAACACTCCTGAATATAGGATATTAGATGGTTCCCTTTGCATACTAAGGCGTTAATTGGTATTGGCTACGGCATTAAGGATTTAAATCGTTGTTTACCTGAAGGGAGGTAAACCGGGTGTAACCCATGCCATACCGGAGGCGATGGCTTAGGCCACCATAGAAGCGGTCGACCAAGACCTAACCGGTATACCATAGATCAGAAAGCAGTAGGAGAATAGAGGTGAAGGTGGTGTAATACTCATCGACGGTCATCTTGTCCGTCATCTTAAGGGCATCAAGCTCGAGCCGCTTCTTCATCTTGACATGCTCCGAAAAGTATTTGGCTCGGAGAAGAGAAGTGAAGGCATTCCAGTCGAATGCGGGGTCGGCGACGTACTCACTCTTGACTAGCTTCCACCAGTCCATGGCAGCACCCTTCAGATAGTAGGCGGCTATCCTCACCCTCACTCCAGCAGAAGCCTCGAGGGTCTCAAAGGCTATCTCCATCTCGGAGATATAAGCCTCGAGCTTAGTCGGGTCACTCTCGCCCTTGAAGCATGCGGGTCGAAGATCAGCTACGGCTTTCACCCAATTTGGTTCTCGGGGTTGAGGTGCGTCGTGTTGTTGCTGTTGTTGTTGTTGTTGTTGTTGTTGTTGTTGTTGTTGTTGTTGTTGTTGTTGTTGTTGTTGTTGTTGTTGTTGTTGTTGGTTCTGCTAGGTCTGTTGAACGGTCGCTGTGACCTGTGGTAGCATCTACACTACCGTGGCAGCGACGATCTCAGCTATCGTCTACGTGCCCGGCTCCTCAGCGGACTCCCCACGGCCTCGGCCTCGACCACGACCTCTCCCTAACATATGAAAAAGCATTTAGCTCACATTACGCACGGTGACCACAAGGTTTTGGGTTCAAACAATTGTATAATCCTTTCGGACGTTAAGGGTTTCTGTTATCATTAACGATCATTTAAGTTTGGTATCTACCTTTCCGTTATTAAACGGGTTGTAATCCTAACTCAGTAATCACTACACTTGGTAATTTTATCTATCAGAACGTGACTACGCTCTGATACCACTTTTTGTAACACCCCTACCACTAATCATCTAATTATCGCCTAATCACCTCGGTCATTAAACTAATCGCAGCAAAAATTCAAACCATTCGACGGGTGATACAATGCTGTTAGTCGCCCATGCGACTAACAAGGCCAAAGCTACCAACAGTTACGGTCTGATAAATATGATTACCAAGCTTACTTAATACATCCCATAACAACTTCTATCACAAAGGATTACTGAGTATCAAGTGCATAGATAAGTTACATCAATTCTCGATTCCAACACAATTTATATAATTCCCAAAATCCAAAAGGGAGTGTACTACATAGTACACCCGGTCGCATCACGACCATCAACAGTCTCGGGTACCTGAAAAATAAACATTGGCCCCAAAGGGGCTCAGCACAACTGTAACACCCCCAAAAATCAGGCTTATAAAATTTCGGATCAGTTCAGCGAAAGACTAGAAACTCCCTATTTGGGATGCTACCGCCACAACCACTCTTCAGTGATTGTTAAGGCTTAAGAAACAAACCTCGAAGATTTTCCCTCTTTAACTATCAACTTGAAACTTCATATATGTACATAAGCATTATGGTAAACTCCCACGTACAAACCATAACATACTTGTAAACGTCTACATTTCTGCTGGCTCTTACATCCTTCAAAAACTACATAAACTTAAACCTTTTTACACATTGACTATTATCTTACATCACAACTTAGCTTACATCAAAACTTTGAGGCTGCTAACACATTATCTAAGATCCCTGTTAAAGTTTGGAAATCTCCTTCGTACTTCCTCTACAGGGAGTACGCGCATTCTAGCTTGTCTTTGCAGCCTACGGTAATTTATAGTAGGACAGGTAACCTTCCTAACCACCACCACTTGTACCCCTTCCCTCAAGAAGAGGTCTTCCACCAGATGTAACACCCCATCCAACAACAAACACATAACAACATTCTGCAGCGGAAAATATACTACTTCACATTACTTAACTCGTTGGTGTTACACGCCGTTAACCATCCACGTGGCTAACAAGGCTATTACATAAACATTGTACCGGTCTGATGGACTAGATTCCCGAGCGACTACACATTATTATCCCTTTCCATTAACAACAAAACATACACATACCTTCCAACTGTACCGAGTATTTACAAACTGATTCCGATAACAACTTCGGTCTTACTACACCTACTGTATATATACAACTTACATGATTACCCATGTACAACGACTACCCTGTCCTACTCTCGAACGGCTTCCAGCTCCTTGAACTTGAAATAGGAAAAGAAGAGAAAGGGTGGCCCCCAAGGGGCTCAGCACCTTTGCTGGTATGGTTATCCCGCAGCCCACATGCTACCGGGCCACGCACAACTAATTGTCGTCTTAGCATGCGATTGATTATATTGAAATCATGCATGCAACTGTAAACACACAACACATAATAGCTCGCCTCAATGGGCTCAACAAACGGATAGTACATCCTTATTTGATAAGTCACTCATGGTATTCACTATCCCTAGAGGGTTTCTCCTCTAATGGAGCTACTTCCTTAATAGACGACAATTACCCGTTATTCGGGTTATCCTTAAACGCCTCTTATCACAAACTGGGATTCATATCCATGATCCACATACTCCACAACTTACAACGTATAACATACATCACATAACAACACATAACAACACTTTTCACGTTTCAACGTGCACATAACAATATCGCAATAGAAATTGCATTACATCAACAACACATAACATAATGGGTGCGGTTCTCTTAGGAGCCGACCCAAACATAGTTAATTCACTGGTGAGCCTAGAGAATGATGTCACCCCCATGGTAAGCTCGTTATACAACACTCATTACCGTCCTAATAGTCGGACGAGTAACTTAAGTTAAGATCGTTCGGGTTTTGTGGCCCGAACACACCACACAAACACATGTTCCCCCTAAACCGGTCATAAGTCAGAATAGCTAAGCTTTGGAATAAGCTAATGGGAGATCATAACCCGTGAGGGAAACAACCATAACAGAGAGAAGGGTAAGGCTAAGAAGGATACCCACTCCCAAACAACGCGCGACCGGCCAAACCGGATTCCTCACCACTGTTAGTACATACTTACTTTTAGACATTAGTTAGAACCCCACTATGGAGCCTATCACATAACAACACATACAGTATTACAACTAGGTTAAACATACAAGGGAGATCCCTACATTCACACACACATATCACACATTTAACACATGCATAGCCGTGGTTAGAACGTCCCATGGTACGGGTCGTTTACTCCGAATACCAAACTCCCATGTGATCCTAGACTCAGTTAACTAAGGTTAACACTTCCGAGATTAAATGGTATCGGAGTTGAACACGCCACATAAATGAATTACTGTAAACTCATTACATGTTTTATCTTACAACGTGGCAAACATACAGAAAAACACATTGGCATACAAGCCGGTGTAATCCGGTAGGACACAGGTTGCAAGAAAACCATACCTGTCACCGAAGTCCACTTTATCACGTCCACTTATGTTCCTCGAGCAATTCTCGAACAACTGATAACATTACATGTACTTTTATTAACATCGGGGTAGCATGATTATTTAATGTCTAATGCTTATAACTTTTCCCCGTTAACCTAGTTACATAACTTTACATTTTAACTCATTTTACTTTTACATTTTGATACAACTTTTCCCTCACCAAATTGTCATTATAACTCACTTAACATGTCCTCAACAATCTTATAACATCATTACTTAATAACCCCCATCATCCTATAACCTTAAACAATGTTTTTGGTCCGACCGACCTTACCGACCGACCTTACACAAGGTCGGTCCATTCCAGAACACTTTACCGTCAAAATTTCTACTTCCGACCGACCTTGTAAGTTCGGTCGCATGTTCGGTCCATTCCCGAGAGTTTCTTCCTTTAAAAATTCAGGCCCGACCGAACTTGCCAAGTCCGGTCCCATGTTCGGTCGATTCCAGAAACTTAATTCGTACACAAAATACAAGCCCGACCGACCTTGCAAGTTCGGTCCCCAAGGTCGGTCCATTCCAGAAACTAATTCTCGCAGGGTAAACTGGGCTCGACCGACCTTGGCAAGTTCGGTCGCAAGGTCGGTCTGCTCAGACCCTTATTTTTCCATTGCCCATTTAACTCCAAACTTCTCCTAAGGCCTCCAAATGTTTCTAACATCATTTGGTACACTTATATCCTATACAACATCATATGAAAATATCTATCACCTTAAGCACTTACTCATTTCATACCAAAATTCCTAACACTTATGTTATTTCCTCCTTAGTTTTCCAAGTGGTGTTTCATGCCTATGATAACCACTATGCCCATAATGCTTTCTCATCATTTTAACATCATCTCCCAAGCATCATTTCTTACCAACCTAAACCCTAGTTGATGTCTAAGTCCTTTTGTTTACCTAGAACATCTTAAGACATTATTTCTCCTCATTTAAAATGCTTGGGCATTTCCAACACTTCTAGTTCACCAAAACTCATTTAAAACACTTAGTACTTCTTATACATCTTCCAAATTTTGCCATAGCTTCTCTTGTATATTCTCAAATCCAAGCACTTAGGTTTTTACCTTATTCCATTCGAGAACACCTAAATCCATCAGGAGCCTTCTCACACACAAAACTTCACCAAATTTACACTACATCACAATATAGTGCACAAACTTAATTGCTTGGCACTTAGGCCCTTAAATAATATAAACCTTAAACACTGAATTTCCACATGTATATATTGCCTTTGTCCTGCAAATACACCCAACAATACATATGCCCTTTAATAATCTCCTTAAGAACATTTTATTAGGTCATTCACCTTTGGCTCCTTAGGTATTTTATTAAGCAAATCAAGATCATTTTCCTAAGGCATTGAAACTACATTGAGATAGTTTGTTTACCTCTTTTTCCTCACAAACTTCTTTCTTGTTTCCTTGTAAAACCGGTAAGGATGTTTGGTTGTTTGTCCACTTCTAAACAATGTACAAATAATAGAATGAGTATTCAAGCATTATTGAAATACCCCAAACCTTAGTATGCTGTTTAAACACATAAATATGGTATATTAAGACTAAAAAGAGTCTTAGAAGCATTAGTAAACAAATCTAAACAATAGGAAACACAAAATGTGCTTTAAGGTCAATAAAGGCCAAAATGTGCTCTAAGCTTGGGATAAGCTTGGTTAAGACCTAATGAACTTACCAAGACCTTATTTATATACTAATGAACATACTAAACCAATTATCAAAGAAAACCAAGCTTGAAAACAAGTTAAAGCACAAAATGTGCTTTAAGGAGTCTTAAAGCACATTTTTGAAAAATTGTCTTGTAAATGAGTTTTGGATGGCTAAATGTCCATCATTACTCTTTAATTAACATGTGTACTATATAGTATCACATTGGAAGTCTATATCAATGGGAAATCAAAAATTTCACTTCTATGTGCCTTGTTTTTATGAATAGTGACTTTTATAAGCTAGTTTGTAACATATGCTATTAAGTAATTTAATGAGTCAATAAAGACTAAAAAAAACCCCTTATATCATAATGGGGGCCAGTTTCTTAAGTGGTGAGTCACCACTCTTGCTAGCCTATTAAGTAAATAAACAAGTAATAAAGCAAGTACTTTTTACTTTAAGCTAAAATATCTTACAAAAGCAAACTTATCTCATTTGCTTCATTCTTTCTTGCATTCCCAGTCTAACACTTCACCTTCCCATTTCCTTGCTCTCTCACGGTAATACACCACCTCCATCAAAACTTCATCTTTGATCTCTTGTAACTCCTAGCTCACTTAACCAAATCAAAAACAAACACCACCATTCTCTTCCTCTCATCAAGCTCTTCATTCCTATCTTCTCAAAACTTCAAGACCACCATTTCGGTGCCATGGAGTTCCACCATTGAAGGAGCTTGAGCTTATATTTCTACGTATTATTGTTCTCCTTTGCTTCGAGGTAAGGAATCTCAAATAAAAACTTCATTTCCTCCATGCTTTGTTGTTGACCGAGAATGCCCATTGAAGGTGCTCTTTATATGGCTTTGTTCTAGCTTCGTTCCAACCTTTCAAGGACTAGGTGGAGTCCTCTCTTGATAGATATTCAAACTCTCTTCAAGTTCTAAGTAGTTGACAAGGAATCAAATACCTAGCCGATTTTAAACAAGGAAACAAGAGAGAAGTTTGTGAGGAAAAGAGGTAAATATACTAACCTAATGTAGTTTAATGCCTTAGGAGAAATGAGCTTATAATGCTTGTTAAAATTACCTAAAGAGCAAATGGTAAATGACTTAGTGAAATGTTCTCAAAGAGATTAGTAAAAGGACATATGTGTTGTTGTATGTAATTACAAGTCAAAGGCATATATATTGTGGAAATTCAGTGTTTAGAGTTATGCACTTTAAGGGCCTAAGAGCCATGCATTTTAAGGGCCTAAGTGCCATGCAATTTAATTATGCACTATATTGGAGTAGTGAAATTGGTGTGAAACTTTGTGTGTGAGAGTGTTCTTGGTGAATTTAGGTGTTCTTGTGTGCTTAATGGAGAAAACAAAGTGTTTTAGCTTAGTATGTTCTAGGAGAATCCATGTCAAATTTAGGTAAGAAGCAAGAAGTTCTAAGTGTTTACATAAGGTTTGGTTGAACTAGAAATGTTGGAAATGCTTAAGTATTTTACACGAGGAGAAATAATGTCTTAAGGTGTTCTAGGTAAACAAAGGGACTTAGACATCAACTAGGGTTTAGGTTGGTAAGAAATGATGCTTGGGAGATGATGTTAAAAATGAGGGGAAAGCATTTTGGGATAGTAGTTATCATAGGATGAAACACCACTTGAAAAACTAAGCAGGAAATAGCATAAGTGTTAGGATTTTCGGTATGAAATGAGTAAGGGTTTAAGGTGATAGATAATGAGTTTCATGGATGTTGTATGTGGATATAAGTGTACCAAAAGATGTTAGAAAACATTAGGAGGCCTTAGGAGAAATTTGGAGTTGAATGGGCAATGGAAAATAAGGGTCTGGAGCGGACCGACCTGCGACCGAACTTGCCAAGGTCGTCGAAGCCCAGTTTACCCTGTGAGAATTGGTTTCTGGAATGGACCGACCTTGGGGACCGGACTTGCAAGGTCGGTCGGGCTTGTATTTTGTGTATGAATTAAGTTTCTGGAATCGACCGAACATGGGACCGGACTTGGCAAGTTCAGTCGGGCCTGAATTTACAAAGGGAAGAAACTCTCGGGAATGGACCGAACATGCGACCGAACTTACAAGGTCGGTCGGAGTAAAAAATTTTGACGGTAATATGTTCTGGAATGGACCGACCTTGTGTAAGGTCGGTCGGTAAGGTCGGTCGGACCAAAACTTGTAAAAAAAACAGAAAAAAATGTGACTTATGTAGTTAACCCTAGGGGGTATAATGAAGGTAACCTAGGGTAAGTTAGACATTTAAAACATGTCAAATAATTGTGTTAAACACTTAGTAAATTTGAAGTTAAGTAAACTAATTAACCGACGTTATTAATTATGTATAGGAGTGGCCTACGGTGGAAACAAATCGAGGCAAGGACTAAGGTATGGTTTTCTTGCAATCTGTTGCCTACCGGTTTACACCGGCTTGTGTGTTGTTTGTTTTTTTTCTGTGTGTTTATGACTTTGTAAGATTAAACCATGTAAAGAGTTTACAGTTGTTAAATATTATTATGTTGTTAAGTTTGACACTCTCTTCCCTTGTGTGTGTCTAACAAGACTTGACCTATTATTGTGAGTTGTGTATTGAGTTCAATAATGAACTGCTAACAAGTGCTAACGGGGGAAGTGAGGAGTCCGGTCTGTTCCGGCCACGCGTGTGAGTATGGGAGTCGATGTCATAACCGGTTCGATTCTCTCGTATGTTATGGTTGTTTTCCAATTTGGTTTCCAACCTTCCCTTTAGCTTAACCAAGGCTATTTTACTGACTCACGTCGGGCCACAGGGGCATACTATGTGTTGTTCGGTGTGCTTGGATCACTATATCCGAGGCACCTTGTGTTAAGTTATCCGTTCAATCTAACAGGACGGTAACGAGTTATGTAACGAGCTTAGCATGAGCATGGCAACATTCTCTAGGCTCTTTATGGGGACTAACTGTGTTGGTTCTCTTCCTAAAAGGAAATGTTATTGTATGATGTGTGTGATGTTGTGTACGATACCTACGTTATGATAATTGTATATGTTGTGTGTTTTAAAATGAATGCCATGTCACCATGACAATTAGTTGCGTGTATCCCGGTAGCCGATGGGCTGCGCGTTAACCATACCAGCCAAGGGTTGCTGACCCCCTCGGGGGCTCCATATTTCTTTTACTGCAGGATGAGGATCGAAGAAGCGGAATGGCTTTAGATTCTAGGATGCAGGTTTACTTTTGATTACTTTTGGATGTTGGCCCGGGATGCGCCTGTGCTCCCATGGCGTTATATATTTTGGTTGTGAACAGTTACAGTGATAGTCTATAGTGAAGGATGTAAGTAAATACTCGGTATTGTGTTTTGTATATATGGTTATTAGTTCTATGCTCGGGAGTCTGATCATCAGACCGATACATTTGTATTTATTCAGCCTTGTTAACCACGTGGGTGGTTGACGGCGTTGTAGCACCAATCGTTTAGTTACTGTTTAGTTGTTTAAATTCCGCTGCGATTTCAAGTAATGTTATGTGCGTAGTTGGGGTGTTACAAAAAGTGGTATCAGAGCGAAGTATCGCTCTGATGACTAGAATACCGAGCTTAGGGATATACCGAGTTAGGAAACCTAATTACAGTTACCTAAGTGAACAGTTGTGGAAAGGTTAACCACTAACTAAGTGTGGAGATACCTTATTATCGGAAAGCGTTACAACCGTTGGACCGATAAGTGTGCAAGCATATTGCTAATGAACGTTCGTGTGAATTCAGATGTCAGGTCGACCAAGAGGTAGAGGCCGTGGACACGGCAATGGAGATAGGGGTGACCAGGGCGAGAATACTACGGCTCAGGTTATGGCTGAGGCAGTAGCAGCCGCCGTAGCCCAGATGGTACCCCAACTTGTAGCTGCGATTCAGCAGGGGCAACTGCCCGGAGTTCAACCACCACCACCGCCACCGCCACGAGAGACCAACTGGGTCAAGGCGTTGGCTGATCTGAGGCCACCATCATTTAGTGGGGAGACCGACCCTCGTAAGCTGGAGGCATACATCTCCGAGATGGAGACTGCCTTCGAGACCTTAGCGGTGCCTGAGGAGGTCAAGGTTCGACTTGCCGCATACTACTTGAAGGGTTCGGCACAGAGCTGGTGGAAGCTAGTACGGGAGGGCAGAGTTGCTGACCCAACCTTTCAGTGGAGGGAGTACACGGCTCTGCTGCGAGCCAAGTACTACCCGATACACGTGCAAGAGGCCAAGCGCCTGGAGCTGGACAATCTGAGGCAAGGGGATAAGATGACGGTAGATGAGTACTACTCAGCCTTCATCGGACTGATCCACCTGCTACCGGATCTGGGTTACTCAGACCGGATTCTTGTGAACCGTTTCTACAACGGACTGAGCTACCGCCTACGCTATGGCATGGGGCCAACTGGATATACTACTTTGCAGGTAATGGGACTACAGTGTGATGTGAATAAGTGTGTACAATGTGTTAATGTGATGTGAATTTGTTGGCGGGGCATAACTGACACCCTAAATATAGGAGTGCTACCATGCCGCTGCAATTGTGGAGATCACTGTCGTCTGAGGGACGAGGAGAGTGCGCTCAAGCGCAAGGCCATGAACGAGGGCCAAGGCACGCAAGGGCAAGGGGGAGGAAAGAAGAGGAAGCCATACCCCCAGTCCCAGAAAGGACAGCAACAGGGTGGCAAGGGCCAGACCCAGACCACCACTGCTGAGGAGCCTCTACAGCTCACCTATGCGTATGCGGCCAAGCCCTTGTGTTCTTACCCACCCAAGGGTAATTAACAAATTTCAATACCGAAATCTAGTGTGTGATATTAACTTGTGAAGTGTGTGCTGAGTGTGTGATGTGTTAGCAGCTAGCACGGGCTCTGGACCGGAGCGCCACTATTACTGCAAGTGGTGTGATGGAGACCACCCCGGCAAGGACTGTAAGGGTAATGATGTGCAGTGCCGATACTGCAAGAAGATGGGGCACCGCGACTATGAGTGCTGGCAGAACCCGAACAGTAGAAGCTACAGGCCCAAGGGGCAATGGAAGGGTAAGGCCACTGCGACCACCGATGGCCCGAAGACGACGAATCAGCCACCCCCAGATCAGAGGTACACAGATTCCCAGAAGGGGAAGGGGTCGGGGTCTGGCAAGGCCGCCCTGAATGTGGTGGACCGGTCTGAGGCGCCAGGGCCCTCTTCTAGACCAGGTACCGCCTAAACTATTGAGTGGAACAAGTGATTGCATACCGCATTTCATGCATATGTGTACTAGGGAGTCCAAGTGTATTACCATGTGAGTAAAGAGTTAAAGTATAGTGTGAAAGTCACCTAATTAGGTAATTTTAAACTTAAAGGAACCTTCAATATATGTTATCCAATCCCACCCACACCAAACCCTGAAGAAACTACCATCAACATCACCGACTTTCCAATGGAGCAATGTCAGGTCATCCAACCAGGTATGGTACTCTTAAATGGATACCTGACACTGGAAGCACAAATCCGTATCATCAAACGATGCAATGAACTTGGAGCAAAACCTGGAGGTTTCTACACAACTGAATACCCAAGCGGATCAAGAATGCAATTGAAGATGATGTGCATGGGTAAGGACTGGAACCCTTACACCCAGACATATCAAGAAGTGCGAGCTGAAGATGGAGCAACGGTACCAAGTATACCTGAGGAGTTCCTTGCGGTCGTTAACCACGCCGTGGGAATTGCTCAACAAGTTGAAACGGATTCAATTCCAAATGTGAAAGCAGATCTATGCATTGTGAACTTCTACTAGAAAGGTGGACGGTTAGGTTTACACCAAGATAAGGACGAGTCACCGAGTCTCTAAGTAAGGGAGTAGAACCGTGGTGTCTTGGTCATTGGTGGATCCGCAGTGTTTGTGTATGGCGAGCAGAAGCGTGCTGACCTCGCAAAGAAGCTAGTGTTGAAATCGGGAGATGTGTTAATCATGGGTGGGCAGTCAAGGATGCTATACCATGGCATCAGGAAGATCAAACTGAATACCGCACCATCGGTAGTGATCAATGCAACACACATGAAACCCGGACGTTTGAATTTGACCTTCAGGCAGTTTTAAGCCTTGTATAATTATGTGATGTGTTGAACCAGTGTATGTTAAGGATGTTGTAAGTGTTAATCATGGCGGTAGTATAAGCCAACAAATGTTGTAAAAAGAGTGTGTTAATGAATAAAGTGGAGTTGTTTGAAGCATAGAAACCGTGTTGTTACCCAATACTTATTAGTTTGCCAATGAATTAGGCTGTGCACTCGGAACGGGAGGTATACTGAGTGTCTGCAATGAGGCAGAAGCCGGCAGGAGCGGCACAATCCTCACCGGTACCTTTCCAGTCAATGGCGTGGACGCTTCGATCTTGTTCGACTCCGGAGCCTCACATACTTTTATTTCGCTATCCTTTGCGAAGAGGCTGGGGTTAGACGGTGATGAGATGCCAGACTTCCTAGTCACTCTCCCGTCGAAAGAGCGGATCAGGTGTACCCGCTACCACGAGATGTTGTTGTACGACTCAGAGGTGAAGAATTTCCGATCGACTTGATAGAGTTCGACGGACTTGGTTTTGATGTGATTGTCGGGATGAACTGGTTGGAGCGGTACAAGGGCAGAATCCTGTGTGCCGAGCATCGTCTGCTTCTTCGGAGTCCATCTGGGGTTATAATGTCTTACTGCTAGAGGCCAAGGGAGCCTTCGACTCAGATCATCACCGCCATGGCTATGTGTCGTGAATTATGACGAGGGAGTGATGTATACCTCTGCTATGTCTAGGACATAGAGAGAGACCCAGAGTTTAGTCCTGATGTGCCGGTAGTGTCGGAGTTTCCTGATGTATTTCCTAAGGAACTGCCGGGCATGCCGCCAACACGGGAAGTTGAGTTTGAGATCGATTAGGTTCCGGGCACCGGACCAATTGCGAAGGCGCCCTATCGTATGACTCTAGCAGAGATGAATGAGCTCAAGGAGCAGCTGAGAGACCTACTCGACAAGGGTTCATCCGCCTAGCGTTTCACATGGGTACGCCGGTTCTCTCTCGTGAAGAGAGAGGACGGTAGCCTCCGCCTGTGTATTGACTATCGAGAGCTGAATGCAGTTACGGGTGAAGAACCGTTACCCTTTACCACGCATCGACGATCTATTTGATCAGTTGAGGGGAGCATCAGTATTCTCCAAGATAGATCTACGATCCGGATACCATCAGATTGCCATCGTGACAGTGATATCGAAAAGAGACAGCATTCAGAACTAGGTATGGGCATTATGAGTTCACAGTTATGCCGTTTGGTTTATCTAATGCACCAGCCAAGTTCATGGACTTAATGAACCGCTTGTTCCAAAGATCAGTTGGACAAGTCATGGTAGTCTTATCGACGATATACTTGTATACTCGAAATCGAGAGGTGAGCACGAAAGCCACCTGAGAAATGTGTTGCAAACATTAGGAAAGAATCAGTTGTATACGAAATTTTCAAAGTGTGGTTTGGTTGAACAAGTATCCTTTCTGGTTGTCATTTATTCTAAGCCGGGATCGCTGTTGATCCGGCAAAGATTGATGCAGTGCGCACCTGGCCTAGGCCGAAGACAGTTACCGATATCAGGAGCTTCCTCGTCTGGCGGTTATTATAGGAGGTTTGTAAAGGACTTCTCCAGTGTCTCGAAAGCCGATGACTTCCTTGATGAAAAAGGATGCACCATTCGAGTGGCAGTCGACTGTTGAGTTCTTTCAGAGTCTCAAGGATGCTCTGACATCGCACCGGTCCTGACTTTACCAGACGGTCCAGAGTTTGAGGTCTATTGCGACGCATCAGGCAGAGGATGGGTTGTGTGTTTGTGCAACACGGGAAGGTCGTGCTTACCGCCTCCGACAGCTGAAGAAGCATGAAGAGAACTACCTACCCACGACTTATAATTGGGGGCCATTGTCTTTGCACTGAAGATGTGGCGGCATCACTTGTATGGGGTAAGTGTGACGATTTATTCTGACCACAAGAGTTTAAGTACTTGTTCACTCAGAAGGAGTTGAACATGAGACAAAGAAGGTGGGTTGAATTTCCAGAACGACTACGGACATTAATCGCAATATAAGGAGGGTAAGGCAAATGTGGTAGCTGACGCAACTGAGTCACGAGCACACTCTCTCCATTCGCTAGTCTCTCATTCTAGCTTGGTTGAAGAGGTGCGGAGTGCTCAGATGACGGATCAGTACATGATGGAGATTAGACAGAAGCTTACTGATGGCACATTCGAGGGTCAGAAGTACGACTTCAGACTCCACGATGATGACCTGATTAGGCTTAATGGCCGATTGTGTATACCGAGGAGTAGCGCTGAGTTGAAGGAGCGCATATTGAGTGAATCCCATTGTTCTACTACTTTCGATTCACCCCGGAGCTTCCAAATGTATAAGGGTATGAAAGTATTTTTGGTGGACTGAATGAAAAAGGATGTGAATGATATGTGTTAGGTGTCTCACTTGTCAGAAGGTCAAGTTTGAGCACCGACGGCCTGGTGGTATGGTACAATGCCAGTGCCTGAGTGGAAGTTCCATGATATTTCTATGGACTTCGTAGTAGGGCTTCCGCCTACAAGGGGAGGTCTGAATATGATTTGGGTTGTTGTTGACCGACTGACCAAGGTGGCTCGATTCATACCGATGAAGGACACCTGGAAAGTGGCAAAACTAGCAGAGCTCTATGATAGAGAGATCGTTCGGCACCATGGGGTACCGAAAACGATTGTATCTGACAGAGATACCAGATTCTTATCGAGGTATTGGAAGTCTACACGAGAAGCATTGGGTACCGAACTGAAATTGAGTACAGCGTTTCACCCACAGACAGATGGTCAGAGTGAGCGCACCATCCAGACACTTGAGGATATGTTACGTGCATGTGCACTTGACTTTCAGACCAGCTGGATTGACAAGTTACATCTGATCGAGTTTAGCTACAACAACAGTTACCATGCTTCGATCAAGATGTCTCCCTTCCAGGCTTTGTACGGTAGACCATGCCGCACCCATTATGCTGGGATGAGTCGAGTGAGACGGTCATTATAGGACCAGAGTATCTGGAACAAGTTCAGGCAGAAGTTCGCCAGATCCGGGCTAACATGAAGGCAGCTCAGGATAGACAGAAGTCGTACGCAGATGTGCAGACGTGACCTGGAGTTCGCCGTGGGCGATCAGGTATTTTTGAGAGTATCCCCCATGAAGAGTGTTTCGTTTTGGCCAGAAAGGCAAGTTGAGCCCGAAATATGTGGGGCCTATGTTGTGACGGAGCGGATTGGCCCGGTAGCTTACAGACTTGATTTACCCGCCGAGCTGGGCAAGGTACATGATGTATTTAATGTGTCCCAGTTGAAGAAATATGTCTCATCCGTCTCATGTACTTCAGCCTGAAAGGATAACTTTAGAGCCGACCATGCGATCAGTGGAGACTCCGGTACGGATTCTGGATACTAAGACTCGAGACACTCGCCATAAGTCTGTGAGACTGGTGAAGGTTCTCTGGTCTAACCAGGACGTTGAGGAGGCCACTTGGGAGCTGGAAGATAAGATGAAGGCGAAGTACCCGTCATTGTTTACTTCTTAGTGTTTGTATGTATAAGGTACGGGGCGTACCCCTATTTAAGGGGGGTAGAGCCGTTTCGGTTATGTGTATGACATGTATTTGGATACATTGTCTGTGTTGTGTTGTTATGTTGTTACCCTGTTATGTTACAGACCGCTGAGTCTGAATGATGTTGTGATGTTTTGTTGTTTGGACCTTGTGTCCGATGTAATGTAAAGATGTTGTTAATGTTGTTATGGAAGTGTTGTTGATATGTGTTCCCGTGTTCTAATATTTAGGATATGTGGAAGTATGAACTTTGGGACAAAGTTCTTTTAAGGGGGGTAGATTGAAATACCCCAAACCTTAGTATGTTGTTTAAACACTAAATATGGTATATTAAGACTAAAAAGAGTCTTAGAAGCATTAGTAAACAAATCTAAACATAGGAAACACAAAATGTGCTTTAAGGTCAATAAAGGCCAAAATGTGCTCTAAGCTTGGGATAAGCTTGGTTAAGACCTAATGAACTTACCAAGACCTTATTTATATACTAATGAACATACTAAACCAATTAGCAAAGAAAACCAAGCTTGAAAACAAGTTAAAACACAAAATGTGCTTTAAGGAGTCTTAAAGAACATTTTTGAAAAATTGTCTTGTAAATGAGTTTTGAATGGCTAAATGTCCATCATTACTCTTTAATTAACATGTGTACTATATAGTATCACATTTGGAAGTCTATATCAATGGGAAATCAAAAATTTCACTTCTATGTGCCTTGTTTTTATGAATAGTGACTTTTATAAGCTAGTTTGTAACATATGCTATATTAAGTAATTTAATGAGTCAATAAAGACTAAAAAAACCCCTTACATAATGGGGGCCGGTTTCTTAAGTGGTAAGTCACCACTCTTGCTAGCCTATTAAGTAAATAAACAAGTAATAAAGCAAGTACTTTTTACTTTAAGCTAAAATATCTTACAAAAGCAAACTTATCTCATTTGCTTCATTCTTTCTTGCATTCCCACCGTCTCCAACACTTCACCTTCTCCATTTCCTTGCTCTCTCTCACGGTAATACACCACCTCCATCAAAACTCCATCTTTGATCTCTTGTAACTCCTAGCTCACTTAACCAAATCAAAAACAAACACCACCATTCTCTTCCTCTCATCAAGCTCTTCATTCCTATCTTCTCAAAACTTCAAG